>VDFB02047230.1:307743898-308343898 GCA_007258455.2 Sequoia sempervirens
GCTCCTCACCTTCTACTGCAAATCTCTTACCCCAAGAGACTATCACTAAATTGGAAAGAATGAAGGCCATGACTCTTGCTGTAGAAAATTGGTTACAAGGGGTGCAATCCAAAGGAAATGATGCTATCAAGGACATTCTCTCAATTGGAGGAGATGCTATGAGGGAAATAAATTGGTTAAAGGAGGTATTAGCTCAGAATAAAGAAGATACAGACCTCTTGTTGCAAGAAACTAAAACCATCATGGAGTATACCAAGGATAAACTTGTAAGTGATGGGATTCTCCCTTCCTCCAGAGGTTTCAAACCTTGGCAATGGTTTGAAGATTTGTAAATTAGCTAGAAGGTTCTGAAAAAGATCTATAAGTAGAGGAGGAAAATTGAGGATACTTTAAATGGCGTTTATAATGGATGCATTGCTTTCTTTGAGATAATGACAGGGAGAAGGACACCTAAGCATTTGAGCTTAGATCAATTAAGGAAATGGTGGCAAGAAGTTTATATTCTAGTTAGTGATGATCCTATTACTCCTATTACTGAACACCAATTAGATGATGCGGCCACCTACATTGTTGTTATTGATAAATATCTAACATATAAGGTTGGGTGGGACAAATCAGTGGAGCATTCCAAGGAAAATATTACTTCAATTGAAAGCTGACTCAATGTTTTGTCTTTGCCAACCATAGCTGACCTTGACAAGGTACTTTTGAAGGTGCATGAAATGATTTATTGAAATAAGGATAAAGGGGAAGGTAGTTAATGTTGGGCTACATCGAGATTTGTGCTTCCCTATTATTTTGCATGCATTGGTCTGAGCTACATTGGAGATCCCAGGCCGACTTGGATGAAGTTCAAGCCTTTAATGAATATTTATTTCATTTTGAATTTCTTGGCTAACTTGTCTTGTGTCCAATTATTATTGTAAAACTTGGCTAGGCCAACATGTTTTGGGGCTTTCTATTAATATGGCATTTTTCCTCATCTATAAGATATAGAAAATAGAGATGAATACATAGAAATATAAAGTATTGAAGCGAATTAAGCAGAGTAGAAGTTAGAAAGTAGTGTTCTCAAGAAAATATTATAAAAAAAAGTTGGAATTGTTGCTACAATGGATAATTTGATGCAAGTAATGACATTTTGATTTGGTTCCATACTTATGTTCTTCTTATCTTGCATGGTTCTTGTTATTCTATCTTTAAAATTGCTTTGAGGAAGATTGATATTTGGATACTTATGATTCAATTTGATTCAATGATGTTTATGGTTGATATTTGAAGTGTTGCAATGATCCCTGGTCCATACTTTTTGCTGCTAGCTGACTATTATTGCTTTACAAAGTTAGCTTGGACCATATATCTATTGTGCTTAGTTCAATTGTGAAGGTTTTTTCATTTCAATTTCCTTAGGGTTGTCTTGGATGAATATTCATGATCTAAAAATCTTATTACCTTAGAAGATTGCACTATTCTTGTGAAATTATAGATTCATCTGGGTTAAGCAGGAATTGGTTTGTGAGGGATTGGCCCATTTCAAGTATTTCCTCATTTGCATTGTTAATCTTAGAGTAGCATTAGTCTTAGTGATCTCTTTGAAACCCTAATCTTTTTTTATTTTCTTTATCATTTGAATTAGATTTAGGATTGAAGTATCATCATATTGCTAGATCTAATAGATTGAAGATTCAATCTTTACTTGTAGTAATCTCCCATTGTGATTACCAACATTTCCACATTTATCACTAAGTTGTTTATGCATTATCAAGACCTAACATTAGAGACCTTGGGCTTATTTCTTGAGGCTTGTTGATAGAGACTTACCTTTCAAGAGAGATAGGATACTTGTATCTTGTCTGAGTTGTTGCTGTGAAAAAAACATCATCAACAGATTGGTGCTAGGAGGGCCTGAGTAAGCTAAGCTAGATTGATTTTTGTTTGCCATCTCTCCTAAAAGACTCAGAAGGAGAACCAGATCTACTCTAGGAGAAGAGGAATTTCAAGAGTTTCCAGTCCCTACTAGGTCAAGGAGTGCCAAAACTAGGGGTGAATCATCATCCATCCATTCACCTTCATCATTTCCATCATCCCCGTCTTCATCACGTGCATCCTCATCTAAGTCTAAGCACATTCCCATTCCACAACCTTAGCTAGTCATAAATAAGTCATTACCACCACCACCACCACCAATGGCTTTCCTTTCCAATAACCCATCTCCATTGATCTTTGCTAATTACAATGTCATGCCTAAGAACCTAGAGCATTTTTTTTCCAAGTTCCATGTCAATGATCCCAATAGAACTACTGAGGAACACATTAGGATCTTTTAGAATTTCCTTAAGGATAGAGGGAGAAATCACGAGGATGTAGCATGTAGACTCTTTCCCTGCTCCTTAGGAGAAGATGCATTTTATTGGTACAACCATTTGTCTACTAGGTCTATTCGGGATTGGAATGAGCTAGAAACTACATTCTTGTAGAATTTTGAGATTCCCATTAGTCCCAATGAGCTTTATCACCAGTTCACTAATGTTAAAAGAGAAGTCAATGAGCCTATAGGTTCCTTTAACAACAAGTTCCATCGTGCCTATACTAGACTCTAGGCTCCTTATGTTGTTGATCAAGCCATTGCTTTAGAGGTTTGTTATGAAGGTCTTGATAGTTTGACATCTACCTTCATCAAGTGGAGAAACAACCCTCCTAATACCCTACTTGATGCTTATGTTGAAGCTCTAAAAGTGAGAACTGCCTTAAGGAAAAATGTGTCTGGACCTTGACCATCATTAGGACCCACTGCTCAACTTGGACAGGTCCCAACTCTCAACTAGGCTCTCACTAATCACACTCCAATCATGAATCTAGTTCCCCAGTTGCCAATGGTCCCCCACCCAGGGCCCCCAGTCAATCAAGTTCCACCTACTATTATCTATCCCCAGTAGAATGCAAATCAACCCCTACATCCATAGTCTTAGGCTATCTATCCCTTGTATCTCTAGAATTCTAAAGTTTTGAACCAGTCATTGATTACTAATACTATAGTAGGATATCCTTAGAACAATTCCAATCAGCCTCCATATAGGAATCCTGACAAGGAAAGGCTAGATGAGCTAACTCAGTAAGTGAAGAAATTGAATATGGAGGTGACTTACTTGAGGAACCAAAACAATCAGCTCTAGGCTGCTCAAAGAGGTATGTAGTCTAATTATGGCAGAGAAAATCAAGAAAATCAACTAGGACAAAACTTTGATAGAGGATATAACAAAGAAAGAGGATACAATAATGACAAAGGATATAATTATAGGGGAAAAAATTATGATAAAGGACAATCCTCAGGAAAGAGTTTTGATAGAGGTCAAGCTGGTGGATAGGGGTTTGATAGAAGACAACCACCTAGGCAGAACAGAAATTGGAACACAAGGCCCAACAATGGAGGAGTACCCACCCCATTGGATCAACCAGTCAATTAGTTAGTAAATCAACTAGTCAATCAAGAGAAACCTCCTAGTGGTGTGTATTTGGAAGAAGCTTCTCTATTAGGATGGTGTAGGTTGCATAAAACAAATCAGCATTCTAAATTAGATTGTCAATAGTTTCAGACAGTAGCCTCAATCTTCTAGTATGAAGTGGAGAATAATGCAAGTGCTCAAGAGATGGTGCCATCTACTCCTTATGTCTCATTAGCCATGTCACAATCAATGCCTACAATGTCAACAACATCCTCACAATCAATTAGAGATACCTTTGGATCCTCATCAATGGGGGTAAGCTCTTCAAACCCCCTATTTGGAGCTTCATCTAGTACCATGGGAGCATCATCAAATCCTTTCATTGGGACCTCATTTAATCCCTTTGGAGGAAGTAAATGATGTATTGTTATTAGAGGACCACAACCAAATGTCAACATGTCATCAAAACTTAATACCAATATTCCCAAAGGAAAAACACCAACATTCCCCATGGACAATTCTATCAATCTAGACAAGGCAATCAAATGACACAACATATGACTTCCTTTGGACATCAAAATATTCAAGGTCAACACATCCTACAAATATCAACTAATATGGATGGAGACCACATTCCCACATATGCATCACACATTCACATGCATCAACATGTCATTAATCAAAATGTGTAATACCAACAACATTCAAATCAAAACACACCATACCTCTGACAACAACACATTTCACAACTAAATCAAAACACCTCATCCCAACAAATGGGAACCCATGGGATACCCATCACTCCCATGTGCAATGCAACAAACAATCCCATAATCGATGCTTTGGCAACTCAAGTGGAAAACTTACAAAAAAAAACAGAGACAATGTAAATTTGCAATAAAAAGCCACACACATCATATGACCAATGCCCATACCCTTTTGACACAAGTCTATACATGCCACCATTGCCTCTTGGGTATGTGGAACCAAACTTCACTAAGTACAAAGGCAAGACAAAACCACTTGAACACATTCAAGAATTCACAATTAATTGAGTTGAAATTGCCTATGAACCTATGTACTTGATGAGACTCTTCCCTAAGAGTCTTGCAAGTCCTGCACTTGAGTGGTTTTCCACTTTATGAAAGGGAATAAAATTATGAGACCAACTTGTAGACAAATTTTTGGAAAATTATGCATACAACATTGATACTGACATCTCCATCACTAGTTTATGCACACTTACACAAGAAGAAGCTGGTGATACTTTTATCCCATTCTTCCAAAGATGGAGAGGTCTAGCAAGCCATTTCCATATTGACATAACTGAGAAAGAAAAAGTTGACATGTTTTTCTAAGCACTCTAGACCCATTGAAATATGCTTTGCAAGTTCACTATTGTACAACCTTTATAGACTTAGTTAAAAAGGGCATCCAACTTGAGAAGGCCCTTATTGCTAAAGGAGAACTAAAATATGGCCCTAAGAACATGAACACAAACCCACCCATAAACAATAATAAATACTGGGTCAAGAACAAACACATTACCAATGATGGAATTGTTGACACAAAATTTGTCAACACAATGGGTCATGTACTTACTCTTAAAGGAGCTCAACCAAAAAATACACAAATGACCACACTAACACTTGCTGCTAATGCCATTCAAATAAATTGAAACAATAAAAAAAATTAGAATAATAAAAAACAAAGGCAACCTCATCAATCTAGACAATTCCCTTGGAGTCATACTTACACCCCCTTGGGTGAACCAATTGAATACGTCCTTAAAAAGCTGCTTCAAAATGGTGTCATTACACTATAGGATCCTAAGCCATATGACTAAAGAAAATTCAAGCCATCTTGGTGGGATGAAAATGCTTTTTGTGATTACCACCAAGCAAAAGGACATAAAAATTCCTCTTGTTAATAGTTAAGAAATCTTGTACAAGACCTCATTGAGAATTGTACCATTCAGCTAGGTGGACTGAAGTTGACATCAGACTTAGATCATACTATCCAAAAAAACCCACTATAGGACCATGGTTCAAATAACCCCTCTACATCAAAGGCTAATAACAATAATCGAGCTAATTATGCCTGCATTGGGTTTGATTATTCTGGTGAACCCATTATCAATCATATTAGAGCGACTAATGAACATGTCAACACAATCATCATCAAGAGAGCCCCTGAATGTAATGTCACTACCAATGGGGAAAAAGTCACCATAGCTGGTCCTCCTCCTAAATAGCCAAAGATAATGATACCTAGTCCATCCATCCAACAGTCATTGACCAAGAAACCTCAATCCAAAGGACAGTTCAACCTCATTGACCAACTAGGGAAAATGCCCACACAAATCTCTATACTTGAGCTATTACACATTTCCCTAGTACACAAGGCCAAACTTGACAAAACATTACAAGATCCTTTTGTCCCTAAAGACATTAATGTTAACCAATTTGAGGCCATGGTGGGATACCTAACCATTCTCCATCACATAACATTTTCAAACCAAGATTACTCATCACCAAAATCCAATCATAATGATGCCCTTCACATTGAAGTGTTCATCCATAAACATAAGGTCAGATGAGTTTTAGTAGATGGAGTAGGAATAAACATATGCTCCCTAAAATTGGTTAAGGCTCTAGGATTTTCTGATGTTTGAGTAGATGCTAAAAAGAGCATAGTTATCAAGGCATATGATGATGAAGAACACTCCTCTTGGGGAATAATCACACTCCCTATTCAAATAGGATTAGTCATTGTGGATAAAACCTTTCAAGTCCTAGATCTAAAACTTCCTTACAACATTTTACTTGGTCAACCTTGGATTCATGCCCTAAAGGTTGTCCCATCCACCTATCACTAGTTCCTGAAGTTCCCTTTTGAATGTATTGAAATTACCATATATGGAGATCCTGATCCATTTCAATATTGTACCAATTTGAGAGGCATATCTAAGTGCCAAGTTTCCATTAACCATGAAGCTTCAACAACTTCTTCCACCAAATACATTGATCCATCCACACTTTCTAATCCCTCCACATCTATATCCACTACTTTGACATTTGCATCCACCTTGTCAACAGCCATATCCACCTCTTTGAAATCCATCACATCATCAACCACCCCAAGCGCTAATCCAAGTGTCAAAATTAAATACCAAGGGTGTGAATAATATAAGTTAAACATGGCCTACTGCATAAAAAAAATACCCAAGTCTCCTAAGGCTTATGGCAAGCCTTGTTTCATGATAGAGCCAAAGGAATTTTTCAAAGTTAGTCCAAAAACAATATTCATAAAATGGGGCAACATGAGCAAAGAAGACATAGATGATGTATTTTATTGGATCTATAGAGACCCTGGAAGTCCACCCCCATTTCTAGTAGAGATATATGGTAAAGGCTATGACATAGTAAGGGCAAAAGGCTAAGATGGAACTAGTGGCCTTGGCAAAGAAAAAATAGGAAGATGGGAACCTCTAATGCCTACAAGAAGATTGAAATGTCTTGGGTTAGGGTTAGGACCACTTGAATCTGGTGATTGACATACCACTATACTCTCGAGTGAGAGAGTGAATGCTTCCAAAGATGTCAAGAAAACTAAAGACCCCTTTACCAAAACCAACTCCCATGAATGGGAATTTGGATCCCAATGATCTTTGAGTGATTTTTTCCTTGAGGAATTGGTCCTTGAACCTGGAGGACCTACTTTTGAAGAAAGATTCTAGAAAATGTTTAAAATTGATCCCACACAAAATAATGACAACCCTAAAATCCTAAGGAATTGGGAAAACTAGGATAGACTCTTTTTATTAAGGAACAATGAGACACCCGAATTATCTTCTAGCACCATTGATGATCCTTTCGCTAGACCTATCCAACCACCTAAAAAAAAGGAACCTCCCTTGGAATCATTTGACTCACCGCATGACACTACTAACCACAATTCCAGTCCATTCATCCCTTATTTTGACAATGAGTATGAATCAAGTGAGGAAGAATATTAGATAGAATCTGATGTGAAGTTGGATGATGACAATTTTATCTTTAACCTCTCTAAATCCATTGGCATGCTTTCCACATTCTCCCCACTATTCACCAATATTGTTGATGGTATTTCCTTAGTCTACCAACAGCTAATTGATTGGGATCAACAAGGCCCTCTAGTTATGGACATATTTCAAAATGATGAGGCCATTGCATAATTCATGGGACTGCATGAGGGTATACCAAGTGGAGACCACAAGGCTATATTTTCTATTGAACTAGAGTGTGCAATCTACTTAGGGGAGACTGTTCTGTCCTCTAGTCACAAAATGAAGAATAAAAATAAAACAGAAAAATGGCACATCTTTAGGTGAAAACCGAAAGCAACATTTTGACAATAAAAAAGTAAAAATAAAGGATGTATCTAAGGTTGAAAACCTCCCTGAGGTGCCCAAGGATGGAGGACTAGAATTTCTCCCTGTCACTCAAGAAAAATCAGCAATGATTATTGAAGACACCATCAAAGTCAACATAGCTACTACAAAGGACCCCAAAATGGTTCTCTTTGCTGCATCATTGACACAAGAAGGAAAATGAAAATTCCAATAGTTCTTTTCTAAATGAAAGGTTACCTTCACATGGTCTTATGTCGATATTGTTAGGACTAGATCTAAAGTTAGTATTCTACCACCTACCTTTGTTGCTTGATGTTAAGCCATTTAAATAGAAGTTAAGAAAGATGCACCCACAAATCGCATTGCTAGTAAAGGCTAATCTCAAGAAGTTGCTAGACAGGGGTTTCATAGGGTCAATAGATTATGCAAACTATATATCCAATCTTGTACCTATCATAAATCCTAATGTTCAAATCTACATTTGCATAGATTTTTGTGATTTAAACAAGGCATGAGAAAAGGATGACTTTCCACTACCTAACATAGACATTATTGTTAACCTCACAATAGGATATGAGATGTCCCTTATGGATGGTTTCCTAGGTTGTAATAAAATTCGTATTGCTCCTGAGGATCAATGCAAAACTACATTCACATGTTCTTGTGGTACCTATTGTGAGAATGCCATGTCGTTTGGTCTTAAGAATGCAGGTGCCACATATCAAAGAGCCATGACAACAATATTCCATGACATGATGCATACACTAATGGAAGATTATGTGGATGACATTTTGGTAAAATCATTGACACACAAAGATCATCTCAAGGTACTAGACAAAATTTTCAAGAGGCTAGAAGAATACAAGGTCCGTTTGAATTTGAGGAAATGTGTCTTTGATGTGATGTCAAAAAAACTTTTGGGGTACATAGTTTCTTGTAGAGGCATTAAAGTAGACCCTACTAAAGTGAAATCTATATTAGACATTCCCCCATCCAAAGGGATTAGTGACTTAAGGACATTACAAGGCAGACTACAATCCATTCAACATTTCATTGCACAATTTGCAGAAAAATATCAACCATTTTAGTATCTCTTGTGCAAGGGCATCCTCTTTATGTGGAAAGATAAATGTTAGGAAACATTTGAAAAAATTAAACAATATTTATTATCACCTCCAATCGTCATTCCTCTCATTCAAGGGAAACCTTTGATTTTATACATTTCTACAACTACCTCAGCACTGGGGGAATTACTAGCACAAAATGATTATGAGGGAAAAGAATGGGCCATAAACTACATCAATCACACATTGGTTAGATATGAACTCAATTACACACCCATTGAATGTGCTTTCCTTGCAATTATCTTTACCACCCAAAAGCTATGACATTACATATTAAATCATAAGACACATCTAGTGGCAAAGATTGATCCTTTGAAATATGTTCTAAGGCATGCAACATTGACATGTCATCTAGTAAAATGGGTTATGATCTTGAGTGAGTATGACATACAATATGTGGAACAAAAGGCCATAAAAGGACAAGTAATAGCAGACCAACTTGTAGATGCATCTATACTAGGAAATCATCCCCTTGTGGTAGATTTTCCTAATGAGTCCATATTTCATATAGAGCCTAAATTTCCTTGGCAACTATACTTTGATGGATCTCACACTAGTCATTGCTCAGGAGTAGGTATACTATTTATCACCCCACAAGGGGAATCCATCCCTAAGTCATTTTATATTGCATTTCCATGTACAAACAATATAGTAGAATATGAAGCACTCATCAAAAGACTCTAAATGGCTAGAAAATAGAAAATCAGGAACCTTCAGGTTTATGGAGACTCTCAGTTGGTCATAAATTAGGTCAACAATGAATATGACACCAAAGATGAAAATTTAATGCCATACAAATGCATGGTTGACATTTTTCAAACATATTTTCTATTGATGGTGTTTTCTACACAACTCAGACAAGATACAAATATCCTATCCCTCTTGAAAGGTAAATCTCTATCAACAAGCCTCAAGAGATAACCCCAAGGTCTCTAATGTTAGGTCTTGACAATGCATACACAACTTAGTGATAAATGTGAAAATGTTGGTAATCACAAAGGACCTTACTACAAGCAAATATTGAATCTCAAAGCTTATCAAATTTAAAAATATAATGATACTTCTAGTCCTAAATCTAACCTAGATGACAAAAGAAATAGCAAAAGATAAGGTTTTAGAGAGATTCTTAAATTTAACACTAATCCTAAGATTAACAATGCAAATGGAAAATGCTTGGAATGGACCAATCCCCCAAAACTAATTTTTGTTTAACCCAGATGAATCTACAATCTTACAGAAATAGTGCAATCTTCTAAGGCATTAAAGATTTTTTAGATCATGAACATTCATTCACAAAAACTCTATTGCAATTGAAATGAACAAATATTCACAATTGAACTAAATAAAATGAATATAAGGTCCAGGCTAACTTTGTAAAGAAACTAGCAGTCAACAAGCTACAAAAATTATGGACCAGGGATTGCTGCAAACACTTCAATCATCAAATCATAAACATCATTGAATCATCTCTAATTCTAAATCTAACTTATATCCAATATTTCTTAAGCAATTCCAAAAGATAGAACAACAAGAACTATGCAAGATAAGTTAACAAAAAAGAGATTACCAAAGCACAATGTTTTCAATTGTATTGAATCATCCAATAACAAAAACAATTCCAATGTTTTGTGTTACAATATTTGCTCAGAATGAGACTAACCCCTAACTCTAACTCTTGCTATACTACTCAATTCACTTCAAAGTAAAACTATCTATCCCTTACAAATGAGGCAAAATTCCATATTTATAGAAACCCTTGAGATATGTTGGCCCAATTAGAGTTTACAATAAAATAAATGGCCACAAAACAAGTCGGCCAAGAGGAATTCAAAATAAAATAAAGTATGCATTAAATGCATGCACTCCATCCAAGTTGTCCTAGGATCTTAAACATAGCTTGGTCCAATGCATGCAAAGGAAGAAGAGAAATAATGGGGAACACAAATTCCAATGAGGTATTCTATTAATTGCTCCCCCCCTTTGTCCTTATCTCACCCTATCTTATCCTACACCATCAAAAATATCATGTCCAAGTCGGCTATAGGTGGTATAGCTAAAAACTTAATTCTCCTTTCAATGGACCTAATGTCTTCTCTTGACTACTCTACAACCTTATCCAAATCTACCTTATTGGTTTGATATTTATCCATTACTACAATATATGTAACTACATCATCTAACTGATGTTCAATGACTGGATCCTCATTGCTTGGAGAACATATATCACACCACCATTTTATCAATTGTTCCAAGCTTAAATGCTTTGGTGCAAACCTTTTTCTTCTTTTCATAACCTCAAGGAAGGAAATGCATTTTTTGTAAATTTCAGTCAAGGTGTCCTCAATTTGTTTCCTCTACTTGTACACCTTCTTCAAAACCCTTTGCCTTATTTGAAAAACTCCAAAGCATTCCCAAGGTTCTACAACTTTGGAGGAAGGAAGAATGCCATCACTTACCAATTTATCTTTAGTGTATTCCATGATGACTTTGGCCATTTGCAACAAGAGATCCACATCCTCCTTATCCTAATCTAATACATTCCTTAACCAATCTATTGACCTCATAGCATACCCACTAGTTGAAAGGAGGTCCTTGATAGCATTATCTCCCCTAGCTTTCACTCCTTGTAACTAGTTGGTTGTGGCATGTGTAGTGGTCTTCATTCTCTCCAACATAGTTATTGTTTCTTGGGATAGGAAGCTTGCAGTAGATGATAAGGAGTTGATAGATTGCAAGGGCTTCATCAAGTCTTACATATACTTCTTAATTTTGTCATTACCCCTCTTCAATTCTTGCTTGTTCTGCACCTCTTTCCTCAATCTACCCATGATTACAACACTAGATCCTTCATATTCTTCAATTTCTTGCTCCATGGAAGTAGGCCCTAGGTTGATAGTCTGCACATTGTAGTCACTACCAGTCACATCATCCTTATTCTTTTCAGGAGTAGGAGTAGCAATGTGGACCACCCTATTGTTTTCTTCATATCTCTCAATCTTGGAGACAACCCTAACCTTCTTCTTTGTTTTACCTTTCCCAATCTGGGCCAATAAGTCATCCCAATTAGGGAGAATGTCATCCCCCACAACCTATTTAATCTTCAACTCTCTATCCAACCAAGCAGGCACTGTGGGATCTAACTATACACTACCTTGTCCAACCACATCCTAGTGAAACTTGGGTACTTCTTCATTTAAATATTGCTTTTCTAGAGTCTCTTCAACATTATCTTTCTTTCCTTTATCATATTCTTCTTCCTTATGCATAGGTGAAGGAGTCATGATTGAACTTCCTCTCTCTAAGGAGGTCTATCCTCTTCACTTCTTATAGGTGAATCCTCATAAGTCACCAAGGGAGACTGCAACACCTTCTCTATTCCTGCTTCAACATTGTAGAGTTCACCCTCCTAGAATTCTTCTCCTTCTTGATCTTGATAATCTTCAACATCCTTGGATTCATTTGGTGCATTGTGAGCTTCATGAGGAGTAGGGATATTATCATGCTTAATGGCAGGAACAACTATGGGAGCACCCTTCTTTGGTACACCATCTTTAGGAGATGGAGTCCTTGATCTTCTCATGTACACCTAAATTTTCTCACCCAAACTCTCCACATTAACTACCAATAGGTCAACTTCACCTCCTACCTTAGAAGTTTCCTTATCCTTTTGTAACAACCTCACTATTCTTCTTCTCTTTGGTATAGAAACACTAGCCTCTTTTCCCTCCTTTTTAGTTTCATCCTTTGTGGTTTTCTTTGTCCTTGAAATTTTTTTCCTTTTATTTTCCATAGGATTTCTTTGCTTCTCTACCTCTTCCACCTCCTCTCCCTAAACATCTTTAATCTTTATTCTAAAAGGGAATCCCACCTTATTCTTTCCCTTAGGATCCTACTGTACTGATTCCTCAGAAGTGGAATGAGACTCCAAGTCTCCCATCAAGTCATAGGTGCATTGTACACCCTCACTCTCCAATTCCCAAATCTTGTGCTTAAGCCACAATTTTGTGTATTTAATCACTAGATTCAAAATCTACTCTAACTCTATTTTCTTCTCCTCCAGCCAATCTATTTCTCTAATTGGTTTATCTTTCACTACCTCATAGTCATGTCCCTGAATTAAATATCCAACATCATCTATCTAATCTAGGATAACTTTAACATTATACAATCTAATCAAGTTGACTGGTAGCCTAGAGAATTTCTTCTTTCAAATATCAAACACATCTTTATAGTTAGCCCAATAATCCTCTAGGTCATCCTTGTGACTGTACTCTCTACTAGCCTTCATTTGGGCCTCACTAGTTGTCAAACCTAGACCTCTTAAAATGGAAAGATAGGCCCAACGCACTCATCTCATCTTCAGAAAAGTGTGCTATATGTATGGAAGGGAAAGCCTCATTACTACCTACCTTGAGGGGAAAGTCATTTCCAAATCCTATTTTATGCTTCTCCTTCTTAAATATGGCATCAAAATTACATATCTACCTTGTAACTTCTAGGAGTATGAGGTGATTAGTAGGATACCTAGGAAGTCTATAAGAGGCTCTCTAACAACCATCTATCCTTATGTAAGAAAAGGTGGGAAAATATATAAACCAATCCCCATACCTTTTGATCAACTCCTTAGCATTATCATATATTATAACATGCTCTGCACCTTGGAGCAACCTAGTGATGTACATGGTGAATGTATCATTCACCCTTCTATAGATTGAGTTGCCTAGATGTAGCTGTGGGTAGAATTCATATATTACATCCTACCCAAAGGTTCCTCATGTACTCAATCCTTTATATGGATGGAACCTAGCCAAGGCATAGACTAGGTAAGAAGTCACTGTGAAGCTCTTAGTTTGCAATACATTGCATAGTTGATCATGTATCATAGCACTGATAATGTTTTCCTAGTGATAATTGGTCTTCTGCTCCATCCTCACTATAACAAGGAACATCCAGTTTTGAAAAACTCCTACACTCTTCAAACCTATCACCCTGCTAAGTAATGTGATAGTATCATAGTATTCTAGTTTGAATTTTTCCCTGAATAATTGTTTTGGCAGCTTTGTTATGTGGCACTTAGGTTTCTCCAACCAAGAATTGACCACCTACAAAGCCTTGCTTGAATCATCTTCAAAATATTTTTTAGCAACATCCAAGTCTAAAGCCACCACATGAGATATGTTAGGAATGTCAAAGGTTTGTGCCACAGAGATAGGAGACAAGTTTTCCAACACCCTACCCTAAGGAACAATCACTCTCTATTTACTTATGTCATAATTTCTAGCTCATTCAAGCACTAGCTCATAGCATTCAATTGTAGGAGGAAAACTAGCCACATGAGCCAACCTTGATTCCACTAATATTCTAGCCAATAATGGATAGTCCTTCTATGCCATTCTTGACTTGAATTCCTCATAATCCCATCTACCTGCATTGGTGTCACCTACTTTAGTCTAGATGGAAGAAAGCTTGGACTCAAGAACCTTACTTTTTATGTCAATCTTGATCCTTTCTACTTATGAGATTGAAGACCCCTCATAACCTTGATCCATCTACTTGATCCTAGTTCCACTTGCAACTTCCTTACTTCATTCATCCTACAATTGATGAGAGACCACAATAAATCCTTTTTACCACATTAGAATCAAGATCAACTCATCATAAATAGCATGTTTATCATTTAACAATTCCAAAATCATGATTAAAATCCCTTTAAATCATCATAAGAAACAATTTGATAGAAATCCAGGATTTTCAACCATTTGGGGAAACAAGGCCAGAGAAGAATTTTGGGAAATTCCACATGAGGCATATTTTAATGATCATGGCATAAATATCATAAATAGATCATCCAAATGAAGAAGAAAGAATGGACCATCTCTTTAATTATTCAAATTAACCATGAAATGTCAAGACACATAATATTCAATTTATTTATCCTTCCAAATCTTCAGATGGTGATACTTTCAAGAAAATCCATCAGGAGAGGAAATCCATGAAGCAGGCATAATTCTAGATTATTGTACATCTTCGGGAAAACAAAGAGAGGATGGAAAATTGGGGAATTCTATCAATTAAGGAATTCCACCAAGACTTTAAAATTTTCAATGTCAATGTTTCTTTGCAACTCCACTCAAATTGATCGAATGATCACAAATTTGAGGACCTTAGGCTTAAAGCTAGCTTGATTTAAATTTTCTCTAGAGCATCTCTAAATTCTAGACTTATTTTGAAGCAAATTAGTGGGAATTTGTGATTCCCTAAACAAAAAACCCTAAAAATTCCACCATGAACACACATAACTAGTTTGGACTCAACTTACTCACACTACTAGGTTTTCACAAAAAGATCTTTCATGGCCTACAAGCAAGCTACTTCATGATGAAACTCAAAATAAGCTCACAAAATCACTTGGGGTCATCAATCCAACAAAATTGAATGACCCTATCTTCAAGATGTTCAATGCCAACATGCAAAAATCTAGATTCCAAGCATACTCAGGATGCCAAAGAATCATTCACATTCAATAATTGAAAGCAAGGTAGTGAATACATACCATTGATTAAGTGAACTTGATTATAACAATGATGGATAGAAAACTTCAACACCCTAGTGAATAGTAGCAATTATGATGACACCCATGAAATTCACCACCAAATTTAGAAATCCACAAATTTAAATGTCAAATCAAGCTGAGCACTCAAGATCAAGTCCCTCAAATTGATAGAAGGAAAAAGATAAAACTTAATGGCACAATAATTCCTCAAAATTGATTAAATACATGCCACAAAAATCGTATGATCAAACATTAATGCAGTTGACAAGACAACCTCAACCAAAACTTGGGAATTCGACAAGGAAATGGAACTTTAGAAAAATCCGGCCAACACGAAATTTCGTGAGGTACTAGAATTTATGGATCACAATGTAAGAGAAGCTACCATCGGGTTTTCAAAACATCTAAGGAATTCTGTCTAGGGAGGAATTTCCAAAGAATAGTGAAAAACTTGAAATGAGTCAAAAACTTAAGATTTTCAATAAATACCACAAAGTGATCATCAATACAAGCAAGATAAACATTCCATCTCATGCCAAAGCAAGTAAATCCTCAAAATCAAAGGGCCAAAACACCAAGAACTAAAAGAAAAAGAGGGTCCCTGCTTTTATTGGGGCATGTGTGTGAAAAATACACAAAATTTTCACATGCTTGCTTTTGAACAAATCTTGAGGGCACAAAATAAGGCTACAGACACAATGGCAATGATTAGCTCTCTCCTAGACATTCTTAGCAATGTGCCATAGTTTGAATTTTTGGTGGAGTAGCTATTGGTTCTTGCATATGATGTCCAAGAATTATAAATGGTTTGTGAGCTGGTTAGTCCCCATTCCCCATGGTACCAAGATGTGTATGACTACCTTCACTCCAAGACCCTTCCCCCCAAATTTTTAAATAACCAATGAAATTGCTTTATCCATAAAGCAGCCCTATACACTATCATTAGTGAAACCCTCTACTATCACAGCTTTGACAATATCCTTCTTCATTGTCTCAACACTGATGAAGCAAGAACAACCTTACATGAGGTACATGAGGGTATATGTGAGTCCCATTTGATTGGCCTAACTTTAGCCAAAAATATTACAAGACTTGGGTATTACTAGCCAACCACGAAAAAGGATGCACTTGACTTTGTAAGAATATGTCGCCAATGTCAAATTCATAGTGATTTAATTCATGCACTAGCACAAGAATTGAGGTTGCTTACTTCTCCTTGGCCCTTTGCATAATGGGGACTTGACCTCATGGGAAAAATAATCCTACCTCCTCCAACGGTCATAAGTTCATCATCACCGCCACTGAGTATTTTACTAAGTGGATCAAAGCCATCCCCCTTACATACATAACTGGAAAAAAAGTCTCCAAATTTATCCTTATCTACATTTGTTAGTATGGTATTCTACAATCCATCATCACACGTAATGCTCATCCCTTGAAAAACCAATACATTCACGAGCTTTGTGAATTCTTCCACATCCAATACCCTTTCTCCATGCCCTACTACCTATAAGGAAACAATCAAGTTGATGCATCCAATAAGATAATTATCAAACTTGTTAAGAAGACTGTCAATGATGTTGGTTGTGATTAGCATTTACAACTCAACCCTACTTTGTGGGACTATCGTACCAACATCCACACACCCACTAGAGCCACTCCATTCACCTTAGTCTTTGGAGCGAAAGCTATCCTACCCATCAAGGTCAAAATCTCATCCTTACGAGTCTCCATGAAGGGCTTGATTGATGATGAAGAATACTAATAGTCTAGACTACATGAATTGGAAATGTTGGATGAATGCAAACATAACACCTTGAACCACTTATAGGCATATAAAAACTATCTTTGTAGAAGCTATAACAAGTGAGTAATGACTCAAAAATTTGACATTGGTGACTTAGTTCTAATGAAAAATCCTAAGAATCAGTCTGACAGAGAAAAGCTTAACAAGTTTGAGCCCAATTGGCTAGGCCCATACATCATCACCACCTCATTCAGTTCTCATGCATATCAATTGGCTACTTCGGATGGTGAACACTTAACATAACCCATCAATAGTCTGCATCTTCAAAAATTATATACATAAAATTAGAAAATCTTGGCTAAAAACCATTAAAAATACAAAAAAAATAAAAAATACAAAAAAATCATCACCTTCATGAAAACTTGGCAAACAGACGTCATGATGACACCAAGAAAAATGAAAAAAAATTGACAAAAATAAAAAGAAATAATTTGTCCAATAGTGAAAACTTAGTAGTAGGCACTGTGGATAAGTACAATGGTGAAAACCTAGAAAATAGGTGCCATCTGTAGTCAGTCATTGCTTTACCATCTACTATCACTCTATCTACCTTGGATCATAATAAACATCCACTTTTCCACCACTATCACGACATTCACCTTGAGATCATGCAATTTCTTTCCATGGAAAAAAATGGTTGACATCAAGTCTCGCATACCATCCATTGTCCATACTAAGCACATCCTTTCCATCTTGTTCTACTTGGCTCATTCTTGACTTAACTAGGGGAAAATTTTTATCATGTGACTGTAGTGGGAATCACACATGGTCCTAACAATCAAAAAATTCCTAAAAAAAGGAGACAAAAAATTTAAAAAATCCCTAAAGAAAACATAAAAACATCCAAATAACATCAAAAATTCTAAAAAATAGGGTCAATGTCAGTCAAGTCAGTCATACCAATCAGTCTTTTGTCATCATCAAACTATGTTGCCTTTGTGACTAGACGTAGGCAAGGCCATATGTTGATATGCCCCCAAGACGTTAAGTAATTCATTTTAGGTCCTCTAAATAAAATCATGACTCAATATTTTGTCACCAAGACAAAGTCATTGGTCGTGTTGAACTACAAGGTCTCTATGCATTTTCTACATAAGCAAGGCCATCATCAATGTGCCCCTGAGGTCCCCTAGGTTAATTCCCTTGGGGTGCATTGGGTCAAGTCAAAGCATGTCAGTTCATCTTCAATATGTTCATCCATCCTTACTGAAGTATGAGGTCTCTAAGTGCATGACGTAGGAAAGACCATTTGTTGATGAGCCCTCGAGGCCACCTAGGCTAGTCCTTTAGGGTTCATCATGTTGGTCAAATAAGTTAGACATGGTCAAAATTAGACACAAAACAATCATTGAAACATCCACATTCAAATCGTGAACCAATAGACAACATAGTCTAGTTAGTCATCAAGTCGAACATCAGTCAAATTTCTAAAACAATGTCAACCCAGTCATTTTATGGTCCCCTTCAAGATGTGTCCTTCTTGGAATTGGACCCCATCAAAGTGGCATTCACCTTTTTAAGATGTGTCTTTCCCAATGATAGGATCCATCACATTTTCATTGATCTTTTTAGGATGTTTCCTTCCTAATAACAGGCTTCATCAAAACTTTCAGACTATCAAATTGTCAAATTGTCAATTTGTCAAGCAATCACCCTTCAACAAATAATTATTGGCAAACATATTGAATGACTATTGATTTTTCTGGTCCATTTTAGCTTATCTTTTTTATTTTTTTGTCTCATTTTCATGTTACTAGCTACCTCTAGGATGTCCCATGAAGGATTTAGAGGTTCAAAGATTTCTCATGACTTGATTTTCTTTGATTGTTGTCTTTGGTGCATCTTGACAAAAAAGACTAGGGCAACTTAGCCCTTAGTATGAGTTAGACATTCCTTGTTTGCAACTGTCTATTTTTCACAAGTGGATGACCTTGCACATCTTGTTCTATGTCATACCATGGTGTTTGTTGTCCATTTGTCACATTTTACTACTCAATGATGATATGCAACATGTATGATGTTATTTGGAAAAATATTGAAGTATTCCTTTTTCATCCAACATCCATGTCTTCCATGCTAACATTTCTTATCTTCAATCATCCTCTAATATCCTCATCCATTTTGAGAGCACACTCATATTGTTTGAACCCACCTATCCTCTCAAGGGGTCATACCATTACCCCCTCGTCATCCTTCCTCTCCCTACTTTCACAATGGGGCATATTTTTGACTTGTTCTTTCACACAATGCGATTAAATGCATTATATAAAAGAGGGGGAAAATGTAGACACATAAAAATGGCCTCGACTTGCAAACCATATTTTCTATGATGATCATGCTTCTTCCTCACATAATTCAATTATTTAATCATGTCCTGATGTCATAATTATCCCTTTGTGATTATTTAAATAAGTAAATTACATTTATTTATTTAAGTATGTCACTAATCAATCCTTATTCCCTCCAATTATTTAATAACATTACCATTTATCATTCAATTAAATAAACTTATTTATTTTTACCCATTTTCTATCCCACCAAATAAATAATTAAAATAATTATTTATTTCCTTGTTTCTTATTTCCATTTATGAATTAAACTGTTATCTCACAAAAGTAATCTTTTACTCCATAAATTAAATAATTTCTATTATTTCAACTACTTCTCTTTCTCCACCATTGATTTAATTACTTTCAAGTAAATCTCAACCCTTCATTTCAAAGCTTTCCCTAAATTTGACCTAATTTTTCCCTAACCCTAATCCTCCTTATGACATTGATTCCTAGCCTTTGATCTTAGGGCTTCACCAACTTCTAATCATGTCCACCCATTCCCAATTTGAAATCCTTTGAAAGGATCTCTCTCAATCCATTTTGGGAACACAAAATGCTTGAGAACTTGAGTACTTGAGCAACCACATTACTTTAATATTTTACTTGTCTTTTGCATAGGTTATAGTTGTACTTTAATTTTGAGGGCACTTATATAATTGGTAGCAAGATGGAGAAGGACAATGGAGGTCAGCCAATGGAAGCTTGAAGACTAGGTGATGTTTCACCATTCTTATTCTTCTAGTTTCTTTTGTGCTCTATTGTTGTTAGGGATTTAAGTTATTATGTTATTTGCACTCAACTTGAAAACTCTTTTCCTAATACAAGTTCTACAAGTTGAATATAAAATCTAGACATTTGGAAGATGAAGTTGAACAAGTGGCTAGATATGTGAATGGTTTGAAGCTATCTATAAAAGATGATATTAGTTTGATCAAGTTTTTGAATGTGGAAGAAGTATATCAATGTGCCCTAAGAGCAGAAGAGAAGTTGAATAAAATACATGAGCAAAGAGAGAGAGGAACAAGAAAAAGATTTCAAAGAGGGAGAATTTTTACTAGAGGTGGAAGAGGAACTTTTGCATATTAGAATAAAGATAAAGAAGTCAATAAGAATGATAATTCATACCATAAAGATGACAAAAACTCTTACCAAAGAGGAGGATATGGTGGTTACTGAAATGAAGGTTATAGAAAAGATGATAGAGGACAAGAGAAAAGAGTATTTAAGGGAACTTGTTTTAAGTGTGGTGGAGGACATAGAGCATTTGAATGTAGTCAAGGAGAGACATGTAGAAAGATAGAAAACAATAGAAGAACAACCTTTGTTGACGAAAATCATGTTGAATCATCTAATAAATTGGAAGAAGGAGAAGTGTTGGTGAATAGAAGAGTATTGTGTCAAAGTGAGATGGAGCAGGAACCATTGTAGAGAAAGAATTTGTTTTGGACCAGATGCAAGGTAGCTAGTAAATGTTGCAATGTAATTGTTGATAGTGGAAGCTCTAAGAAATTGGTTTCTAAAGAAATGGTGACCAAATTGAAGCTGGAAAGATTGATACACTCAAAGCCATATCAAAGATCATGGATACAAGATGAGAATAAGGTACTAGTAAGTGAACAATGTTTGGTGAAATTGAAGATAGGAAATTATCATGATGAAGTTTTGTGTGATATTATGCCCATAGATGTATGCCATGTTTTGTTTGGAAGACCTTGGTAGTATGATAAACAGGCTATTCATGATGGAAAGAAGAACATATACACTATTGTTTTTAATGGGATGAAATAGACTTTATTTTCATTAGAAGATGTTCCTAAGGTTGAGGTTTATATGAATGCTAGAATTTGTTTAGTTGATGGAAGGATATTTCTAGATGGATTAAGACATGAGAACATGTGTTATGCATTGTTTCCTAAGAAGATTGAAGACTTAAAACATGTAGAAGAACAATTGAAATAGATAAAGGAGTTGTTGATAGAATATGAAGAGATCATTTCAAATAATGTACCTGATGGATTACCACCTCTAAGGAGTATTAGTCATTGCATGGATTTGATTCTTGGAGCTTGTTTTCCTAATAAAGCAACACACTGGATGACACCTACAAAGAATGAAGAGTTGAATAAACAAGTGCAAGAATTTCTTGAGGAAAGGTTTGATTAGAGAAAGTTTAAGTCATTGTGCAGTACCTATTGTGTTGGCACCTAAGAAGGATGGAGAATGGAGGATGTGTACAAATTTTAGATCCATAAACAAGATCATAGTGAAATATATATTTACTTTGCCCTAGATGGATGAAATTAATGATTATTTGAGTGGAGTTAAGTACTTTACAAAGACAAATTTGAAGAGTGGATATCATCAGATTAGAATCAAAGAATGGGATTAGTGGAAGACAACATTCAAGACAAATGAAGGATTGTATGAGTGGTTGGTGATGCCTTTTGGACTAAAAAATGCACTAAGTGCTTTCATGAGGTTGATGAATGAGGTATTGAAGTTCTTAGGTAAGTTTGTGATTTTTTATTTGGATGACATCTTGATTTTTCAGTGTGATTAGAGAAGAACATTTGTTGCATATAAGACAAGTTTTGCAGAGGTTGAGGGTAGAGCAGTTGTTGATAAACATTAAAAAGTGTAGTTTCATGAAGGAAGAATTGGTATATTTGGGATTTGTGATATATGTGGATGGATTGAATATGGATCGTGAGGAAGTAAGAGAATTTTTTTAATGTCCTACAATAGAAAGCATTGGAGAGGTAAGATCATTTCATGGATTAGCTAGTTTTTACCAAAAGTTCATTAGGAATTTTAGCTCAATTTGTAGTCCAATGACAAAAAAATGAGAGATAGGAAGGATTTTAAGTGGACATTTGGAGCAAAAAAAGTTTTGAGTTGTTGAAATAGAAGGTGACTAAGTAGCCTATGTTGGTTTTACTAGACTGTAATAAGGTATTTCAAGTAGACTATGATGCAAATTTGAATGCAATTGGAGTAGTATTAAGTCAAGAAGGAAGACCAATAACTTATTTCAGTGAGAAATTGAATGATGCTAGGAGAAGGTATTTAGTGTATGACTAGGAGTTATATGCCATAGTTCAAGCCTTGAAGAAGTGGAGACATTACTTGTTTCCTAAGGATTTTTTGTTGTATACAAATCATCAAGCATTGTAGTATTTGAATAGTCAAGGTAAGTTGAATTAAAGACACATGTGATGGGTGGAATTCTTGCAGAGTTATACTTTTGTTTTGAAACATAGAAATGGAAATTCAAATAGAGTCACTGATGCTTTGAGTAAAAGAAGGAATTTACTAATAAAGATGAAAGTGGAGGTATTAGGCTTTGATGAGTTGAATAAATTGTATGAGGAACACCTAGTTTTTACAGAACCTTGGAGAGCTTGTAAATAACTAGTCTCGGAGGATAGGAGTCGGTGGTTGGATTATTTCATTTAGGAGGATATTTTCTTTAGAGTGAATCAGTTGTGTATACCCTGAAGTTCAATGAGGGATAACTTGGTAAAAGAAAAACATAGTGGAGTATTTGTAGGACACTTTGGAATTGATAAGACAGTAGCAATGGTGAGTGAGCATTACTTTTGGCCGCATATTCACAAAGATGTCAAGAAATTTGTGTAGAGTTGTAGAGTTTTTCAAGTTACAAAAGGGAGTAATTAGAATGTTAGATTATATAAGCCTTTGAAAGTCCCAGAGAGACCTTGGGAGGATATCAACATGAATTTCATACTTGGATTGTCAAAGACACAAAGAGGTAATGATTCTATATTTGTGGTGGTAGATAGATTTTATAAAATGGTACATTTCATACCTTGTAAGAAGACAAAAGATGTAGTACATGTAGTAGATTTTTTTTTCAAGGAGGTGGTTAGATTGCATGGATTACCTAGGAGTATTGTTTCAGATAGAGATACAAAGTTTGTTAGTTAATTTTGGTAGTCACTTTGGAAGAAGTTAAAGAAAGATTTGATGTTTAGTTCTACTTTCTACCCATAGACTAATGGATAGACAAAGGTAGTAAATAGGATTTTGGGAAATTTTCTAAGATGCTTGGTTGGAGAGAAGATCAGAAGTTGGGATCTAGTCCTTGCACAAGCAGATTTTGCATACAATAATTTAGTGAACATCAGTATCAAAAAGACACCTTTTGAAATTGTTACTAGAGTTCATCCTAGAGGAATATCAAAATTTCAAGACATTAGTTAGGAAGATAAAAGGAGTGAAGAAGTAGATGAATTTGTAGAACATATGAAGAAAGTGCATTCTCAGGTGAAACAACAATTCAAAGACATGAACCAAAAGTGTAAGGAGCAAGCAAATGAAAAGAGGAGACATAAGGAGTTTGAATTTGGTGATGAAGTGATGGTGTATTTGAGGAAGGAGATACTTATAGTTGGAATATATAATAAGATGAGGATGAGGAAGTTTGGACCCTATAGGATTTTGAAGAAATTTGATTTAGGAAATGTATATGAAGTGGAGTTACCAAATGGAGTGGGCATATCACCTATATTCAACATTGCTGATCTACATCAGTACCATGAAACAAAATTCAATGAAGGTAGTAAAAAAAAATGGAGAAGTAGTTTCCTAAACAACAATCAGATGAGATAGAAGAGATTTTGGAAACTAGAGATGGCAGAAAGACACGAGAAAGACAGTACAAAGAACACCTAGTGAAGTGGAAGGGAAGACTAGTAGAAGACTCTTATTGGATTTATTAGGTGAGGTAGAATGTATTGGTTTTACTTTATCCCTAGCAAAGTGAGGGACTAAATTTTCAATCAACCTTAAATGTCTAATGCCGAAGCATCCCTAGTTCTTGGCAATCTTGCATCAACCAAAAATATTTTCATTTTAGTTTGCTCTTGTTTCATTTCTTGTTTATTTAAAGTTGACATATTTTTTGTTTCATCATATTTTCTCACCAAACCTTGTGGACCTATATTTACATCACAAACACATTCATTTTTCTTATTCCAAGATTTGAATGTGATTGGATCATTTTTTGGAAAGTTATCACTTCCAAATTATGTGCAATTTCTTGAACCAACACTAGACTAATTTCAAACCTAATGGCTATTTGGATCACTTGTGGATCATTCCTATATCTTGCAAATCTCACTGATGTGATTTGAATTGTTCCATGGAGTGTTCCCAACCTTAATTTAGGTCCACACTTCATCCTATGCATTCACCAAGGAGTAATTCAAATTTGAGGCTGACCTATTCATGTGCATGTTACATTTTCTTTCCTTGGAGATTGTAATGATCTTTGGCTGAAGTAGATGACTCTAGATCCCAATAAATAATATAAAACATTGTAATCGATCATTAGAAAGAAGCAAAGTTAGAAGATAGGATTTGAAATGCAAGATTTTCACTCGCATTAAGGAGCATATTAAAATATTGTATGTAGAACATGTTGTGTCAGGCCTATGAGCTGAATCTGTAAGCCCAAATGTTGCCAACTATTTGTAATTGAATATCTAGATAATAAGAATGTTGAATAAGCATTTTCCTCCATTTTCTTGTTGCTTCTATTGTGTGACTCTTGTTGCATGGTCTAGACTGTTCTCATTGAGGACCCTTCTACTGTGGCTGCACCAAGAATTATGATCTAGTCTTGGTTGACTCAGTGTATGTAATATATTATGGATACTAGTTATGCTTTATGGATAATAGTTGACTTGGTATAATGCACTACATGGATAAAATTTTTAAATCATATATGGTGCCAAAAAATGAAGTTTTGATTATTTTATTTTCATCTAATTAGGCTGACCTAATTGTTGAATAAGATATACTTGTATATATAAGATGTTTCAAGGAATGAGAGGATCATGAGTAGTGGAAGTGGATACATGGAGTGAATTTAAAATGTGAAGAGGAAAAGGTGTGGGAAGATCTAAGTCTAAATGCTTTATCAGTTATGGATTAGTGGAGTTTTGTTGAGTGACTACTATGTGAGGAAATACTTCATATTCTGAGCTTCATTAGCACTAAACTCTACACATTGAAGGTGAATCTTATTAGTTCAATCTTTTGGAAGTGAGCCACTATCATTGTATCTTGGCAGTTATCCATCTTTTGTACTTGGGTAGTAAGCCTTTTAAGGATAGTGAGTCCTGGTAGTGAGCTCTATAATATTTTGTATCCAAATATAATATATTATGAGTTAACCCTCACCATGGTTTTTCCCTTTTTCATTTTTCCACATAAAAATTCTAGTGTTCATGTATATGGTTGAATTGATTTGTTTTTATGTTTATTCTTGCTTATTTAGTCAAAATTGAGATAATGTTAACATGGATTTTAATGTGATTTTATGGAATATTGATTCAACCCCCTCTTAGTATTTCAGATGCTCAAAAATTGGTATTAGAGCTCACTTCCTTGGAAGAAGCCTAACAACTTGAGGAAGATCCCAAAATTTGAGTATAAGAATTTTTTCCTCCAAAAGTGGTATCTATCAAATATTCAAAAGAGATGGAAGATCTAAAGGACAATTTGATGAAAGTGAATGAGTACATTGAAAATCTGCAAAGTAAAAGTGTTGAATCATGTAATCTATTGGTTAAGGAATATGAAGTTATCTCTAGCTTGCTACAACAATTGGATGAAAATAAAAGAACTAGAGAATGTTAGGAAATTGAAATTCAAAGGAAGATGGATGAATGCATAAAACTAGAGGAAGAATCATAAACATTGAGGTTTGATCTAGAAAACGCAAAAAAATTTGAAAAAAAAGAAGAGATAAGCTTAGCAATGCTTGATGAATTGATTACCTCTCAAAGATTAGAAATGGATAAGAGTTGTTTAGGGTTTGAGGAAGGTTAAAGCTCTAAAGTGAATCAATCAAATAAGAAGAAGAATTGATGCAAAGATGAAAAAATAAAAGTTCTAAGAAGCAATTCTAGAAGAACTCCTATCAAGCCACATGATGCTAAAAGATATTTATATTTCAATGGTGCTTGTTATTCCTACAAGAAATTTGGTCATAAGCAAAAATATTGCAAAAGAAAAAAGAATGATTCATTATAATTATCTAAAAAGTGTTCTAAGTGCAAGAATAATGGAAAGAAGAATGTTGTTTGTTGTAAGTGCAATAATCCAGAACACCCTAGTAGTAACTACAGAAGAAAGAAAAGTAATTATCTAGTGAAGAAGAATGATCTAATCATTGATCTAGAAGAAGATGGAAAGGAAATGAAAAGAATTTTGAGAAAGGAATCAACATAAATAGTCTTATATGTGTTTACCTCCAATACAAATACTCCCATCAATTTCTAAGTAAAGCAGTGGCTACGGGGGAGCAATTATCATAAAATATAATAAACCCTCTCATTGGTACTTATGTCATATCATGACAAAAGTATATTTAGTGTGGTAACAAGATTAAGCTATTTTCTCAATTGCATGTGTGAAGGATAATGTCTACAAAATTTGACAGAATGGAGGTGTACACAATTTTTAAGACAATCTACCTACAAGTTGAAGCATTTATTGCAAAATCATTCAGAATGGAAGGAATAAATTTAGATAATTCTAAAGGCATATGCATTTTTAGAGAAGTGTGCAAATAAAGTTTAGAAGGCAATTCATAGTTTCAAGGTTTGAAGAAGAAATCAAGAGAATTCAAAGTGAGCTCCAGAAGTAGGATATTTATACATTTCTTGTTGGAATTTATAAAGGTATTCTTGTTTGCACAATCTTTCATTTTTATTGCTATGGATAATTCAAAGGTTGTGAGTATTGCAGATAAAGTGCAAGTTAGTTTGAAGAGATATTTGAGGAATGTATTGGAAGAGTCTATTGGTACATTTTCCCACATCCCTCCGAGAGTGTTTCCCATAGAAGATATCTATGGATTTTTATACAGTAAGATAGAGGAGATGTCATCAGTTCAGTTGATTATGCTTTGGGAAAGTGAATTGAAAGAGAACCATGATTCCTACAAAGTTTTTGTTGAGAAGAAGTATGTTTGGAGGAAAGTTCCTTTGTTTGAATTTGAGAGGAAGTATATTTGAATAGTGTTGAGTAGAATTTGTGATGAATCTTTGTGGATTGATGAGGCACATTTGATTACTAGAGAAGCTATTAGAGATGTAACTAGTTTGTGTTCCTTTAGACCAGCTCCCAAACTAAAGGCTATGGATGAGAAATAGATAATTTAGGTCATCAATGTGAATTTTGAAGGGAAAGAGATTGATTTGAGATCAATTTTTGATCCAATAATAAGGTATGCTACTATGGTCATTGGTCACAAAGATTGTATCCCTAACAATGATCTTATAGTTTCTACTACTATTATAAATATTGTTGTTGATATGGTTAAAAGATGTATGGATTATGAGTTGTGTGAATTGCTTCATATACGCCTTTTGAAGAATTTAAAGGAAATTAAGAAGAGTAAGAAGAATGCATTATGGTATGGCAATTTGGTTGTCTATTTTCTCTTTTAATTTTTGAGAGAGTTACTAGTAATAGGAGGATAAAATGGTTAGATTTAGAGACTATTTCCTATCAAATCAAGAACTTCATGATAAATCTTGGTAGTTTGGATACATAAGAGATTTCCCTTACTATATTCTTTGGAACATTTGAGATGAAGATGAATAGAAGGTCTAGGATTCCAATAAGTGTTGTTGAAAGGTACTCCAAAAGTATAAATTTTGTTATGTCTATAGATTTTTTTCACATGGAAGCAATTGAATCAAGGTTAGTTTGGATATCTGAATTGGATTATGAAGTATCAAAGGCTAAAGTTGGTAATTATGCTAAAATTATTTTGGAAAGCCCTAATAATCTCAATGAAGAAGTACCTCTAGTATTGTGGTTGGAACATGGAAGAAAAGGAAGATTGTTGTTAATAAAGAAGTTGCAAAAGGAAGTGAGATTGAACATGAGCATGAAAGAATAAATATTCATAGAGCTTTGGAAGAATTGTAGAAGGTTATTCCCAGTGGCAATTTTGATTCATCTATTTTTGTTGTGGATAATCTTCATGGCATGATTGATTCTTTGAAGGTCTACATCTCCAAACTTGAAGTCTCTACTAGAAATAGGTTTGATGAAGGAAATTTGGAAGATATCAAAGAAAAATGTGTGAATGCACACAGTCAAGTGATGAAGGAATTGGAGAGTGTACAAGTTTGTGAAGAAAATGCATAAGAACTACTTTCTTTTTTCCTAGATTGGTCTAGTAGTACACTGGATATAAAAAATAAGATAAGGATGAGTGAGTCTCGAATGAGCACTCAAGAAAATACATACAAGTTAGCAGAAGATAAAGATAATCAAAGGTGGTCCTATATTGTGCAACTTTAGGATAAATTATTTTTTCTACAGGATCAAAGGATATATGTTATCAAGAAGTTTGTGGAACTCAAAGACATGATTAAACTTACACATACTTCTATTTCTAGTGCTCTTGGTTGTATTGGTGAATTATCAGAGATTAATCTTAGTCCCAATACTTTAGCATATGGTGTATAGTCCTTAGCTAAGCATGAGCTATTTCACAAGACTATTATAAGTGTAAAATATTTAGGTGAATAAGGTAAAGTGTTGTGGACAGATATCCTAGAGAGTCTCAGAGGTTCTTCTTTAGGTTAATTCAATTTTGTGTACATATCCTTTTGGTTACATTTTTTATGTATACATGTGTATATTGTACCCTTTCCTTTATCATTGATGTCAAAGGGGGAGAGATAGAGAGAAGGAGAGATAAAGAGATAGAGAGATGGAGATATAGATTGGGAGAGATAGAGAGATAGAGGAAAAACATTTTTGTGAAGAATAGTTTTGATGGGGGAGTATTCAGAGTATTCTATTGTTGTATACTGGAGAATGTTTTTTTCATGCATGTTGCCATAAATTCCAAATGAGGAGATTGTTGGGAGCCTTGAAACATGAGCATGAAGTATGGATGGTTTGTGTTGGTTTTCCCTATGTTTTCATTGATGTCAACATGGTGATAACTATATGGGAAGTCTACTTGGTTTATCAAAAGTTGTTCTCTGCTAGTAATGCCATTTTGTGATGGATCAGTTTGTTAGTATTTGAGTCCAAAATTCATCACAAAATCTGGTATGACTCTAATATCTTAACCATGTTTTCATGAATCATTCAAACAACTATATCCTGGATCTTGAGACATCTTTTGTTGTGAGAAAAAATTCATCTCTGCTAGAGTTCGACTCTATATTCTATTATTTTTCCTTGCTTGGCATATTGTATGGGAGACTCTACATTCTTCCAAGGTGAACATTCTTATGCTATGGTTTTTTTGATAGTCTCCATGTTGGTAGTATGATGGTAAATTAATGTGTTCTTAGATCTGGAAGGTGTTTTCTTTGAGGATTATTTGTTGGCTTGGAGAATTGTGTTCTAGTCTTGGCTGACTTAGCATATGCAATACATTATGAAGACTAGTTATGCTTTATGGATAATAGTCATCTTGGTATAATGAACTATGTGGATAAAATGTTTAAATCATATATGGTGTCGACAAAGGAAGTTTTTATTATTTTTTTTCATCTAATTAGACCAACCTAATTGATGAATAAGATATAGTTGTATCTATAAAATATATTTTGAGGAATGAGAGGAGCATGAGTAGTGGAAGTGGATATATAGAGTGAATGTGAAATGTGAAGAGGAAAAGGTGTGTGAAGATATGAGTCTAAATGCTTTTTCATTTATGGATCAGTGCAGTTTTGTTGAGTGGCTACTGTGTGAGAGTACTTCATATTTTGAGCTTCATTGGAACTGAACCCTACACATTGAAGGTGTACCCTATGAGTTCAATATTTTGGAAATGAGCCAATATCATTGTATCTACATATAATATATTTTGAGTTAACCCTCATCATGGTTTTTCCCTTTTTTAGTTTTCCACATAAAATATTTGTGTTCATGTGTATGGTTGTATTGATTTGTTTCTATGTCTCTTCTTGCTGATTTAATCAGAATTGAGATAATGTTAAGATGGATTTTGATGTGGTTTTATGGAATACTAATTTACCCCCCCTCTTAGTATCACAGATGTTCAACATTTACCACTTCCTCCCAAACCAAGCAAAGAAAAAAAAAGTAGGGGAAAAAGGGGTCCACATTTTTCCAAGGAAAAAATGGGACATTTTGTGAGACCACACAACACCCACCTAATCATAAAGGAAACTATCAAGGTTGTGACTATATTGTGCTCCACCAATCCTATTCTAACACTAAAGCATATAAAGAGTGAAGAAGTTATGGATCTTATCATAGCTAAATTTGAAAAAATAACCCTAACCATGGATGACATCTTTGATTTTGGGGTCCGGTATGCCACAATGGGTATTGCATACAAGGTTTACTAAAAAAATAGGGATGGAGTTGCTACTACCACTACCATTTACACAACTCATCAGATGGTGAAATAAGGAAATGATTATGATCTTTGTGAGATCATGTTAGTCATTGGAGGATATGAAGAGAACCAAGGATTCACACTATAATTTTTGGTATGGCACTTTGATTATTTTACTTATGTTCTATTTCATGAAATAAATCCCTAGTTTCACGAATTTAGTCTAGAGAAGGGATATTCATCTTGTATAATTGATTAGGGATCACATGTGTAGCTTTCTAAATACTAAACAATGTGACAAAATGTTTTGGGGTTTATTCAAAACATTTCAAAATGCAATGCAGAAGAGGTATAGGATAACCTCACAAGTGGTGGAGAGATATAAGAATGAAATAAATTTTATGGTGGACAAAGTTAACTATTATATGGAGGTAGTTGAACCAATAACTTCATGGATAACAAAATTTCCCTACAAGTTCTTTGAAGCTGACTGGATTGCATATTCTAACATTCTACTTAGAAAACCTAGGGACCTCACTATTAAAAGGTTTGACACATATGATGAAATAACCAACAAGCAAATCAAGGAAAAGGTAGAACAAAAGATGGAGAAGAATTCAAATGTGGGGAAGATGATGTTTGGTACTCCTAGGGTCCTATGAAATCATCTAAATCACTATTACTATACTAGCTCCTAAAAGGACAAGTAGATTTACCTTTTCTACAAATTCTAGACCTTATGAAACACCTCCTAGCAAAAGAAGGGTTGATATTGATGTACTAGCACAAACTAAGATTTCAAAAAGGAAGAATCCTACATATAAACAAAAAGAAACAAGGGAAAAGATTAATCCTATGAATGTGAATGATGATGAAGAGGAGGAAGAAGAAGAATTAAAATCTTTTTCTTTGAGGAAAAAAGTAAAAATAACAAGACAAGAAGAAGAAGAATTCCCCTTGTAGAATAAGAAAGGAAAGGAGTTTGTTGAGGAGAAGGCTAAGAATACTCCTTTGGTCAAAAAATGATCCTCTATATTTTGGTGCAAACTACAATGGAATTGTTAAATATGGTTTACTAATGATACAATGGAGCTACATCTTGATGTCTCTCTAGAAGATAAAAATACAATTGAAAAAGTTGTCATTGAATATATGCTTAAGTAGAGCATTCCCTTTGATGAAATTGTTGACAAAGCTCTAGATAGCCTTACTAATGCTTTAAGACAAAGAAGAGAAGATTCCATCGAGGTTGATAAAGAGCTAAAATTGCAAGCTACTAAAAAAGCTAGGATTCATGTTTCCTAGGAAGAAAAAGAGGTTTATTGTGTGAAGACAAGCTAAGGAGCTCCAAACTAAAAGAAGAATAGATTTTTTATGTGCATTGATGAAGATGTCAAGTGGAAGATTCAAAATGAGATTAAATATGCCACACAATAAATCATTAAATAATTTCAAAATGAAGTTTATGTTGATTCAAAAATTCATGATACTGATGTTGAAATAAATGCACAAGTGCTTCTAGATGAACAAGAAACTGAAAATATACCTCCTTCAAAAAATACAAATGAGAGAAATATATTTGGTCAGGAAAAAGTACAAGGACTCTCTAGACTTCAAGAAGGTGTCCCTAGTGTTGAAAAAATACAAGTCTCTGGTATGGAGATGGAAGATCAAGAAGAGAAAGAAGAAGAAAAAGAGAGAAAATTTATAAGAAAAATGAGGAGACTACTCCTTCGAAGAATACTGGTGTAGGAAATCAAGGTGAAGTGGGTGTTCCTCCTTTGGAGAATTCAAGAAATAATGAGAAAATGAAAGAGGATAACCTTGAGATAGTTCAAGATGCAAATTAGAAGTCATCTAAGAATCAAGATGCTTCTATAGGTTAAGGTTTTTCATCTTTAAATTCCTTCAAGGATCTACTAGGGATGCAAATGCAGTTTCAACCTATGGTAACACCCCAAATTCTGCAAATTCCTACTCATCAAGGGAAAGTTGGCTTGTCAAATATTTCTCCCCCTCACAAGTTACATCTTGGAGATATTTTTCATGCTTTTACAAGGAAGGAGATTATGTAGGAACACATGAAGAAAATTGAATTAATTCAGATGCAATAAATATTATTCAAGAAGGTTTAATATCTAGGTAAACATTAATGCTTTCTTGCCTTTAGAAAAAAAAGTTAAATTTTTTAATGGATTCCTTTAAAGATAATTCCTCTCACATGGAGAGAAAGGTATAGAAAGGGGCTCCAAGAAAGATAAAATACAAAATAATGGCTATTGCATATGACTAGTGTGCCAATGCACACAAAAAATTGCAAGAGAATTTGAGAAAATGTTTAAGGAATGTATTGATGAAGTTGTATTTTTTTAATCTCTTTTTTTTTGAAATGGCCTAATTCTCCCAAGAACATCAAGAATTAGATTGACTCCATTGAATCATAGATCACTCAAATGGTCATTATATATGATCAGTCAAAAGACAATGATGGATCAACTAGGGAACAATTAGAAAATATTCATGTACAATTGGCATTGCTTTTGGATTAGAGAGATAAAATAAAGAAATAATTTTGGTAGTAAGGGAAGCAATCAACTTGAGACTTGCTTCATTATCTAGGTTTATTATTGAAGCAGAGAAGATTGATCAAAAAATGAAGGCTCCAAGTAGAGTGGATGAGGATAAGGACTTTTGTATGCAAGTTGACTGATAGAATCATATTCTCATCTTAGCAAAATAAGATTGGGTTGCAGCTCTGGTGCAACTTAAAGTAATTGACAAGAGTATTTTACCTTCTAAAGAAGTTGTAAAAGTGTAGATAAGATAATTTTGTATATGTATAGTCCTACGAAGGATTATAGTATGTTTTTTTATCTCTTTGTTAAATATTGTGTACATAGCATCAGTTATGGGGAATCTCCATCTCAAGGAGAGTGTATTTTTAAAATAAATCATACAATAAGGGGGAATTCATACAATTTTGGGTTGTTACAAATAGAAGATATCATTCCCTTTTTCCTTGATGTCAAAGGGGGGAGGACACTTGCAGATAAATGGATTTTTCCATTAATGATAAATGGGGATATTTTTGGAATTTTTTTTTTTATTGAAGTCAAGTGTGTGTGTTGAGGTTTGTATCATACTCTGGAATTAGTTGGTGTGCACAAATATCTATTGATACAAGTTAGCAATGTAGTTGAGGAAGAATTGTGATTACTCTAATGTCTAAGTGTGATGTATAGTTGAGTACACTTGTTCCAATATTTTCTAGCATGCCTACATTTATATCTTACATTTTTGGTGTACCAAATTTAGAGATAAGTTGTAGAAGTTTTGCTAAGGAAATCATAGAGTATACTCTAAGATAGTGTCATGGTGTTTTGGTTCACATCCTTTCATAAAGAAATATTTTGTATTTCAATTCAAAATATATTTTGGTCAAGATGCGAATGTGTTATATCCAATAATTAATTCATTACACCTTGTACATTAAAAGTTATAAGTGAAAGATTTCTAGTTTGTGCTCTAATAGAGTAAAGTGTTGATAAAGGCCTATTAGATGCTCTATGTTCCTCTAGTGAGATAGATGCAGTTATGAAAAATTGGTAATATGTTTCAAAAGGTGTATTACTTCATCCTTGTAAGTATTTGATATTTTGGTGTACATCAATGAAACATCCTATGTTTTGAAGCGTTATAGTCTGTCTAGAATGCTCTATTTTCATTAGTTCAATATGTTTCTCTCCTTGTACTGGCATATGATGATCAATTTATTTAGAAGAAGGTTGAAGAGATATTGTGTAGTGGCTACATAGTTCACATCTTGGTCCACATAATTTTTTTGTCTCTCCCCAATGGTGTAAAGCTAAATAGTTGGTAGTTTTGGTGGCGGTGTCATTGTTTAGGTCCATAGGCTTGTTCCTTCATCTATGATTGGTCCTGATTAATTAATATTTCTTTGGATGATGCATTGAGATGTTTTTTTATCTTGATTGGAGTGGGTTGATCCACAATGCATTTTCTCTTCATAACATTTATGTTTGGATCTGACCTGTGTTGCATCATACAATTCATCTAGAGGTCATCTTGGAGCAGACCTAATTGGGGTTTTTGAAGCTATAATAGAGTATATTTATAGAATATCAAAATAATTTGTGAAGGAATTGGTTATTGATGAATTTCAATTGTATAACATGTTGAAAATAAAGTGTGAAGTCAATATGATGGATTAATTATGTGAAATAGGGATTGTAATATCAACATATGTTGGATGTGTTGGAGCCAGAAAAATCCACATTGGTTATTTTGAACAATTCCATTTTCACCCATCCTCCCAAACTCACCATATGTTCCATTTCAATTTCATAGTGGCTAACACTAATATGAACTACCAAATGAGGCCCTTGAGCATAACACTAAAGTGAACTCCCTATCTAAATTGTTCCCATAGCAGCACATGGCATATAGCCAAGACAATGCTACATCAAAGAGAGTCTCACCATAGTCTCATCAACATGAGTAGAGAGGTTTGATGTGAAATGTAGATGAGAATCCCAAATTTCTAAGAGACATATTCAAATGTTTTCTCACCAACCTAAAGAATGATATGTATAAGAGACTTGGACATGTCAAGGACAAAATTTAACATGTCTTACTGATAAATCATATGGAATATTCCACATTCAGGAAACAAAAAGACATCTCTTGGACATTGAGATATTTACATAAAATAAATGATAAGTCACTGCTAAGACAACACAAACAAACAACAATGTTGAAGAGACATTGGCATATCAAGGAGAGAAGTAAGAGAGTCTCTTCGACATTCAAGGAGTAAAATATTAGTGAGACATAGAGACACTGAATAGATATTGGATAAGGTCTCTCTTCATTCTAGCAATGATATGTTGAGGAGACACAAAGGTATCAAGTAGATATTCTCAAAAGTCTCCTAGAAATTCTTGCAAAAATGTAAACACATGTTATCAATGAGACTAAGAGACATCAAAGAGAGGTGATGGTGGGTCTCCTTGACATAACAAAGTCACATAGAGATTGTTGGAAAGTGATACCACCAAAGGGAGAGATAAGGATTTGTCAAGGAGACATAGGATTTTTAGAGAGATATATCTGCTAGTCTCATTGAAAAAAGGGGACTGTAAGGGAAGAAACTAAAAATTAAATATTGAAGAGACCCTACAACATCAATGAGAGAAATCTAAATGTCTCTTAGAAATTTCTCAAATGATGGTTAGGGATATATAGAAGAGATATATAGACATTGTGGTTAAATTCTCATAAAAAATAATGAAATAATTATCATCAGATTGATTTGATGGATGAATTCATCAAAAAGACAACTACCATTAATGTGCAATTTGATAGGAAGGGTGGTGTGAGTGCCATTTATGAACCAGAGATGGATTGAGTGTGCTGAATTTTGATAAGTGCAGCCTCTAAGGAATCAAAATTCATTGTGAATTGTGGCTAAGTATCTAGAGGATGGAGTTGGATGAATGTGAGCAACTTAGAATTTCTAGAATTCATTCAAGTAAATAAATCTTGGCTTAGTTAAATGTAATTTTTTTAAGATAGATTGAAGTAAAACACATTTAGGATTAAAATGGATAAAACCCCAGAGAAAAAAAGATCAAAGAGGAAAAAAATAGAAAGTAGGTTGCTTAATCAATACTTAAAAGACTAGTGTCCCAAGTCTAGGCCAAAAGAAAGAAGAATAGCTCAATTAAACCCATCATGTGAAACTCTAGAGGAAAAACACAATAATTTGGGAGATGTGTGGACTTTGCATAGGGGTTATGATTTGTTCATCTATCACTATAGGAAGAAGTACATATATAGCCCAGTTTCAAACCCATGGAACTTGTATCTAGGAAAACTTGTGATGCCCATTGCTTTTGTGAACGTCGAACTAATTAAAACACTAGCAAAGAATTATAATACCAAAACAAGGGAAATTCACCTACATGATGTGTCACAGTTCATGATTATAACACAAGATTATATTTGTATGGTTTTCCAATTGGATACCTCCTTGAATATGAAATTGGAAATGAGAGACCTGTTGGAGTATTGCTCTATGGATATAAGCTACAAGAGGTGGAAGTTGCCTCTACACAGGCCCAAAGGTCCAAGAAATCAACCTATAAGGTTTTCTAGTAATGAAAGGCCATCATGCTCTGTAGATTTTTTGAAGAATACTATCAATACACACACTATTCAGTCGGCCAAGTATTGGGAGTTGAGGCCCCTATCAACATGACTACAACTCCCATGGTTCTGGCTGCAAACATTCAAATCCAAGATGTCAGGCCCTATGACTATGCAAAGTATCTATCTAAGTCCATTAATAGATCCCTTAATACCATTAAGAACAATAGTGAAGCTATCTGCTTCAAATACTATTCACTTATTATGCATATGATACTATATGAAGGGAAAGTGATGAGAATATGGGGAGAAAAATTGTGCATAAAAGATATGGATGGTGATAGTAATTCTAGACTAGAGCAAATGTGGACATCAGTCTAGGATAGTAGATGTGGGAGATCCCAACACTTGTACTTTGAAGAGCATTTTGCTAAACCCTTGTACAAATTGCTTGGCCATAAATGTGACTATAATCTATCCCTAGAAGTACATAGGTTTCTTTGGCCACAGGAGAAGGGCCATGATAGAAAGATAAATCACAATTAGAGAGATTGGTATGCATTTAAAGATTATACTATCATTAAAGTATATGGATTTGAGGTAGCACCATATTTATTGCCTAAGACTGTGCCAGATAGGGTTGCATATCTTGAGATCATAAGATAATTTTATTATTCAGCTTTCATGCATCTAAAAAGCTATAGAATCCAAACCTTCATGCCTTCTACTCTTTATTTTGGTGACTTCACTATTATTGTTGATAAAAGGTATAACTTGGTTGGAAGTAAGTTAAATTATTATGGCTTGTTGGTGGGAAATAAAAGAGAAAATTTTGACCCCAATCATTTTATCAATGATTCCAAAATTTCTCAGAAACTAAAAGGATATGAGCATGAGTTCCATGTTGAGGATGTCATCAAGAACTATGAGGAAGACTGAAATCACTGAGAGGGGGGTGAATTAGTGATTTATAAAAGTAACAAATTTTTCAAAAATAAGAATTTGTGTTTAGTTTTGAACTAAGAGAAGAAATGACAGTTCAAAGAATAAATTTGACTTATGCATGAATGGTATTGTATTTTCATGAACCATGAACTAAACATGAAACATTCACAAAGGATGAACTTAAAACTTTTACATGTATCAGAGCTCACAATAATAATAGAACCTTTTATGCATGAAATGTGCATTGAAAGATATGAAAGATGGCATAAAAATGACAAATATGGAAGACTCATAATTATACATTTAACAACATATTGAAATTAGATTGATAAGAAAAATATCACACACATAATGTCACCACATAACACAAAATTTTGACCTGAGTGGAAAACCCTCTAGGGGAATAAAAACCACTTGAAAAATATTTATTTATTGAGATAGAGAACTAACTCTACACAATTTAGGAGCACCCACTCCAAGGAGCACCAACCCCTCACTAATTTAAAGCACCAAATCTAGGAGCATCAACCCCTCAAAAATAAAAAGCACCAACTCCTTTACAAAGCAAAAAATTATAACATCCTATCAGAACCCTAGAAGTGCAATTTTTGCAACCTTAGAATTGCAATAGAAGACTATGAATATCATCATTAAGCATATTGAACAATTTTGTGTATCAACATCTTCCTTAAATACAATAATATGAGAATCATGATAAAATATTTTCAATAAAATATCTATTGTATCAAAAAATTTGAAACATTATATTTTTGTTTTCAGATCCACATAAAAATGCCTGAATATCATCTTTTAAAGACCCTACCAAAAAAATCTCTATATGAAGTTTGAATAATTGTAAACCATCTTGGGTTAGGGTTACAAGAGAAGAACCCTAAAGAGTTTTCAACTAACTCATTCAAGAATCATATGTTCTCATGTAACTTCATCAAAATTTCTAGATTGGAATAAATGAATACATTAACCCTTTATTTGTTTGCTAAGAAATAATCAAGGGTTTCAAATAACATTAACCATTGAATCATCATGAATAATGCCTTAACCAAAATGTTCAAAATGATAAATAATGATTTCTTTAATACCTTTTTATGGAGGAATGTAAATAAAAAAATACATAAAGAACCAATTCATAACTACCCAGCTAAAGACCTCCATCTACAATCTTTATCACTTCTCTTTCCAACTTCCACAATCAACAATCATCCAACTTCCACAATTGACACTCATTCTCTTAATCTGAATACTAACAAGTTACATATTTTCTAGACAAACAAAATTTCCATGGAAGCTAGGGTTCTGAACTTCATCATAATGAAAATACTTTCTATAAAATAGCATAAACCCCTAATTCCAAACTTCATAATCATTGATAATTTTTGAATTCCACTACTTTCAAGATTAACCATCATTGATAGACATTTGAAATCCATGTGAGTATGGTCTGTCAAGAATATCCTTTGCTAAAAATGTCAACGCCAAACAAAACCAAATGATAGTATCAATAATGTTGACCACTTTCCATAGTCAAGTGACTTTTTGAAAAGTCATTTCCATTGTAATCATAATTGTCATATCGAACAATAGTCAAAAACCTTAAATTTCGATTACCTCATATATTCTCCAACATGATTAATGCACCTTTGGTAAAGCCCAAAACCTTGTTAATATGAATCCAATCAAAATAAAATCACCTTATAAATTTTATTTCTAAAAAAAATAAATTTATAATGTCAATGTCACATGACCACTACAATGGTCAATATCACATGCTTAATGTGATTTAAACTTAGCACTGAAAAATAATGCCTTTAACCAAGCTTTAAAAAGAATCTTTTAATCTTTAGAGAAGTCTCATATCTCTTAAGTGCCCGACACCATTTATGGTGTAAATGATAGACATTTCAATATCCTTCAAAAACATATACAAGTGACTTGTAATCTGCATTCCTATGCAAGCTTTAAAAATAATCTTTTAATCTTTAGAGAAGTCTCATATCTCTTAAGTGCTTAACACCATTTATGGTGTAAATGATAGATATTTCAATATCCATCAAAAACATATACAAGTGACTTGTAATCTACATTCCTATGCAATCTTCTTGTAAACAATTTTTTTTGTGCAAACATAAGATGTCATTCATATATCGTGTGAAGACAACTTGCAAAAGATCAAGTTGAATATACCACAATCTGAAAAGTTATCAACCTAGATATACTTGAGTAACCATGTCGTATATCTAAAATAAGATATATACCTTAAAGCAAATGCATGTTCTAAAACAAATACATTTCTTGCTATAATGAACATGCCCTGACATAATAAACTCATGTCAAACATTAGTATTGTTGGAATTGTAAATTTCTAAATGTTTTCACAAGTTTTCCATAATCCTAAGTTTCCATATGAGTCCTCATCATAAGCACAGGGGTTTGCTTTCATGTCATTCTACTCACATTTTTTCCATATTTGTCTCAGTGAATCCATCGAGTCTTACAAAATTCATATCATGGTCTGTATCGGCATGAGAATCTAGGGTCTCCCTGATCCATTTTTCTGATAAACGTCTATGTTGCCTATCGGCAAGAAATTTCTACTGTCATGGCGATTGGATTTCATCTACTGGCAATTATCGGCATAATAGTTTCTTTGTTTCAGCAATAGGAGGATGCATATATCAACATGAGTTAGGGCATTGATGTAATGTCACAACGAGATTGTTTTATCTTACCAACCAGTGAAAGAAGATGCCTATCAATGTGAAGCTTTGCATCGATGCAATGTTATAACAAACTTGATATGTCTTACCAATTTTCTCATATGGATTTACTTTGGCTAGAGTCATAGTATTCGGGATAGTATCTTGGTGAAGTCTTCTTGTCTTGCCAACCAACGATGGAAGGATTGACTTATCGGTAGGAGTTACTGACATTCGAAGGGAGGTTTTAGCAACTTTGTTGGGTCTCACCGATATAAAGGGAAAAAGGTCTTTGTCAGTGTGAGAATTGAATTCTCTTGGAGATCTATGTGAGCTTAGGATGTTTCGGTATGACTCAGTGGATTCTTTGGGACCTCTCCCCGATTGTGAGTAGTCTTAGAGAAAGCAAGTGGGAGATGCTTCTCGGCAAGAGTTTTCTCTTGTCTCTGTGACTCAGGATGAATGAAGGAACCTTCAGTGAAATATTGTGTGATCTACATAAGGTCTCCCTGATATTATAAAGTCACGGTGACCTGCATGAGATAGGAGGTTACATTTCGGTAAGAAAATTCTTATATCTTAGCAATTGGAATATTTATGATAGAAATGTATGTCTCGATAAGACATAGGGTGTTCTGTAGGATATCTCCTCAATAAGAAAGGGTCATAGTGACAACAAATAAGAATATGGGAGGACAGCGATACAATTTCCTTTAGCATACTTATGGGGTTATCTCAGTGAATGATTTAATGAAGACTCCAGCACTATGGCCGACATGGAAATTTCTAAATAACGGTTGCAGGCCGACAAGGACTAAGCTTGAATTCTATGGTTGGCCGACATGAATTTTGAAGTAATTTGTTTCCTAATGTATATGTATAAATAATCATTCTTGATTGTGAAAGAAAATAAGATCAGATTTTAGAATATATATAGTAGATAGAGGATGCACACAGTAGAATAAAGTTCTCATTCCAGAGACTATGTTGCATGTTTTCAAATGGTGATTTCAATGAGAATTAGTTGGTGTGGCATTTTATTTCTGGTGTCATTTGTCTAATGAGTTTATTCAAAAGTATTGCTAGGTTGTCTCCAAGTTGATTCTTTCTGGTTGTTTAAATTGATGTAACAAGTTTATTTTCAGTTTATCAGTGCACATTTGTTGTATCTGTGTGATTAATTGATTGGTTCTTTCAAGGAGAGATTAAATCCTTTTGGTTGATCACAGTAATCAGAGAGATTCATCTGGATTATTAAAGTAGAGCTTAGTAGTCATAATCCTACATGTTTATAAAAGTTATGAACATAATTTATGCCAGATAATTTGAGTTTCTTGCATAGTAAGTTGCCCACTTCTATTTGATTTGACTCTGCATTTCATCATTTGGATTCTTTTAGTTTCTTTATATTTGTTAATTGAACATTTTAGGATTTAGATTAAGAAGATTGCTTTCAAGTTTTTTTTCATTTGTTCACTTCCATCTGCCATTGTGGACAAATTATTGCAATAAGGAATATCATAAGTCAAGTCTACTTTATTCAGAAAGGTACACCCTCCTAGGTTCAACAGCACCAGAAGAGTAGAAGGTGAAATTCTTTTGACCTTGTCTGTTACCCTAAAACATATCAAGAGATTGGCAGCCTCTTGAGGCATCCCACCTGTGTTTTTGAGAGCTAACAAGTACCAACATGTAAATTTGAAAGTGCATGCCATGAACAACCATGTAAATCACCATGTGAACCAACTGTAAACATCATGTATCAAAAAAAGCTGAGAATACATCCTGTCAAAATCCACCAAGCATATCATCACATTCATATCACATTGCATATCATAACACCAACTAATGCAAATACATATTAGCCAATCTAAGAATGCAAAGAATAGAATGAGTGATGTCATAAACCCCATAAAAAAAAATTTCCATCAAGGAAAAACTAACACATAAACAACTGAAAGCCAAAAAAATCCCCCTTTGTCCTTGATGGAAAAACGCATATCATCTCTCCCCCTTTTGCCTCTATGACACATACTGAAAGAAGAGAACGTGAGATGCCATGAAAATAAACAATTGAAACCAAACAACACAGTAACCATTTGAAAGGAGAAATCCAAAATAAAATACTATCAACATATCATTACTTCAGTTAAAATCAAATAACTTTGTGTCATATATCTCCTTTTGTTAATCACATGAGCACACAATATCTCTACAACCATAATTCTATCTCTATTATCATATCAACTATCATTGTTTTTTGAATGCCACCTAGAGAATCTTTTGCTAACTTTCTTTGTGGAAACTATTCCTTTATTTGGAGTCTACAAATAGAAACTCACTGTCAAAAGTACAAAGGAATATTATTGTCAAATATCCCAAGAATGAATTGAGAATGTAATAAATACCACTACCATACATCAATGAAAAGCTGAGAATGCACATATCACCAAACTGTTTTAATCACCAAAATCATTGTTTACCACAAAATATGCAAGAAACCTCTCCCTATGATATAGCACTATTCAATCATTATTTCAAAATTATCACTACTCATTACTGACATGTGTCCAAGAAACAAATGTTGTTTTCACTGATGTTGTCCTATCTTAAGTAACCATCTCATGAAACTTGAAACAATTTATTTTTTCAATCTAAACATTAGACAACTGTTATATCAATCAATATGCAATCCAAACCATAATGCAATACCAAAATGCATGTAACACCATCCAGTTGAATAGCAAATAGAATATCACTGAATATGTCAAAGATGAACATTGATAATACTAATAAGAACTAGATGTAACCATGTGTTGAACCAATGCTTAAGGAAACAAATGGTACAAACAAATAAGAATGTATCCCCCTAAGAGTATGCAAAGAATTTAGTCAAGACTATTTCGAGAAGCCTTGAAACCTTGTAAATCCAAAAAAGTTATTACTTTCATTGTCACTTCAACAATAAAATTCTCCTCAAAACAAATTCACTACACTATACTTCCCTATTTCACATTGCTTCATGAAGAGACAAATGGCATGATGTGGAGGAAAAGCATAATCTTTCTTCTTCATCTCCTGAGACATAGAGTTCTAAAAATTCTCTTCTCATATTATAGATCCTTCCTCTTTATGAAGATAGAACAATTGGGTATTGACTATCCAAACAAATGATATTAGTGGTAAAAAATAAAAAATGAATTAAGTTTACCAATTCTCTATTCATTCTCAATAAATAAACTTTCTATATCTATGTTGACATAATCACATAATCCTTCATGTAATGAAAATTGCAAACTATTCCAAAACACCAAGTAAGCTACAAAGATCTGATTGCAGTTTATACTTTCAAGGATATAAGATAAAACTTTAAAGCACACCCTGCAATCACAAAGATTGATTAATGAAAAGAAATAGGAGGAAGATCATAGAGACTCCTCCTCAACTAATCAAGAAATTTTACACTAGTCACTTCATAGATATTTCCTTGTGTCTATGAACCAGCAATAACTATTTTTCCTAATTTCTTTTTAATCTAATTCCCACAATCATCAAAAAGAATACAAAAATCTTGTTCACATATTTGTGTCACACTTAACAGATTGTGTTTTAAACCTACTACATAATAAAAATCTAGCAATAAAATGTTATAACCAAAAACCATTGTTCCTTTTGCCATAAGTTGTATGTAATCATCATTACCAAACCATACTAAACCAAAATCACCAAATTCAAGTTCAATAAAAATACTTTTGTCCCCTATCATATGATGAGAACAACCACTATCTAAGATCCATGTATTTTCAACTTTAACATGTAATTCAATTTGATTAAAAATACCTTCTAGTTCTACATTTCTCCTTTTAGGCATCCAAACCAACTTAACTTTGTTTTGCATAGTTGTCTTTGAAAGACTATTCTCTTTCTTCTTGTAGGAAGCATGTCTAGATCTGCCACATTTACCTTTTACATCTAGAAATTCACTTGAATCATCCATATAACCAAGACCTAACTTGTCTTCATAAGAACTTTGTTTATTCAAAAAATCTATAAATTTATCAAATTCCTTTCTAAGATTGTTGATTTTAGCTTCTAAGATACAACAATTTTCTTCCTTGAATTTCAATCGCATCTTTATAATCTTAAGAATTTCAACTTGAAGTTTTAAGTTAGTAATTTCCTTTTTGGTGATTAGAATCTTACTTACTAGATTCTCAGTATCCTTGCTAAATCTAAATTTTTCAATATACTAAGTCCTTTTTCAAATCTTGAACTTCACTTAAAGAAAATTTTCTATCATTCTCAGAACCTCTCAATTCTTTATTAGCAACAAAAGTCTCTACAAATATATTTTCTTACAGTTCCATCTCATTCATTGTGTCCATAAATATAGTCTAACCTTCTAGATCTATTTTATCATCTTCTAAGATAGACTTGTTTTTTATATCCTCTTACTATTTAACTTCTCCCAAGAATGGAGTCTCTTCTTCTTCATCTAAAGAATGGATTAGCCAATTTGTTAGCTCTCAAAAACACAGGCAGGATGCCTCAAGAGGCTGCCAATTTCTTGATACATTTTAGGGTAACAAACAAGGTCAAAAGAATTCAACCATTCTAGTCTTTATGTGCTGCTAAACCTGGGCAAGTGTACCTATTTGAATTGAGAAAACTTAAGTTACAGTTATCCTTCTAAGATTATTTTTCCACAATGGTAGATGGGAGTGAACAAGTGAAATCAATTGATAACAATAGCAATTTTTTATCTAAATATTAAAATATTCAACTAACAGATGTAAAGAAACTAAAAGAATCCAAATGATGAGGCACAAAGACTAGTGCCTTATTGGGTATGCGGAGTCAAATGAGATCAAGATGAGCAACACTTCTCTAAAGGAAACTCAAATTATCTGGCATACACTCTTTTTACAACTTGTATAAACATGCAAGATTGTGATTACTAAGTTCTACTTCAACAATCCAAATGAATCTCTCTGATTACTGTGACCAACTAAAAGGATTTGATCTTTGTTTGAAAGAACCAATCAATCAATCACACAGATACAAAAAATGTGCATTGATGAATTGAGTATAAACTTGTTATATTGATGACATGCAAAGGATCTCAAATCCCCAAGTTCTACAACACATGCAAGTTACAAAAAGCTATAGAATAACCCTTTCGCAATATGCGAGCTTGTCCCCAAAAAGCAACCCAAAAAAATTAGAAACCTACCCATAAATAGAGCTCCTCATTAGTTTAGAGCCAAAAAAATATTCAAATTTGAGTTTAGGTGGTTTGGTGCTGAAAATTACAACTTGAAGTTCAAATTTCAAAAGAACATTTGCACTTGTATCTTCTAGAAAGTGTGCCAACTTCCTGGTGCCATAACTTTTGATCCGGGACTCCGATTCGCGAACCGTTTGAGCCGTTGGAAAGGTATCAAAGTCAATAATGCACTTGAAATCAGCCACACCTATTTTGACAAATTTTGGGGCTGTTCCAGGAAATCTAAGTGCCTCAAATCTAACTCGGAAGATTTTTAGGTACAAATCTGGGAAGCTAAAACTACAATATATTTCAACCCAGGAGTAGAAAATAAAAATTGTAAGTTGGAAATTTCATTATGATGAAAAGGGTATCCAAAAATGTAAAAACATATAAAACTAATAAAATTGAAATTTAACTATTTTTGGGTGATGCAAGATTGCCCTTACACCACTGGATGCTCCTGCATCAGACACCCAGGGTAATTTGAGAAGTGACCCCGTCATGTCTCAGATGGTTGAGGAAAACCCAACCGGTCAACCACTACCTTAGATAGCTAGGATGAATCTTCCATAGGCCTTCCTCTCCATTTCACTAGATATTCTTCATACTGCCTGTTTCTAGTACTCCTTCCCACACGACTATCCAAGATTGCTTCAATCTCCTCCCTTTCTGAAGTAGGTACTGAAATGCCATACTACCCTATTGCTGGTGCTTCCTCTGTTCCACCTTCATGATACTCTATCAAATCTAAAATGTTGAACATAGGGGAAATGTTGATTCCATTAGGCAACTCTACCTCATATGCATTCCCTGAATCATGCTTCTTCAAAATCTTATAGGGACCGAATTTCTTCATCTTCAATTTGTTATAGGTTCCCACGGGAAACCTTTCTTTCCTCAAGTGGACCATTACTTCATCACCAATTTGAAACTCCTTATTCCTCCTTTTCTGATCTAACTTAGCCTTATATTGCATATTCATCTTATTAATATGTTCTCGTACCTTCTCATGTATATTCTTGATGTGCTATGCAAAATCTTTGGCTTCAGCACTTATTTTATTCTCTTGGTCCATCTTCCTCAATTTTGGAGCTCTTCTAGGGCTACCTCCATACATAATCTGGAATGGTGATCTACCAGTGCTTCTATTGATAAAATTATTATAAGAAAATTCTACCTGGGGTAAGATCAAGTCCCATCCTTTGGGTTTATCTCCTACCAGACATCTCAGTAGGTTACCCAGACTCCTGTTAACAACCTCTATCTGCCCATCTGTTTGTGGATGTTGTGCAGAATTGAACTTCAACTCTATCTACAGCTTCTTCCACAAGGTCCTCCAAAAGTACCCCACAAATTTGGTGTCATGATCTGAAACAATACTCTTTGGCAGACCATGTAGCCTCACCACCTCTTTGAAGAACAAGTCAACAATGTGGACTACATCATGGGTTTTCTGACATGGAATGAAATGTGTCATCTTCAAAAACCTATCAACCACCACAAAGACTGAATCATTCCCTCATTGTTTCCTTGGCAAACTAAGAACAAAGTCCATACTTATACCCTCCAATGGCCTCTCTGGTACAGGTAAGGGCTGATATAAGCCTATATTCTAGCTCACTCCTTTAACCATCTGACATACCCTGCAGCTTTGTACAAACTTCTTCACATCTTGTGACAACTGAGGCCAATAATAATGCTCACTGATAATGGCAATGGTCTTATCCCGACCAAAATGTCTGCCATTCCTCCACTATGCTGCTCCTTTATCAGGTTCTCCCTCATGGAACTCCTCGGGATACATAATTGACTTCCCTTAAATAACATGCCATCCTGGATTATGAAATCCAACCACCTTGTCCTGTCCACTGTAACAAGTTCCTTGCAAGCTTTCCAAGCCTCTGCAAAATCAGGATCTTCTACATACAATGTCTTGAGTTCATTGAACCCAACCACTTCAATCTACATCTTTGTCATCAATGTATGCCTCCTACTTAAGGAATTTGCAACCCTATTTGACTTCCCACTCCTATGTTTCAAAACAAAGGTATAACTCTAAAAAAACTCTACCCATTTCATATGCCTCTGATTTAATTTTTCCTGACTATTTAGGTACTGCAAGGCCTGATGATGAGTATATAGAAAAAATTCCTTCAGCAACAAATAATGTCTCCATTTCTTTAATGCTTGAACTATTGCATAAAATTTTTGATCATATACAAAATACTTTCTCTTGGCATCATTTAACTTTTCATTGAAATAGGCAATGGGCTTACCTTCTTGGCTCAACACTGCTCCAATGGCACAACCACTGGCATCACAATCCACCTTAAACACCTTGTTGAAATCTGGGAGGGCTAGAATAGGTTGCTCTATCACCTTTTTCTTTAACAGTTCAAATTTTTTTGCTGCTTCAGTGCTCCATTTGAATTCTTTTCTATCCTCTCTCATTGTTTCAGTCAAGGGTCCACAAATACTACTAAAGTTTCTAATGAACTTTCTATAAAATCTAGCCAAACCATGGAAAGGTCTCATCTCGGTAGTAGTTCTTGGGGTAGGCAATTCCAGAATAGCCTTCACCTTCTTTGGGTCCATCTTGAGACCTTCTACTAAGTCAACAAACCCCAAGTACACTAACTCCCTCTTCACAAAACTGCACTTCCTCAAATTAATCAACAGTTTCTCTTCTCTTAACTTCTCAAAGGCTCTCTGAATATGCATCAGATGCTCATCCAATGTCTTATTGAAAATCAAAATATCATCTAAATACACAATAACAAAACTTTCCAAAAATTCTTTTAGTACCTCGTTCATGAGCGACATGAATGTGCTCAGTGCATTGGTTAGCACAAAAGGCATGACTAACCACTCGTACAGACCCTCTTTAGTCTTGAAGGTAGTCTTCCATTCATCTCCCTCTCGAATCCAGATCTGGTGATATCCACTCTTCAGATCAATCTTTGTGAAGTACTGAGCTCCACTCAAATAGTCCATCAGGTCATCCATCCTTGGAAGGGGAAATCTATACTTGATTGTTATCTTGTTTATGGCTCGGGAATCTGTACACATCCTCCACTCCCCATCCTTCTTTGGTGCTAGTATTTTAGGTACTATAAATGGACTCAAACTTTCTCGTATCAAACCCTTTCTCAACAACTCTTGAACTTGTCTGTTCAACTCCTCATTTTCTACTGGAGTCATTCTATGAGCTGTCTTATTTGGAAAACTAGCTCTAGGAATCAAGTCAATCTGATGACTGATCTTCCTTATTGGTGGTAAACCCTCAAGTACATTATCAAAAACAATATCATGAAACTCATCCAACATCCCAGAAACTTCTTCTGGAACCTTCTCACTATCCTCCTTACTCACTCTAGGAATCAATGCATAACACACACGCTCATGCTTCATACCTTCTAAATTTTTTCTTCCATCTACATAACAAATTCTAGCACTACTACATACCTTTTCTTCGGTCTCCTTAAGGGGTTTCAATTTGTGACGAACCCCATCCTTTGTCAAGAAATAAGTGTTTGCATGGCCCTCATGTATAGCTCGCCTATCGAACTGCCACGGCCTCCCCAACAACATGTGACATGCATCCATGGGGATGATATCACAAAGTACCTCATCATGGTAGCTCCTAATCTTGAACTTTACTAGGCACTACTCATTGACCAAAACTTTGTGGTCTTTCTGCAACCAAGAAATCCGATACGGATGTGGGTACCTTTCTCTCTTCAGCTTCAACTTTGTGACCATCTCCTTTGACACCAGATTATCGGTGCTCCCACTGTCAATAATGACATCACAACATTTTCCTTCACACTTACACCTTGTGTGAAATAGATTCTTCCTTTGTTCTAGTTCCTTTTCCTCAGTCACCAAGGCTCTCCTAATCACTAGGGCTTCTCCCCTTTTAGCATCATCTGAATGTTTAGATTGGGCCTCCTCATCTGCATGTGCAACCCTTCCATGACCTTCTAGCCTTTTGTCTACCCTTCCTTGGTGTTGTGGACATTCATAGGCTCGATGCCCTTCTTCACCACACTGGAAACATGTTCCTTTCAAACCACCTCTTCTAGATCCTTGCCCATATCTCCCTCGTCCTCTACCTCTTTGATCACCACTATTTTGATCACGAGGGCGGTAGAAGTTGTCATTCCTTTGCCTTCGGCTGGTACCCACATCTTCACTTTTCTTTTCATCATCATTTCGGCTTCCTAAAGGTCTTCCACTATCCCTTCCACTTTGACCTGCTCATCTTTTTTGCTTGCCATCAAATCTTTTGTTCAACTTCTCTTCCCCCTTCAGAGTGAACTGATACACATCCTTAGTGGTGGTCATTCTTACTAGGCTTAACTCTTCCTGAATGCTCGGTCATAACCCATTAAGATATCGGGCTACCTTCTCCTTATTGGCCTTTGTGTGGCCCATTCTGATGATTATCTTGTGAAAATATTTAGTATATTCTTTCACAGATCTGCTTCCTTGCTTCAACCCTTGCAATTTCTTCAACAGATCTAACTTATAGTCCATTGGTATGAACTGCTTCTTTAGTTTCTCTACCATGCAATCCCATCTGGTGATCTTACCTTTTCCTCTTTGATTTCTTTCCAACTAGACCTCTTTCCACCAAATACTGGAATGGCCCTTCAGCTTCATTTTCACAAACTTAACCTGATATGGGTCCTCTATTTCCTCATACTCAAAATATTCTTCTAGCTCATTGATCTAGTCAATCAACTCTTCTGGGTTCAAACTTTTAGCATAACTGGGGGCTTCTGCTCTGGGTCTTTTCCTAATCTTCAAAATGGCCCTTATTAATCACATTTGGTCTTGATCAATTGCTTTTTCTTCCTCTTCTACATCTGAACCTTCTTTCTCTCCTTCATCCTCACTTTCCTCCCTTGGGTTTAGCCCTCTTCTCAACTGCTCTTGTAATGCATCAATCTGTCTCTGGAGGGCTGCCAGTGCATCTCTTCCGCCAACATTTTTGCTGCCTCAACCACCTCTAGCACCACCACGCCTACTAGGCATCACTCTTGGAGGAATCTTTCTTGACCTTAACCCACAACCACGGTCCTGTTGTGAACTTCCTCACAATCAACAATCTGTCCACACGCTCAAGAAAACCTGCTCTGATACCACTTGATGAGGGCACAACCCGAGACTTATAAAATAACCCACAAACAAGAGAATAATTTTATTATTCAGAAAATGGAGCTTGTTACATGCAGAGGATCTCAAATCCCCAAGTTCTACAACACATGCAAGTTACAGAAAGCTACAGAATAACCCTTTTGCAATATGCGAGTTTGTCCCCAAAAAGCTACCCAAAAAAATTAGAAACCCACCCATAAATAGAGCTCCTCTTTAGTTTGGAGCCAAAACAACATTCAATTTTAAGTTTAGGTGGTTTGGCACCAAAAAATACAACTTGAAGTTCAAATTTCAAAAGAACATTTGCAATTGTATCTTCTAGAAAGTGCACCAACTTCACAAGGCCATAATTTTTTATCCGGGACTCTGATTCATGAACCGTTTGAACCGTTGGAAAGGTCTCGAAGTCAATAATGCACTCAAAATTAGCCATGCCAATTTTGGAAAGTTTCAAAGCTGTTCCAGGAACTCTAAGTGCCTCAAATCTAACTCGAAAGATTTTCAGGTGCAAATCTAGGAAACTAAAACTGCAATATCTTTCAACCCAGGAGTAAAAAAAGAAAAACCATAAGTTAGAAATTTCATTATGATGAAAAGGGTATCCAAAAATGTAAAAACATCTAAAAACCAAGAAACTTAAAATTTAACTATTTTTGGGTGATGCAAGATTGCCCTTACACCACTGGATGCTCTTGCATCATATATCAATTTAAATAATTAGAAAGAATTCATTTTGGAGACAACTCAGCAATACTTTCATTAATTTCAACAGATAATTGACATGAGAAAAATGTAGCAACATCAACTGATTTTTATAAATACCTCCATTCTGAAATCATGCAACAATAGTCTCTGATCTGATAATTTTATTCAATTGTATCCACTTGTTGTGTATCAAATATCTAATAACTGGTGGTCATTTTATAATTACAAAATGCATATTTATACACCAGCATCAAGAAAACAAATCATATTGAGATCCCATGTTGGCCCTCCACAGAATTCGAGCTCCTTTCATGTCGGCCTGCAACGGTATTTTATGAAATCACATGTCAGCCATAGTATTTGAATTTTATTAATCATTAAAGAAACAATCACTGAGACAACCTTGTGGTTATGCCGAAGGAAATTCAATCATTATTCATCCCCTTGGCTCTATTTGTTGTTGTTGTGACTTGTCTAAGTTGGAGAAACATCATATAGATTACATTATGTTTCATCGAGAGCCCACTTACTACCTGTATGTTGCTATAACATATTGCTTGTTACACTGAAGATAGGAAGCATCCTTTTGTTCCTTTGTGTTTATCTGTGACCTTATGGAGTGAGGGAAACATCATGTAGATAATGCTTCATTATACTGAGAGTCACCCCAAATGCCATTTCCCAGTCACTGAGACATAAGAAATTTTCTTACCAAAATGTGTCTCCTTGCTTCATCCACTTCACTATAACCTTGAGATATCAGAGAGACATCTCATAGATTAGACTTTGCTTCATTGAAAATCTTCATTCACCTCAAGTTGCTATGACAAATTGGTTCTATCATTGATGTATTCTTCCATCTCATGTGGGTCACTATAACATACCAACATTGGGGAGACCTCATATAGAGTGTTCCTTGTTTTATTGAAAGTCACCCTGAGCTCACCTTAGATCACCAAGAGAATTCAACTTTCTCACCGAGAGAGGCCCTTCGTGCTTTATCGACGAGACCCAAAGTAGTCGCTGAGAAACCACACCAAATGTCATAACTCTTACCAAAATGTTCCCCCTTTATCTTGTGTATCGGCGAGACATATCAATGTTGGGGAAACCTCTCAGAGATTACATTATGTCATACCGAAGCAGCTTGAATCCACACCTGATCGCCGAGACACAACCAACCTCTCACCAAAAGCCATTTGAAAGAGACCTTTTATGCTTCGTTGGTGAGACATATATACTTCGCTATGACCTTTCACCGAAGACTTTTATGTTTGGCCGAAGTGAAACCCCATATGTAATGTTGGCGAGACCGAAGGTCACTTGCCAAGAGCTCATCTCGATAGCTCCAACCCTTACCGATATGCATGTTCCCACCACTAGTTGATGTGACAATGTACATTCACCAAGACATAATGTCGATATCACTTAGCTCTCACCAATGAACCTTTTCATGCATTAGTTGGGGAGACATATTGAATTCGATAAGACACTACCCCAACAATCAAACTCCTGCTGAAAGGTTCCTCCTCGGTTGCTGAAATAATGAAAGAGTCATGTCAAAAGGTGAATGCACATCACCTATGATCACTGAGACATCAAAGGAGTCTTGCCGACAGACCTGCAACATATATGTTAGCACAAAAACAACATGGGTTAGGGAGACAGTCATGGACCTATGCCAATAGGAACTGCAATATGGAAAATGTATGACCCGATGGATTTTATGGGGCAATATGGAAAAAATATGGGTAAAAATACCATGAAGAGATGAAAATGTGTCAAAGGTAAGATTCATATGGATACTTAGGGGGATGAAAGATATGTAAAATTTATCATATTTTTGTAGTTCTAACAGTGGCTCCATCTGGGGATGAATGAGAGTAAGATCATTGCAAGGATCCAGAACCTTGGGTGAGTAGACTAGACACAGAGTGAAGAGCTAGTGAATAGAAAAGGAATGAATGGAAATGGAAATGAATGGAAAGTGAATGCAAAATGGAGATGGACCAAAATCCTAAACTACTGTGCATAGAAAAGAATTTTAAAGAGGATAAGCAAGGGTTGTTCATGCACTGGCAACCCTTAATCCTCTATGCTGCTCAAGAGAAAAAATGCTTCAAAAATTTCCCATGAACAGGAAATTCCTGATCTTCACCAGCCATATTTTGTAGATAGTATGAGTCTTCACCCTTCTTTCCAACAACAAAAGGTCCCAGCCACAAGGCTTCAAATTTGCCATGCTTTCCCTTCTCCTAACACCTTGCATTCCACATCAATACCAAATCATTTTCTTCAAATTTTCTATCCTTTTCCTTCTTGTCAAATAAATACTTCACCTGTGTCTGTAACTTAATGTTTTGGCTTTGAGCAATCCTCCTTATTTCATCAATTTCAGCAAGTTACTCCATTCTTTCCTCCATAGGTTCAGGAACATCCAAATCTTCCTGAAGGACAAACCTATAGACTGGTAACAAATTTTGCAAAGGCATTCTGGCTTGTGCTCCATACACCAATTCAAATGGGGACTTTCCAATTGCTCTCTTCATAGTAATCCTATCAGCCCCTACACATAGCCATCTTTAATTTTGAATCTCAAGCCTTCTTGTTATGTCCTAACATCCTCCTTATAATCTTCAAAAGACTCTTGTTGCTAGACTCTGCTTGACCATTAGCTTGTGGATGATAAGGAGCTGCATACGAAATGGCAATACTATATGTGTCACAGAAGCTTTTAAATTCATCTAACCTGAAGCACATCCCATTGTCTATGATTAACCTAAGTGGTGTACCAAATCTGGTAATAATATTATCCATTAGGAAATTTGTCACCACCCTGCTTGTAGCCTATTTAGTTGGGATTGCTTCCACCCACTTAGTAAAATAATCAGTGGCAGCTAGTATCCACCTGTGTCCTCCACTTGATTTTTCCTATATCTCTCCAATGAAATCAATTCCCCATTGATGAAAAGGGGCATCAGCCTGCAAGGGTCGAAGTGGAAAAGCTCCTTAATACTTCAATTTTCTAGAGAACTTCTGGAAAGTTTCACACTTTCTTACATGTGTAAAAGAATCATTAAAAACCTTTGGCCAATAATAACCTACCCTGAGAATTTTATGTGCAGTTGTCTTTCCTAAATAGTTTCCTCCACAAACTCCTTCATGCATTTCACTTAAAACATGATTGGCCTAAAACTCATCCAGACATAACAATAGTATACCATCCCTATTCTTCCAAAACAAATCTCCATTCATGAAAACATACTTAGATTCTTGCAACTTTAGAGTTCTTTTCTGGCTGTCACTCAATCCCTCTTGAAACTTCGTGTATTTAAGGTAATACATGATATTAGTATACCAAGAAGTGTGCTCAATGCTTGCAATTGCAATCCCTTCATCTACATTATAGACTTGACTTACTTCAATATTCAATTCTGCCATCAGCCTAGCCAAGCCTTGACCTCTCACTAGCTTAGTAATCTGTATCTCCATGTCAAACTCTTGAATCTTGTTGATCCATCTACACCTTTTTCCTGTAACTTTAGATTGTGTCAGAATATCCTTGACAACTGCATGAGAGATATAAGCAATCACCTTTTCTCCAACAAGATATGGCTTGAAAGCTTTTGTAGCTTTTACTAATGCAAATGTTTTTTTTTCCATTATGTCATACTTCAATTCAGACCCTTGTAATGACTTACTGAAAAAAGACATAGGTTGTTCATTACCATCCTCATTCTTCTATAACATAATAGCAACAACAGTGTGCATTGAAGCAAATGAAAATATCTGAAAAGGCTTTGCAAAATCTATAGATTTAAGAACAGGAGCCTCCTTGATGGCCCTTTTGATAGATATAAAAGCTTCCAAGGATTTTGCAGTCCATTCCATTTTTTGTCCTTTCTTCAACATTTTTGATATGGGCTTAATGATCTCAGTAAAGTTAGAAACAAATCTCCTAACAAAATCAATATGTCCAAAGAATGATTGTATAGCCTTGACAGTTTTTGGAACAAGAATTTTATCAATAGCTTCAACCCTCTCAAGATCTATTCTAATTCCCTCTTTTGAAAGAATATGTCCTAAGAGCTTACCCTCTATGACTGCAAAATGACACTTCTTTGGGTTTAAACTAATACCATATTCTAGGACTTTAATAAATACCTTCTCTAGATGTTGTACATGATCTTCAACCTTCTTTGAATAAGTAGTTAGGTCATCCTAGTACACTACCATGATAACATTGATCAAATCTGCAAATTCCACATCCATAGCTCTTTGGAAAGTTGCTCCAGCATTAGTGAGACCAAATGGCATTCTTATATATACATACGTTCCCCAAGGAGTTGTAAATGTTGTCTTATATTACTCAGATTCTTTGACTTTAACCTGGTTGTACCCTAAAAACCCATCCATCATTGACAATAGCTCACACACTGTCACCTTATGCAATATAGCCTCCATATTGGGTAGAGGATAATTGTCCTTGAGAAATGCCATATTCAGATTTCTGAAGTCCACACATAATCTGATGTCTCCATTTTTCTTCCTCATAGGGACCAAGTTTAAGACCCACATTGAGTGCCTGATTCGTTTGATAATTTCCCCATCTCTGAGCTTTGTCAATTCCTCTTTCATCTTAGGCTCCAGTGTTGGATTTATGGGTCTTTTCTTTTTTTCTGAATGGCTTAGCATTTGGCTTCAATGGTATTTCATGCTGAAATAAATCCTCCCTGTATGCTTTCAGATCTTCATAAGACCAAGCAAACACATGTTTATATTTCCTCAGCAACTCTATCAGCATTCTTCTAATTGTAGGGCTTATCTTCTTTCCTATGTACACCTTTCTCGGTGCCATCTCAGTCCCTAAATTAATCTCTTCAATATCTTCTCTTTTAAATGGTGTTTTCTTCATAAGGGACTGATCATTTCCATCATACATCCTCTCCAATGCCACTAAGCATTTAGGAAACTTATTTGTTTTGAGCTGTAAGATCTCCTTACCAAACATAGTTTGTTTCCCATCAACTTCTTCAACAAAAGCATTGAAGTCAATTTCCTAGGATTCATATTGATCTATACAATGAAGGAATTTTAAAAGGTCAGTATCATCATTGAAAACTTACCACCTAGAAATGTTATCAGGCACAACAAGCCTTGTCTTGAACTCAATCTGTGATACCCCATCCAATGTAATATCATCTCTTTTCAACACCACATTTGCTAAAAAATCAGTCATTATGTTCTTTGATTTGTCAATCCACTCAATTGTGTCCCATACAAAATTCCTATATTGCTTCAATCTTTTGTGATTTGTTGCATACTTTGACTTAATTTGTGAAACAACAAACTCAAAATCACCCAGAATAGCCAACAACTTAATCTTGTGTTTCACAGCTATGTTCAAACCTCTCAATAAAGCTTCATACTTTTCCACATTGTTTGTACATTCAAATGCTAATAGAAATGAATATTTAAATGTAATACCTTCAGGGGAAACAAACACAATCCCAGCTCCATTTCCTTCCTGGCTGCATGCTCCATCAAAATACATCTTCCATACGCCATTGCAATTTTGTGCAGCATGTTTTTCAATTGGATGAATACTGACCAACTCTGGCTGGGCTAGTTTTATTTTAAAATACCCAAGATCAACATCACAAAAACAATTGATCTGATCCACAGGCACATAGTCAACATGTTGTTTCATTCTTGGCTCCCTATACAATTTGACTTCCTGACCATTCACTGGAATTGTAGCATAAGACAGATCAAACTAGATGTTTCCCCCAACTGTTGTTGTCCACTGCCTTGATAGAAGCATCCCAAACTAAGGAGGAGTATCAATCACTATGATATCTATATTATAAGCTACCCGTGGATAAGTAGCCAATGTGACCTCAACATCTTTCATTATACCTACCATAGGAACAGGTTGGTTATCCATTGCATAACACTTGCCTCCAATGGTATCCACCACATGCCAAGCTACTTCATGACTCCTACTGGCATGATATTTATAGCATCACCAGAGTCTATCATGCAATTCCTTAGCAATATGTTATTTATAAGCAATGTAGTGAAAAAAGGATCAACTTGCAAGGGAGTTGTTAATACATCACTCAAGCAAACTTCTAGGATAGTTACTTTCTCTTGCCTATTAATTGCTTTAATAGCTACTTTATTTTCAAAATTCATATGTTTTTCATTCCCATTTGTTATCAATTGAACAACAATATCCCTATATTCTTTAATTTTCATTATTTCAAGTAGTGGGAGAGACATTTTTACCTAGGATAATGCCTGGGTAAAGTCAAAAGAAGAACCCTCCACCTTGATAGCCTTCTTCAGTTCTGGCATTTCTCCTTTGTTTTCTTCTTTTTCCTTTTTACTAGGTTGGTCAGGCATTTGTATCTCTTTATGTAATTCCTTCATTTTTTCCTTTTGGAAAGGCTTCTTTTCATTTTTATGATGCTGCTTGTTTTCTGGCTTCTTCACAGTTCCTTGTGTTTCCTTCTGATCCTTCATAAAAATTCCCGCAGGAATGCCTTCCATCTCATTTACTTTTTTGTTTCTCAACCAGTATTTACTCTTTGCTTCCTCAACTGTAGTGACAATTATTCTGTCTATTTCATCTTCAATAAGTCTCCTCATACTGTATTGAGAAGGAACTTCAACTGAATGTGGCTCTGTATAATCTTCTTCAGAATGAGAAAGGATCTGCTATTTAGCCATATGGACATTATATTTCTGATTTGAAACATCATACTCATAACCTTCATCCTCTAAAGATGAGTACCTTTCCTCAACATGGTGAAAAGTATTTAAAGTCAAATACACTATGTGATCTTCTCCATTTTTTTCCATCAGCATTCCCTCTCCTTGCATCCTTTGAGCTACAACACAATAGTCTAGGGAATGTGGCTTATCACAAGCTTCACAAAAGTAATTATTACTCACCATGTAAGTTCCTTTTTTTCTCAATGGATCAGGAGTCTCTTTGTTTCTTGGCCTAGTTATTATAGGTTTTCTATCCTTCCAATCTTTATTATAAGGCGTGTCATGCAACCTTAGCCTTTCATTTTTGTATGTATTCTCCTGTCTATAGTGATAATTGTTACTTTGCTGAGGAGCCCTAGGGTTGTCTCTTTTACTAATTATACCAGCAGCCTTCCTGTTGTTTTCAATTGTCAGTGCTATCTTCTAAGCTTCAGCCAGATCTCTTGGGAACCTATTTCTCAATTGATAACCTATTTTTGGATCAAATGTATTTAAATAAACACTCAATGCAACATAATCTGGAAAACTTGATCTAGGAGGTACTTTAGTTTGCAACTTATTGAATCTTCAGTTGAAATCATAAATTGAGTCATTCTAGTTTTTTTTAAATTCGTATCAATTCATGAAGAGCTACATCTAGTGCATTTAGATTCCCATATTGCTCTAGGAATCGGTCATGGAATATTTAGAGATAATTATTTGAGAGAGTTGGCAAGCTATTGAACCAATCCCTAGCATCTTCAATAAATGACATCATAAATAGCCTCATGTGTAAATCTTCATATGGCACACCTATGTCTTGGATGAACACATTGAACTTCCTTAAATGTTCCTTAGTAGTAATTACATTACTCCCTATAAACTTAGGCACCAGACCTCTCCAGCTGCTATCCATAGGGTAAGGGAATAGATGGAATCCTGCCAAATCAAATTATCTGATCATTGTTGTATACTAGTGAGGGGGAGGCATAGGTGGGTACTGATATTGGTTCATAGGATTGTTGTATTGTGCATTATGCTATGGGATAAAAGGATGACCATGAGGTGGCTGCATATTTGCATGCTGTGTAGGAGGATTATTTGGTTGTACGTATTGATTCTTTGTTTGATGGTAAGGAGCTTTTTATTGATTGGAGGGCCCTACACCATTATCACCCAGCTTATGAGGTGGTGCATACTTTGGGCAACCAGCCATCTAATCAATAACTTGAGTTTTCTACAATTTAGCCTCTAATTCTTCTATTCTCTTCCTCTATGATTCAAACTATGCTTTTACTTCCTTAAGAAGCTCATGGTCAATAAACACATTTTGGTTACCCTCCATCTTCTGATCATATTCATGTTGAATTCTGATTTGTTTAGCCTCAAATGTAGCTTCAAACTCAGCCTTTTTCTGAGGATCAAGAAAAGAGAAAGCATTTCTTTGATCATCTGGAGTAGAAGGTTCTGCACTCGAATTGTTTCTCCATGTATCATAGCGATCATATGTTTCACAATGTGCTCTTGATGCTTTGTCTTTATCTGTTAAACACATGTCCTCTTTTATCCCTTTTCCCTTATCCATCTTTTCATTTTTGTCTGTCCATTTGTTGCTTTTAGTAGGAGCTCCAGTATGACCTCCCCTATATTGAGATCTTCTTCCATTCATGTTTGAATAGCTGCAAAATTTATGTCAGAGTCACCACTCACTTTTATCAAAAAATGAGAAAATACTTAATGTTTCTTATTCCCAGCAGAGTCTGTATAAAGTTCCTAACTCTATGAAAGGCCTTGATTCTAAATGTATTCCCCAGTGGAGTCGCCAATTTTTTAGCTCTCAAAAATGCAGGAAGGATGCCAAAGAGGCTTCCAATCTCTTGATACGTTTTAGGGTAACAAACAAGGTCAAAAAAATTTAACCTTCTACTCTTTAGGTGCTGCTAAACTTGGGTAGGTGTACTTATTTGAATTGAGCATAATTAACTTACAATTATCCTTCTGAGATGCTTTGTCCACAATGGTAGATGGGAGTGAACAAGTGAAATCAATTGATAACAATAACAATTTTTTGATATAAGTCCTAAAATATTCAACTAACAGATGTAAAGAAACTAAAAGAATCCAAATGATGAAGTTCAGAGACTAGTTCCTTGTTGGGTATGTGGAGTCAAATGAGACCAAGATGAGCAACACTTCTCTGAAGGAAACTCAAATTATCGGGCATACACTCTATTTACAACTTGTATAAACATGCAAGATTGTGATTACTAAGTTCTACTTCAACAATCCAAATGAATCTCTCTAATTTCTGTGACCAACTAAAAGGATTTGATCTTTGCTTGAAAGAACCAATCAATCAATCACACAGATACAACAAATGTGCATTGATGAATTGAGTATAAACTTGTTATATCAATTTAAACAATCAGAAAGAATCCATCTTGGAGACAACTCAACAATACTTTCATTAATTTCAATAGATAATTGACACCAGAAAAATGTAACATCAGTTGATTTTCATAAATACCTCCATTCTGAAATCATGCAACAATAGTCTCTGATTTGATAATTTTATTCTATTGTATCAACTTGTTGTGTATCAAATATCTAATAACTGGTGGTCATTTTACAATTACAAAATGCATATTTATACACCAGCATCAGGAAAACAAATCATATTGAGATCCCATGTCAGCCCTCCACAAAATTCGGGCTCCTTTCATGTCGGCCTGAAATGGTATTTTATGAACTCACATGTCAACCACAGTATTTGAATTTTATTAATCATTAAAGAAATAGTCTCTGAGACAACCTTATGGCTATGCTGAAGGAAATTCAATCGTTAGTCATCCCCTTGGTTCTATTCGTTGTCACTGTGACTTGTCTGAGTTAGAGAAACATCATACATATTACATTATGTTTCATTGAGAGCCCACTTACCACCTATATGTTGCTATAACATATTGCTTGTTACACTGAAGACAAGAAGCATCCTTTTGTTCCTTTTTGTTTTGATGTGACCTCATGGAGTCGAGGAAACATCATGTAGATAATGCTTCATTATACCGAGAGTCACTCCGAATTCCATCTCTCAGTCGCTGAGACATAAAAAATTTTCTTACCAAAACATGTCTCCTTGCTTCACCCACTTCACTATAACCTTGAGATATTAGAGAGACATCTCATAGATTAGACTTTGCTTCACTGAAAATATTCATTCACCTTGAGTTGTTGTGACAAATTGGTTCTTTCGTCAATGTATTCTTCCATCTCATGTGGGTCGCTATAACATACTGACATTGGGGAGGCCTCATATAGAGTGCTCTTTGTTTTACCAAAATTCACCCCGAGCTCACCTTAGATCACCAAGAGAATTCAACTTTCTCACCGACAGAGACCCTTCATGCTTTATTGGTGAGACCCAAAGTAGTCGCTGAGAGCCCACACCAAATGTCATAACTCTTACCAAAATGTTCCCCCTTTATCTTGTGTATCGGCGAGACATATCAATATCAAGGAAACCTCTCGGAGATTACATTATGTCATACCGAAGTAGCCTGAACCCACACCTGATCACCGAGACATAACCAACCTCTCATCAAAAGCCATTTGAAAGAGACCTTTTATGCTTTGTCGGTGAGACATATATACTTCTCTATGACCTTTCACCGAAGACTTTTATGTTTGGCTGAAGTGAAACCCCATATGTAATGTCAGCGAGATTGAAGGTCACTCGCCAAGACCTCATCTCTTTAGCTCTAACCCTTATTGATATTCATCTTCCCATCACTGATTGATGTGACAATGTACATTCGCCAAGACATAATGCCGATACCACTTAGCTCTCGCTGATGAACCTTTTCATGCATTAGTCGGCGAGACATATTGAATTTGATAAGACACTACCCCGACAACCAAACTCCTATCAAAAGGTTCCTCCTCAGTCACTGAAACAATAAAAGAGTCCTGCTAAAAGGTGAATGCACATCGCCTGTGATCACCAAGACATCAAAGGAGTCTTGCTGATAGACTTGCAACATATATGTTAGCACAAAAAAAACATGGGTCAGGGAGACAGTCATGGACCTATGCTGATAGGAACTGCAATATGGAAAATGCATGACCTAATGGATTTTATGGGGCAATATGGGAAAAATATGGGTAAAAATACCATGAAGAGATGAAAATGTGTCAAAGGTAAGACTCATATGGAGACTCAGGGGGATGAAAGATATGTAAAATTTTTCATATTTTTATAGTTCTAACACAAGGTTCTAATGACCTTCTTGACCAAATCAAATTCTTCTACTTGTTCTCCTAACCCTCTCATTACATTAACAACTTTTCAACCAATTTTTCATCATCCTTCATTCTTATTTCCTCAAATTGAGTTTTGAGGGTAAGGATATTTGACTATTTAACTTTTTCATTTCCTTGATAAATATTTTCAAGTTTTTCCTAGATTTCCTCATCTGATATGTAGTGCATGACTTTAACAAATACATCTTTGGTTAAACAAAAAAAAAGAGCATGTTTAGCTCTAGAATTAATTTCATACTTCTTCTTTTCAACAAAATCTAAGGGTATTATGAGTGGAACAATATACCAATTTAAAACAATGCTCCATACATCAAGATCAATTGAAACAAGATATGTTTCCATTATGATTTTCTAGAACACATAATCTTTACCATCAAATAGTAGAGCTCTAGTCACGGAAGTACCTTCTTGAGGTTGTTACATGTTTGATAGACTTCTAAAACCAAAATCTATCCTAGGTGGGTTAGACCTATGAAAAGACCCTATGCTCTTATACCAATTGTTGGAAGACCAAAATCACTAAGAGGTGGGGTGAATCAGTTTTTTACAAAAGCCACAAACTTTTTCAAAAACAAAAATTTGTGTTTTCTTTTGAACCAAGAGAACAAATGAAAGTTCAAAGAATAAATTTGACATATGCATGAATAGTATTGTAAGGAAATTCGAGGTGCAGAAACAACTCTCCTAACGCCAAAACCTCATAGAAGAATGCATATATACTTTTAATTTTTCAATTATAGTTCAATTAAGATGCATTATGAAATAGATAGAAGAAACAGAGTATTTGACAATCACACATGAACACCAAATATACATGGGAAAACCCTTACAGGAGAAAAACCCACCACACCAAGAGAAATCACTTTGTATTACAACAATGGAGATTACATACAAATGTCAGACTTATCTTTTTGGTGTCTATTTATAGTAGCATTCACCATGAAAAATCTTGTATAGGAACCTTCAAGTTACAGTCTTTATAGAATAGAATACATCTATTGATCATACAACCACCCAACAATCCATCAATTCAACCAACTGATCACAATCTGCAATCACAAAGTATAACCATGTCGTTCCACGTCTATTGAGCTTCCTCACAAAAATGTCACAATGAACAATCTTCCAACTATTTAGATTCGACTTCTCCTATTGGTCCACAAGACTCCACATAGGACAGTCAAAAATTCAAAAGAGTTCACATTTTATCAGCATGTCAGTGAGACACAAGAAGTGTATCCCCGATGCCCAAAAGCTTCATATCAATGTCACCAAGAGTTCCATTGAGCTTTCTTGTGTTACACCGAATCACCAAACAGTCGGTGAGACCTATTGCTTTCACCAAGAGATCATAGCAAGGTCCAAAAGTCTCACAGATGTGAGCTTAACATTCAGAAAGAGTATCATTCTTCACCAGGACCACACGCTGAGTCATTAAGGGTTATACTAAAGTGACATGTTATACTAAGCTCCAATCACCAGTCGGCAAGACTTATTAATATCGCCAAGAGGTTTCTCTGAGATCTCTTATGTCACCCTGAAGCCATCAATAGTCGCCAAGACATATGTCCTTCATTAAGACTTTACTCTGAGATCCCTAAGTTACATTGAGACCACCATTTTCTAAGATCTATACTGAAGACTTCAACATCATCGGCGAGACTCACCAATGTCCCTGGGACTTCACCCTGAAGACCTTTGAGTTATCCCGAATGAATTTGGTCGGTGTGAATTTCTCACATCGGTAAGACTTCTTACCGATAGTATTCCTTTCGGTGAGAGTTTCCTTGATGACTTTAAACCAAACATTTTTAGTGAGACTTTAACTATTCACTGGGACATCATAGTGAGAACCCTTTAGTTATCCTGAAGACTTCAATACAAAACATACTATCGGTGAGACTTTAACACATCACCCAGACTTCTTCTCGAAGAAGCCTTTCGGCCAAGGGTCTCAATGATAAGCAATAGAATGGTCTGTCAGCTAAAGGTCTCCATGAGTGGTAAGAGGTCACACCATATGCTTCTTGTCACAGTGATAGGTTCCAAAGTGTAACCATTTGGTGAGACTCCTCCAAGGTCACAACGACCTATACAAAACATGGTGTTTCAAACTGCTAGTCGACCAAACATAAAAGCTGTCACATCGACTTGGCTCCAATGGAGGTTTCAGCCTGTGATTTTTGAGGCATATTTCCAACAATCTCCCACTTGGCAAAGATCACATAGGCACCTCCAGAGCACAACATAACTTATTGAAAAACATGGGCACTAATGCCCATTGAACTGGCACACCACCTGAACTTGTCTGTGCTCACTGGCTTCATCAATGCATCTACAACTTTTTCCAAAATGACCTTTCCATCCTCTACCATATCTCGTACAAAGTGATACTTCACATCAATATGTTTTCTCTTGGCATGGAAAGTAGAGTTCTTTGCTAGACAAATTGCACTCTGTCTGTCATAGAAAATAGTTATATCCCCTACATCAAAACCAATGTTAGAGCACAAACATTTCAACCAAATTGCTTCTTTACAAGCATGAGTAGCTGCCATGTATTTAGCCTCCGTAGTGGAAAAAGTGACTACAACCCGCCGCTTGCTCATCCAGCTCACTGCACCACCATTCATCATGAAAATGTATCCATTGGTGGACCTCCTACTGTCAATGTCCCCTACCCAATCAGAATCCACATAGCCTCGAATACTGAGAGTCCTCTGTGATTCAACCAAGTTCCCATGGTAACACAAAGCAAAATTTGAAGTACCCTTCAAATATTTGAAAACTCTCTTTATAGCATCCCAATGTGTCCTTCCAGGATTAGCCATAAATCGACTAAGAACTCCCACTTCTTGGGAAATGTCTAGCCTTGTATAGACCATTGCATATATGAGACTGCCAATTGCACTAGCATAGGGTACACTGGTCATGTCCTCCATCTCAATAGGAGATTTTGGACAGTCCTCAACAGATAGCTTTGTTCCCTGCAAGACTGGAACCACTAGCTATTTGCAATCATTCATATAAAATTTCTCTAGAATAGTCCTGAAATACTTACTATGACTAAGCCAAAGCTTTCTATTCTTCCTTTCCCTAGTTATCTCCATCCCCAAAATATACCTTGCTACACCAAGATCCTTCATTTTGAACTTAGGAGACAACTAAGATTTAAGATCAGAAATCATTAGCTTACTATTGCCTATGAACAACATATCTTCAACATAGAGAGTAATAATAAGAACTCAATCACTTTTAGCTTTATAATATACACAGTGATCATATTTTGATCTCACAAATCCCAAAGATAATACAAAAGTATCAAATTTCTGGTACCACATTCTAGGTGATTGCTTTAACCCAAACAAAGACTTCTTTAATTTGCATACCATTTTTTCTTTTCCTTTTTCAACAAAGTGCTCAGGTTGGGACATATAGATTTCTTCTTCAAGATCACCATGAAGAAATGTTGTCTTCACATCCATCTATTCTACCTCTAAGTCATATGCTGCTACAAGTGACAAAATAAATTTGATAGATGTCAAGTTTTTTACAGGAGAAAATATTTCCCCATAATCAATTCCCTCTACCTAGGAATAACCCTTTGCAACCAATCTCACCTTGTACTTTTCTACACTACCATCTAGACCAATCCTCTTAAATACCCATTTGTAGCCCACAGGTTTTCTACCTTCAGGCAAGGGCACCAAACTCCAGGTATCATTCTTTTCTAATGATGCCATCTCTTCTTCCATGGCTTCCAACCAAGATTCTGAGTTAGACATTTTAAATGTACTTTTACAGTCCTAGGCTCATCAATGATAGAAACCAAAGCATAGGCATAATTAGAATCAATCAAAGAGAACCCATACCTATCAGGTTGTTTACTTTCTCAGGTTGACCTCCTCAATGGCTGAGGCTAAGATTGTTGTTCTTCTTCTAAACTTTCAGAACTACTGGAGCTCTCCTCAGTTTCAGGTACATTTTGAATTTTGAATTTCTCTTTCTCTGGTGTAGGAGGAATTACAGCTACATCCTTATTGTTTTCTGACTTTGTCTCTGACTTCAAATCCAAGGTGGAAGGTTTTAGCTCATGAAAGATTACACTTCTGCTATATACAACCTTCTCTGTCTCAGGATTCCAAAGCTTCTATCCCTTTATGCCAACACTATAGCTAATAAAAATACATTTGACAGCCTTGTTCTCTAATTTAGATCTTTTCACATCTGGTACATATGCATATGCCTCACAGCCAAAGACTCAAATATGTCTAAGAGAGGGCTTCTTACCAGACCATGCTTCCAAAGGTGTTTTCTCAACAAGAGTAGAATTTGGAGATCGATTAATCAAGTAACATGCAGTAGCAGTAGCCTCAGCCCAGAAATTCTCCTCCAAGCCAACACTACTAAGCATACTTCGTGCTCTCTCCATCACTATCCTATTGAGACTTTCTACAACTCCATTCTACTGTGGAGTATAAGGTGTAGTCTTATGTCTTTTAATCCCATGGTCTTTATAGTATCTTTCAAATTCATTAGAACAGAATTCACTACCATTATCAGTCCTTAAGGATTTTATTTTTCTACCAGTCTGATTTTCAACAATATTTTTTAATTCTTTAAAATGACTGAACACTTCTTATTTACTTTTCAAAAAATATACAAATGCTCTTCTTGAATAATCATCAATAAATGACACATAGTATCTTTATTTAGACAAAGAAGGAACATTCACTGGACCAAACACATCCAAATGAATATAATTTAGAAAATCAGAAGATTTATGAGGACTGAAATAAAAAGAAACATGGTGTTGATTTCCATATATATAATGCTCATAGAATTCAAATTCAAGATTACAATCTTCAAGCCCCTCAACTAGGTTTTTGTTCCTCAAGGTTTTTAAACCTTTTTCTCCTATGTGGCCTAACCTATGATGCCAGAGCATAGTCTTCTCTGCTAGAAGTTTTACTTCCATAGAGTTTACATAATTAGGGATATTTCCCTCTTTACCTCCATGAGTAGCTTTGAGTGACTTTCCAGAGACACTATTACAATGAACAACATGTGCATCCAACTTGTATAGGGTACCAATTCGAGCACCTCTAGCCAGCACCATAGAGCCTCTAGTCATCTTGTAGCCATTTCCAGAGAATGTGACTTGCACTTTGATACCATTCAGCTTATTGACAAATAGTAGATTTTGAGCTAGACCTGGTATGTGCATAACATCCTTGATCCACTTTACTCTGCTATCAGGGAATTGGATTCTAACTCTTCCACGGCCAACAATTTCCAAAGTTGAATCACTTGCCAAGTACACCTTTCCACCATCATATTTTTCATACTTTGTGAACCAGTCTCTATGAGATGTCATGTGAAAAGATGTACCAAAATCAATTAGCCAGACATCATCTGATGCCTATGTAGCCAAGACAGCAATGAAGGCATCTGCATCACTATGAGAAGAATCATTGTCGGAAGACCACTTCTTCTTCTTCTTTTTCTCCTCTTTGCAATCCTTTTGGACATGACTAGGTTGCCCACAGTTCCATAATTTCACCTTGGACTTCTTGCCAGAAGACTTTGATCTCCCCTTTGATTTCAATTTTGATTTCTTGTCCTTCTTCTTGCCTTTCTCTTTCGGTCTTCTTTTGAAAACAATAGCTTTCTTCACCATCTTAGAAGATTTCTTTCTCATATCTTCTAAAAACAAAGAACCAACAACATCTTCCATCTTGAAATTTGATGTTGTACTCTCAATAGCCATCACCAGATGATCCCAAGAGTCTGGCAAAGAACACAATAGAAGCATATAGTGATCCTCTTCATCAATTTTTACACCAACAAATGTCAATTGAGTAATCAACATATTAAATGCATTCAAATGATTAGCTACAGACCCTCCTTCCCACATTTTCATAGTCTACAGCTTCTTCCTCAAGAATAATTTATTCACCAAGAACTTACCCTGATAAATAGATGCTAGTCTCTTCCATAAAGAAGATGTGGTCTTCTCCTCATGCACATTCAGAAGAATTAAGTCTACCAAACAGAGCCTTATCAACCCCTTAGACTTTCTATCTGCAAGGTCCCAATCTTCTTGCTTCATGCCTGTTGGTTTAGTTCCAAACACTGCAAGCCATAGATCACGGTCCACTAAGAGATCCTCCTTTTTGAGTTTTCACAACTCAAAATTGTTGCCATTGAACTTCTCTATTTCAATCTTTCCTAACATGCTATCCATCTCAACCTATAATCAGAAACAACAAACTCTACAAGACTCCCACTAAATAGAATTGACTATAAAAACCCAATGTACCCACAAGGATAACACAACTGGCTAGGCTCTAATACAACTTGTAAGGAAAGGCAAGGTGTGAAAACAACTCTCCTAACACCAAAACCTCAGAGAAGAATGCAGATATACTTTTAATTTTTTAATTATAGTTCAATTAAGATGCACTATGAAGTAGATAGTAGAAATAGAGTATTTGACAATCACACATGAACACTAGATATACGTGGGAAAACCCTTATGGGAGAAAAACCCACCACACCAAGAGAAATCACTTTGTATTATAGCAATGGAGATTACATACAAATGTCAGACTTATCTTTCTAGTGTCTGTTTACAGCAGCATTCACCATGAACAATCTTGTACAAGAACCTTCAAGTTATAGTCTTTACAAAATAGAATACATCTATTGATCATACAACCACCCAACAATCCATCGATTCAACCAATCAATCACAATTTGTAATCATAGAGTATAACCATGTCATTCCATGTTCATCAAGCTTCCTCACAAAACTATCACAATGAACAATCTTCTAATTGTTTAGATTTAGCTTCTCCTATTGGTCCACGAGACTCCACATAGGATGGTCAAAAAGTCAAAAGAGTTCACATTTTATCGGCATGTTAGTGAAACACAAGAAGTGTCTCCCCAATGCCAAAAATCTTCATATTGATGTCGCCAAGAGTTCCACTGAGCTTTCTTGTGTTACACCAAATCAGCAAACAGTTGGTGAGACCTATCACTTTTGCTAGGAGATCATAGCGAGATCCAAAAGTCTCACAGATGTGAGCTTAACATTCGGCAAGAGTATTGTTCTTCGCCAGGACCTCACGTTGAGTCATCAAGGGTTATACCGAAGTCGCATGTTATACCGAGCTCCAATCACCACTCATCAAGACTTATTAATATCACCAAGAGGTTTCTTTGAGATCTCTTGTCACCTCAAAGCCATCAATAGTCACTAAGACATATGTCCTTTGTTAAGAATTTACTCCGAGATCCCTAATTTACATCAAGAGTTCACTAAGAGCTATACTGAAGAATTCAACATCATCGGCGAGACTCACCAATGTCACTGGGACTTCTCCCCGAAGCCCTTTGAGTTATCTAGAATGAATGTAGTCGATGTGACTTTCTCACATTAGTAAGACTTCTTACCAATAATATTCCTTCTGGCGAGAGTTTCCCTGATGACTTTAAACCAAACGCTGTTGGTGAGACTTTAACTATTCGCTGGGACATCATAACAAGAACCCTTTAGTTATCCTGAAGACTTCAATACAAAACATACTATCGGCGAGACTTTAACACATCACCCAGACTTCTTCCTGAACAAAGCCTTTCAGCCAAGGGTCTCAATGATAAGCGATAGAATGGTCTATTGGCCAAAGGTCTCCATGAGCAGTAAGAGGTCATGCTGAATGCTTCTTGTCACAATGATAGGTTCCAAAGTGTAACCATTCGGTTAGACTCCTCCAAGGTCACAACGACCTATACAAAACATGGTGTTTCAAACTGCTAGTTGGCCAGACATAAGAGCTGTCACACTGACTTGGCTCCAATGAAGGTTTCAACCTATGATTATTGAGGCATATTTCCAACAAGTATTGTATTTGCATGAACCATGAATTAAACATGAAACATTAACAGAGGATGAACTTAACACTTTCACATGCATCAAAGCTTACATTAATAATAGAACCTTTTATGCATGAAATGTGGATTAACAAATATGAAAGATTGATATGAAATGTGGCATAACAATGACAAATATGAAAGACTCATAATAATGCATTTGACAATATATTAAAATGAAATTGATAAGAAAAAAATCACACACATAATATCACCACATAACACAAAAAAAATTCTTGAGTGGAAAACCCTCTAGGGGAATAAAAACCACTTGAAAAATATTTCTTTGTTGAGATAGAGCACTAACTCTACACAATTTAGGAGCACCCACTCCAAGGAGCACCAACTCCTTTACAAAAAAACAAATTACAGCATCCTATCATAACCCTAGAATTACAATAGAAGACTATGAATATCCTCCTTAAGCACATTGAACAATGTTGTGTACCAACATCTTCCTCAAATACAATAATATTAGAATCATGATAAAAGATTTTCAATGCAATATCTATTGTATCAAAAAGTCTAAAAATATTATATTTCTCTTTTTAGATCCACATGAAAATGCATGAAGATCATCTTTTAAAAACCCTACAAAAAATAAACTTCATATGTAGTTTGAATAATTGTAAACCATTTTGAGTTAGGGTTACTAGAGAAGAATCCTAAATATTTTTCAACTAACTCTTTCAAGAATAATATGTTCTCATGTAACTTCATCGAAATTTCTAGATTGGAATAATTGAATGCATTAACCCTTTATTTGTTTGTGAAGAAATAATCAAGGGTTTGGAATAACATTAACCACGAAATCTTCATGACTAATGCCTTCACAAAAATCTTTAAAATGATAAATAATGATTTATTTAATACCTATTTATGGAGGAATGTAAATAAACAAATACTATAAGAACCAATTCATAAATACCTAGCTGAAGACCTCCATCTACAAGCTTTGCCGCTTCTCTTTTCAACTTCCACAATCAACAATCTTCCAACTTCCACAATCAACACTCATTCTCTTAATTAGAATAATAACAAGTTACATATTTTGCAAAAAAACAAAATGTCCATGATGGCTAGGGTTCCAAACTTCATCATAATGAAAATTATTTCTATACAACAACCTAAACCCCTAATTCCAAACTTCATAATCATTGATAAATTTTGAATTTTGTTTCTTTCAAGATTAACCATCATTGATAGACATTTGAAATCCACGTGAGCATATTCTATCAAGAATATCCTTTGCTAAAAATGCTGACACCAAACAAAACCAAATGATAGTATCAATAATGTCGACCACTTTCCATAGTCGAGTGACTTTTTGAAAAATTCATTTCCTTTGTAATCATAATTGTCATATAGAATAATAATAAAAAACCTCAAATTTTGATTACCTCATATATTCTCTAGCATGATTAATGTGCCTTTGGTAAAGCCTGTAACCTTATTATTATGAGTCCAATTAAAACAAAATCACCTTGTAAAATTTATTGTTAAAAAAAAACATTTATAATGCTAATATCACATGACCACTGCAATGATCAATATCACATGCTTAATGTGATTTAAACTTAGCACTAAAAAATAATGCTTTTACCCAAGCTTTCAAAAGAAGCTTTTAATATTTAGAGAATTCTCATTTCTCTTAAGTTCCCTACACCATTTATGGTGTAAATGATAGAAATTTCAATATTCTTCAAAAACATATACAAGTGACTTGTAATCTGCATTCCTATGCAATCTTCTTGTAAACATATATATTTTTGTGAAAACATAAGATGCCATTCATATATCATGTGAAGACAACTTGCAAAAGATCAAGTTGAATATACCACAATCTAAAAGTTATCAAGTTGGATATACTTGAGTAACCATGTATATCTAAAACAAGATATATACCCTGAACCAAATGCATGCTCTAAAACAAATGCATGTATTGCTATAATGAACATGCCCTGACATAATAAAAACATGTCAAACATCAGTACCAACATGTAAATTTTAAAGTGCATGCCATGAACAACCATGTTAACCAATTTTAAACATCATGTATCAAAACAAGTTGAGAATGCATCAGCTGAGAATGCATCCTATCAACATCCACCAAGTATATCATCACATTCATATCACACTACATATCATAACCCCAAACAATGCAATTGCATATCAACCAATCTAAGAATGTAAAGAATAGAACCAATGATGTCATAAACCCCATAAAATAGTTTTGGCATCAAGGAAAAACTAACACATGAACAATTGAAAGCCAACAAAATGATAATGAGAATAAATGCATACAATAGAATTGTTATGGTCGAGTCTTGGAGAATGAATACTAACCAATCTTATGTGGAGTCTTTTCGTGAAATTCAAGACACTATGAAAAGAGTTGAGAAATTTATTTTGCATGAAGAAGAAATAATAAATGATGTACCTCGAGTGGCATTTGAGAGGAGAAGAAATTTTGGATCTTGGAGGCAAGAAAAAATTTTAACACCACTAGGCCATTTGTCACCATAGGCTACTCCAAAGGTAAGGTTCTCAATTGACACCCCAATCATGGTTGAAGATGATATTGAAAGGGAAGAAGAGGTCACAAAAATCAACACTCCTATCATTCCCCAATGTGAAATACCACTAGAAAGGAGTGTGATTTCCTTTGAAGCTTCTAATGAGCTATTTGATGATGTGAGACACCATGCTAGTCAATAATTCATTGCAGATGATGCATTTGTCCAAACTTCTAAATTTAAGGCTTTTATCTATGAGTATAAGGGAAAGGTGGTAAGGGAAAGGCTAAAAGACATTGACCCTGAAAAGGAAGTATTGTGTGGTCTTACAACACACCCTAAGACTGAAAGACTTGGGGAACGAAGTGAAAAAATAACTCTTATGGCAGAAGATAGAAAATTCAAGGATCATTGGAAGTGAAGAGAAAAGAGAAATCATCAATATAAAAGTATAGCATATTGGAAACATGTGAAAAGGTGAAAGGTAATGTGAGTTTGAATGGAAGGCTACAGTTCGATGTATGGACTCCAATAAAATGGAGTCTGGTATGATGGAAGTCTAATATAACCAAGGCCCAAGAAAGTTAGTGGGTAAAGCTGAATACCGGGTACTGAGTACGAGGTTGTAATGAGAAATGAAAATTTTAAAATTTTAAGATTATCTAATGTTTTTGATAATCTGGTATATATGTGAGGATTTATGATTTGATAGAAAGTGTATTACTTATGAGATTTTGTATTAACATTTGAATAATGGTTTTATTTATATGAGATGTTATGAATGTTTTTTTCTTTTAAAGGAATTTAATACGTGGAATTTTTCATTGCAAGAGATATGGATTGTGATACAAAATTTGGGTATGGATGGTTAGACAAATTATATTTACGAACAAATTTGATGATGTTTCCAAGTTCAATTATGTACTTTAAAATATCATGCTAGAATAGAGTTCATTATAAATGTGTGCCAAATACTAGAATCCTAGGATGTTGGAGTTCAAGCATGCAACAAAGAACTGTATTTATTCCAAGAGTGACTCATTCTTGGAATGTTCAAATCAAGGAACTTGAAATGTAGGAATAATACTTCCACCTAATCACTTGGTTTTTGTGGGAATTTCTTATATTTTGTTTGAGAAAATTTGTTTGGTTCCAAGAATGAACCTTGATGATTAAGGATTAACACTCAAAGAGCTTCAATGTGTAATTGGAGTTGACTTCAATTGACTTCAACTACAATTCTCCTATTGGTCACTACATTCCATGTGCCTTGGTGTGATTGGTCCCTTGGATTTCCTCTCATGTATTTGTCTTATCCAATCTGAGCCTTGTGTTCTATAAAAGGCCAAAGGATCCCCTTTTTTATTTTAAGTTTAGAATTTTTGGATGTTGCAAGAGCATAAAACTGTTAAATAGGTGCAGGACAACTAAGAGGGGGGGTTGAATCAATGTCACACAAGTTAAAACTTAAAACTTTATTACTTATCAATTCTTTAACCACACTATTCTATTATTAAATATGAGTATGAAACACAAATAATAGAAATTAAATCAACACAATGAGCACCAATTTTTTATGTGGAAAACCCAATAAGGGAAAAACCATGGTGATGGTTAACTCACAATATAAAGATTATAAAACTAAATACAAAAGCTCACTACTGAGAAGAGGACTCATTGTCCAAATACAAAGGCTCACTACCTACAAAGGACTCACTATCCAATAGGGAGGCTCACTACCTATAGATACAAAAGAGAAAAAAGGATCCACCACATCAATTAAAGCACATTTGCAGGATTATAGAAACCTTTAGCTCACCACCTTTAGCACATTGAAAATTGCTATCACTACTCACTCACACACACACACACACACTTATGCTCTTATGATTTGTGGCTCACTTTCATTAACTTTTATCACACTATCATACAAATCTTTACAATTCAAATTTATTTTATACCATTCTCAACCCCAAAAGCATTTACCAAGGTTAGCCACAAATAACTCATTTCATAATTAAATTAGGTTGGCAACTCAAAATTCCCATGATGGAAAGGACTAAGAGTGGACCAATAAAATTATTTTTCAAAATTAAAAATAAATTTCTCGATTCAACCACATGCTTCCTCAATTAATTTTTTATTTTCCAAATAAAGTTGTAAACACCAGGTTGACCAAACCTAATGAAAACACAAATGAGAAATGATGCACATGCTTCCCATAATGAATATGACACATGAACACCTCAACACACTTCATTATTCATGAGACTTCATCTTACACTCCTTTAGGTATGTCCACAACAAAACTATATACTTCATACACTCAATACATTTTACCAGATCATCCAAACTATGCAAACCTAAACTAGAATATAGAAACATGACTTTCGGATTACCAAAATTCAACCTTCTTTTCTTAAACATAGAGAACACCATTATAAGAAAAATCCTAGATCCACAAGATCTAAAGAAAATCAGTGGAGGACTATAGAGTAGAAACATTTCTCCTAGTCCAGAAAAGATCAACTCTACTAGTAGAACACACATACCAGTGGACACAATTTTCGCATACCATCTCACTAGAAACTGAAACTCAGAATATATCGCCATTCAATCACTGTAATGAAAAATTTAGAACCGCATGGGGATAGGATCAACACAGGAGAAATGTGAAGTACATACCAGAGCACAATTTGAACACATTCATCACTTTGACTTCTCTTTTTTATTAATTTTCTGAAAAGAACATGGAAACTCATCATGACACATTTGAACCCAAATAAGATAGCTCTATGTACTCACAACATCTCAGTAGCATCTCAACTATACATTTATAATCTACAACATACTAAATAGTGTTGACATCAATGAAAACACCACCAGACTAGCCCATACTTGCAACAATATCCCCCTTTATCCTTGATGGCAACACATGGTGTCAAAGAACCATCAAAGGAAACAACCTACACAATATTCCAAGAGAACACCTTCTCTTTTGTTGTAACTATTTTTCACATAAATTTCTCTCCCCCTTTGACATTAATGGAAAAGAAAAATTGCTCTGACTCTCCCCTTTAGGAGTACACTCATACTACAACAATGAAAACTTTTTCTACTCCCCTGTAAAGTAGACCAATCTATCAGTCTAGATAAATAAATAATATGTGAATGATTAACCAGTTTCTTTGAAATGTTTATTACTCTTGTATTGTCCCAAAAAATAGGAATAAGCTCATCACATATCACACTAGTGTCTTTCAACATTTTCTTCATCCAAAAAACTTGTGTGCAATAGGATGCTGCAACAATATATTCTACCTCTATAGTGGATAAAGAAATTGAGTCTAGCTTTTTACTCAACCATGAAACTAATCATCCACGAAGAAAAAAAGCACCACCATTGGTACTCTTCTAGTCATCTACACATCTATCCCAATCAACATCTATATAGGAACCCAAGATGAAATCATTACTCCTAGTGTACCATAATCCGATGTGCCTTTAAGATATCTAAATCTCCTTTTTATATCTATAAGATGTGCTTCTCTAGGATTTTCTTGAAATATAGAAATTAAACACACTGCATGCATAATATCTGGTCTAGTAGTAGTAAGGTACAACAATACGCCAATCATGGATTTCTATTTTCTCTGATCAATCTTAGAAAATTCATCATCTTTGCTTAGTTTGCATCTAGTTACCATAGGGGTACAAACCGGTTTGGAATCATCCATCCCAAACTTCTTCAAAAATACTTTTACATACTTGGATTGTGAAATGAATATCCCTTTGTCAGTTTGATTCACTTGTAGACCAAGAAATAAATTCAATTCACCAATCATAAACATCTCAATTTCTTTCTACATTTCTTTAGTAAACATTTTACACATTCCTTGATTTCCACCAAAAATGATATAATCAACATAAAACACTACAATCAACATCTTATTACCTTGCACTTTGAAGTAGAGGTTGCTATTAGCATAACCATTTTTGAATCCTTGCTTTGTTAGATATCTATCCAGTCTTGCATACCAAGCTCTGGGAGCTTGCTTCAATCCATACAATGCTTTCTTCAATTAACAAACCATGTATGGCTTGTCAGACAACTGGAACCCTTCAGGTTGCTCCATGTACACTTCTTCCTCCATCTCACCATTTAGAAAAGTTGACTTAACATCCATTTGATATACCTTGAATTCCTTGTGGGCAGAAAATGCCAAAAACATTATGATAGCTTCCATTCTGGCTATAGGGGAAATTTTTTCTTCAAAATCTCTACCTTCAACTTGTGAATATCCTTTACATACTAGTCTTTCCTTATTCCTTACTACTCCATTTTCATTTAGCTTATTCCAAAATGCCCATTTTGATCCAATCAATTTTCTTTTCATAGGTGTAGGGACCATTTCCCATGTCTAATTCTTTTCTATTTGTTGCAATTCCTCTTTCATATATTTCATCCAACTTTCATCTCCACATGCTTCTTTTACAGATTTAGGTTCTATTTTAGAAAGTAAACACAAATTTACCTCAGCTGCAACTCTACTTCTTGTCTTCACACCTTCACTCTTGTCTCCAATTATATGATCTTTTGGATTATTCTTTTGTACATATTTAGGAGTCCTAGCAACATTCTAGTTCATTCTCTTCCAAATACCTTAAAATATTTCATAGTAGGAGTCTTACTAGTCCATAACTCAAAAGGTGTCTTTTTGTTGTCGTATCTGATCTGAACTCTATTAAGAACATAACCAACAATATGTATCACTTCTCTCTAATATATATCCAATACATTGGACTCTTTCATCATAGTTCTAGCAACTTCTTGTACTGTCCTATTTTTCCTTTCAATTACTCCATTTTTTGTGGGGTTCTGATACTAGAAAATTGTCTTTTATGCCATGCTTCTCACAAAATGCATTAAATTCACTAGAAGTGAATTCACCATCTCTATCAAATCTCAAACAATTTATTTTAAAATTTACTTCATTTTCCATTCTTTATTTGAATACCTTAAACTTATCCGAGGCTTGATTCTTTTCTCTATGAAAAGAAACCCATGTCATTTGAGTGTTATCATCAATAAGAAACATGAAATATCTATCACCATTCAAGCTTGCAATATTAGTTAGACCATAGAGATTAGTGTGTACTAACTCCAACATTCTGATAGTTGAATGCTCTTTTTCTTTTCCCTTAAAGCTACATCTTGTTTGTTTTCCCAATTGACAACTTCTGCAGATAGCATTAACAGGTCTTGTGATTCTACATAGTCCTTGAACAATCTCCTTAGCACTAATATTGACTGGGTTTTCAAATTTCACATATCCCATTCTATGATTCCATAACCAACTTTCACTAATTTGAGATACAAGACAATGACCATCAAGTCCCTTCATTTGATAGATGTTTCCATGAGTTCTTATTCTAGTAGCAATCATATCTCTGTTTCTAGATCCAGTTAGCATTTCATAGGTATTGTTCTGAAACAAAAGTTTAGAACCATTGCTACACTTCTAACCAACAATAATATGATTATGCCTCAAACCCTTAACATAATATACATAATTAGTATTGTTCACTCAATCAAAATTAATTGAACCTTGACCAAAAATCTTAGCTCCTAAATCATCACCAAACATAACTAAGCCACGATCATATTTTTCAAGTTTAGTGAACTTACTCTTATCTCTGGTCATGTGATTTGAACATCCACTATCAATTACCCAGTAGTCTTCATCCTGTCTTGCATGAAAAGTGGTAACCAAGGTACCTTCCATCATATTCTTCTTAATGTCTAGAGCCTTCTTACTTACACATTTTCCAAAGTTAGTGGATACATATTTATTTTCCAAAGCTAAGAATAAGCATTCATTATCATCAACCTCATTGTCAAATTCATTATAAGAAATACCTACCTCTTCTTTAACATAGTATAGCTTCTTATACTTTTTATCCTTCCTATCCTTATCCTTATAATACTTGTTCTTATGTGTATCCCTATTCAAACATCTCAAAGCATAATGACCAATGTTACCACAACTAAAGAATTTAAAGGGTTATACTTTTTGGTGCCTTTCTTCAATTTCTTACTGAAATTTGCTTCCAAGTCTTCATCATCACTATTCGGTTCTTCAAACTTCAAAGCCTTAAATGCCATTTTTGTCTTCTATTATGTCTTGTCATCTTTCTGGAACTTCCTTATCTCAAATGCTTGCAAGGTGTTGAACAACTCTTCTAGAGTGTACTTCTTAGGATCATGCATTTCTTCAATAACAAAGATCTTGTCGCTATAACATTCTGGTAAAGTGATTAGGATCTTCTCAATTATATCTTCATTTGATAGTTTTCTTCCTTGATTTCTAACTTCATTTGCTTCTAGTTCATCTCTTTGAAAGAAACTTGTAAATTCTTCACCATCTTCCATCTTCAAGCTCACAAATCTAAGCTTTGCCACTAGCCTCTTTATCAATTTCACTTTTCCATTTCCTTCATACATTTCTTCCAAACTCTTCTAGACTTCATATGCAATATCCAAAGAATTAACCTTAACTCGCTCATTTTTAGATAAACCACTACAAATTGTAGACTTTTCCTTCTATTTTTCTTCATAAGAAGAGATCTCATCTGCAAAATTAACACAACCAAATGGAGGTGTATACTTTTTCTCTACAACCTTCCGTGTCTTGAAACCAAGAGACATAATATATCCTCTCATTTGTCCCTTCCAATCATTGTATTAAGTTCCATCAAACATGGGGATCACCAACTTGTGTGCCATTAGATCTTCCTTAAGCAATTAATCTCTACACAAGGAACCAAATACTTTGATACCAATTGTTAAACATGCACATGACAAGTGAGAGGGGGGGTGAATCAGTTGTCACACAAGTTCAAACTTAAAACTTTATTACTTATTAATTCTTCAACTACACTATTCTATTTATTTAATATGAGCATGAAACATAAATAACATAAAGTAAATCAACACAATGAACACCAAATTTTTACATGGAAAACCCAATGAGGGAAAAACCATGATGAGGGTTAACTCACAATATTAAGATTATAAAACTTAATACAAAGGCTCACTACCTAGAAGAGGACTCACTATCCAAATACAAAGGATCACTTCCTACAACGGACTCACTATCCAATAGGGAGGCTCACTACCTATAGATACAAAAGGGAACAAAAGATCCACCACATCAATTAAAGCACATTTGTAGGATTACATAAACCTTCAATACACTGCCTTCAACTCATTGAAAACTACTATCACTACTTAGTCACACACACAAAATTTTTCTCTTATGATTTGTGGATTACTTTTGTCACCTTGCATCACATTTTCATACAACTCTTTACAATTTGACTTGATTTTATACCATTCTCAACCTTAGAATCATTTACGAATGTTCACCATAAATAACTCATTTCATAAATTCAAGTTAGGTTGGCAACTCAAAATTCCCATGGTGGAAAGGAATACGAGTGGACCAATAAAATTATTTTTCAAGATAAAAAATAACATTCTTGAATCAACCACACACTTCCTTAATTAATTTTTTATTTCTCAAATCAATTGTAAACACCAAGTTGGCCAAACCTAATGAAAACACAAATGAGAAATGATGCATACACTTCCCAACACGAAGATGACACGTGGACACCTCAACATGCTTCATTATTCATGAGACTTCATCTCAAACTTCTTCAGATACATTTGTAGCAAAACAATATGCTTCATACACTAAATACCTTTTACTAGATCATCTGAACTATGCAAACTCACATTGGAATATAGAAACATGACTTCTAGATTACCAAACTTCAACCTTCTTTGACAAAACATAGAGAACACCATTATAAGACAAATCCTAGATCCACAAGATTTGAAATAAATTAGTGGAGGACTATGGAGTAGAAACATTTCTCCTCGTCCATAGAAGATCAACTCTACTAGTAGAACACACATACTAGTGGACACAACTTTCACATACCATCTCACCGGAAACTGAAACTCAAAATATATCACCATCAAATCACCATAATGAAAACTTCATAACTACACAGGCATAGGATGAACATAGGAGAAACATGGAGTACATACTGTAGCACAATCTAAATGAATTCATCACTCTAATTTCTCTTTGATGTAAAAATTTGTATGCACATAGAAATTGATTAATACTAAAGCTAATTAGATAGCTTCCTATCTCAATATCTTTTATAGCTGGCTTTATTAGTTTAGTTGAACAAGACTATATGTTGCACCATTTAAGGGTGCATATAGAACCCACTCAGTGTCCATAAATGAAACCCCTCTTTCTAAAAGCTTTCACCATTTTATATGTAACTATGAACCAATCTAGTGAAGAATAAAGTAGTTTTCTCTTTTTCATTAATTCTTTAGGGTATCTATGGAGAATAACTAGGATAAACTTTTAATTTTTAGTATTTTTATGCTTTATTTTAGAGTAGATATTTAAATTCTTGAAAATGTTCCAAAATTTAAATGAATAGATGGAAATTTATTGAAAATATTTCATTTTCCATGAAATGGATAAATGTTTAATGCTAAATCTACTTAAGTGATAGCAAAGAATTTGTGAGGTTCATGAAATACTATTGCAAATCTTTTTATTTCATGATGCTTGTCTTTATGATCCAATTGAAAATTAAATGCATAAAATATTTAATCCAAAATAGTAGTCCCTTTGAGATTAATAGCAAATATCATATCAATACCCGAGAGTGACCCTAGTGCAATCATGAACTAGTTATCAGAGACTTGGGGTTGAACTAAAGCTAGTCTTTTCCTATTAAAGCAGAATTCCCCTTTAGGTTGTCTTTGCTCCATATCTTTCAAGAAGGATAGGATCTTTATGGTCTTGTCTGTGAAGAATTTATTTTCCCTATTTGCTGCAAGTAAAATTTTCATTAAGAGGAATTGGCACTAGAAGGAGGGCCATCTTTGATATATTAGGCCTTATTCTCTTGAATTGGAGGGCTATACTTTGAAATATTAGTCCTGAGTTTTGTGAGGAGCTTGCAAGTGAAAATTGGGTGCAAGCTAGCTTTTTAGTATGGAAGTTGAAATTTTTTGGAAAATATTTAACCAAAAATTGCATCCTTTGAGTTTATTCACTTTTGGTGGAGTCACTGATTGTAGAATTCATGATACAACTAATTACAGTGAACTTGAGTGTGAATTTTTTTTAACTAGGGTACTTTTGGCCATAAGTAAAGTATTCTATTAACAGAAAAAGTTCTAACTACAAAAAGAAATGAATTGTTAATGAGAAAAATGTATAACCCTAGTGGAATTGGAAATATTAAAAAATTAATTGATACATCAAAACAGTTGGAAAACTATGATTATTATAAAGAAAATCCTAACATTTTTTAGGGAAATAGGCTAGAATGTTGAGATTCAAAGACATTTCACCACAAATGAGGAAATGAAATTGATGAATCATCATCCCCCTTATATGTGGAAAAATAAAATAATGAGGAGCAAGAAAATTGAGTAGGAAACACGTGTATTTTGCTTCAAGTTGAAAATTCAAAAGTTATAAAAAGAAATTTTTTTGATTTTATACAAGATACAAACTATCAAACTTTTAATTTTTCTCTCTCTAATAGCAATATAAATAGTGATATATCTTGGTCTAAAAAAATGCAAAGTGAAGACACGATTGAAGAAATGAATATTTTTAGAGGAAGCAAATAAATAGACATTCATTCATGGAAATGGACCGGAGCTAGAAGAAGGTAGAGTATGGTCACATCAAACAAAATGTGTGCAATCGATCTCTAATGAGTTCATTTTCATACATATGAGACAAATGATTGGTAAGTACTCTTTTGAATTTATGATTATTAAATGTAGAGAATTTAAGACAATTCACTATTACAATAGGACATTGAAAATTTTGTTAAATAAATTTAAAGATAATCCTATTGTAATTGGTACCAAAACTACGTAAGAAATAGTTGCAAAAATTGAAATAATTTTTTTTACTAGTGTTACTATTCTATTATGTTAGAGTTAGGGTAGTTAAGGTTAGTTTCCTTTTTGTAGGGTTTTGTTTTGTTTTGTTTTCTTTCTTCATTTTTTGTTATTTTCTTTTTTCTAGCCTCTACATTAGAAAATTCTACTTAAACCTATCTTACACATGAGAGATAATTAAAAAAAAAATGAAATTGAACTGTAAAAATTAAAATGATAAAACCATGCATAGTAAAGCACACTTTAAAATGTACCAAAAAGAAATATATATATATGTGTATATCACATATATACATGAGATATCAAAAATCCTTGTTTCAAAAGATCAAAAAGTCAAAAATAAAGTGAGAAAAGTTGTAGATGGTAGTAGCCATTTAGTCAATGTAGGACACCTCTTCTATCAAGGCCTAATACCCTATATAGGTGAGTTCCCACTGAACTTAAAAGTCACAAATATGGAGATAAGTAAGAACAGGCCAAAGTGGAACCACTTCCCTGTGTTCTAGGAACTAAGGAATATCATCCACGGAGGGAATCCCAATGGTCAAATGTGCAACAAATAAAATGGTGTTTAGATTCTCTAGGTATTCAAGATTTACTATCAATTTGGTAGTAGATCAAACATCTTCAACAGGTAGCCCAATATCTAGAAGCGATGCTACAAAGTGAGAAGCCACATCAAAATAGAAGAAAAAGTAGTAGCTAGATTCAACATACTTTTCCCCAAGGACTAAGCAAAAATTTGGCACAATGAAACTAGAAGTCCTAATGAAGAAAACCTTTTCAAGCCTTTGTGGTGTGATGCTCCCTAAAAACACTTTCTATTGGTGAGAATAGCTTAAACAAATTGGAGTATCCATGGCTAAGAAGCAAATGAAAATGCACATAACAACATTACAAAAATAAAACAAAAAAGCTAGAAAGAAAAAATGTGAAGAATTTGAGAAGAAATGCAGAATTTATAGAGAGCCATAAGAAAGTTGTGGTACATAGCTACCTTGAGTGAATAATTTCTTTTGGAAACCATAAGAAAGGTGGCGGTTGGATAATTATCTTCAAAGATAAAGGTTAAATAAAATTAATTCTTTGCACATAGTTTTTGATAAATTGCTTCAAATTTGAGCAATACGAAGATTGAAAATCAAGAAAGTTGAAGATTTTGAAATTAATATTTGGTCATTTCACTTTTTTAAGAGCCATATTAATTATGGAGGTTCTTATGTGTGTGGAATATAAAGGAAAATGAAGTTGGTAAGGTAGTACACATCATCAACTGAGTAAGTTGAGAGAATAATATGTGTGGAATAAGGCATGCTAATTTAATGTAGAATAATGTGATCGTGTTTCAAGGTAATCATGACATTTCTAATCCATCAATGAGGTATAGTGCCATCAAATAGAAATTGCTAGCAGAGTTTTTTAGATGTTTTGATAAAATTTAATTGGAGGGGTGGTAACTAATATTTCTAAATTTAGATTTAAATTTGGTGATTAAGTTTTCTATTGCTAAATTTTAATTTATGCATATTTTCTAACATATAGTGAGTTACAATTAGCTATGATTTGGCATAAAGTAGTGAAATTTAGCTAGAAACACACAATTACAAGAAATTATTAAATGAGTTTTTGGGTAGTGAATTGATGAAGGGATTTGCATTGAATAAAAAATAAAAAAGTAATTAACCTTCACTACCACTATAATTCCCAACCTAATAGTGGGGCTTCATTGCTTGCAAGTTGATAACAAGAGCTATCATTGAAATATCAAAAGAGAAAAGTGAGCTATCATTGCTATATCTAAAGAGAGAGAGAGAGAAACCAACTCTTTAGTCTCTCCAAATAAATCTATCGGAGCTATAGACGTTTGACCAACAATAGAGCTATGTTTGGGGGAATTACATAGATAACCTTGTCAGGGCTATGGACACTTGACTGGCAGTAAGGATCTATCCCTAGTTGGCTTTGGAGGATTACTATATTATGTAGTTCAATGTTAATGAATTGATTCTTTTCACTGAGTTCCAAAAAATGGAATTAATATGAGCACACATGGATGTTTCTGGAAGATTTTTACTTTTTATGTTAGAATCTAGGTAAAGGTAAAGACTATTGTTTTAAAATATTTATAAATTTTAATTTATAATTGGTGATTTTATTTCAAATTTTGGTTAAATTTGGTTTTATTGGTTTCAAGTTGTTTTGTGGTCTCACAATAGGCCCCAAGACTGAAAGACTTGGGGACCCGAGTGAAAATATAAATCTTATGGTAGGAGCTAGCAAATTGAAGGGTCACCAGAAGTGAAGAGGAAAGAGAAATATTCAATATAAAAGTACTTCATAATGTAAGTGTTTCGGATATTAGGTACCCGGTACTAAATACTAGAAACATGTGAAAAGGTGAAAGGTAATGCAAGTTTGAATGGAAGGCTTCAGTCCAATGTATGGAGTTTGTTATGATAGAAGTTTGATATAACTGAGGTATGGGAAAGTTAGTGGGTAAAGATAAATGTTGAGTACTGAGTACTAAGTTGTAATGAGAAATGAAAATTTTAAAATTTTAAGATTATCTAACACTTTTTGTAATCTAGTATGTATGTGAGGATTTATCATATGCTAGAAAGTGTGTTACTTATGAGATTTTGTATTAACTTTTGAATAATGGTTTTATTTACATGAGATGTTATGAAGGTTTTCTTTCTTTTAAAGGGATTTAATGTGTGGAATTTGTGATTGCAAGAGATATGGATTGTGATACAAAATTTAGGTATGGACAGTAAAAAAATATATTTGTGAACAATTATGATGTGTTGCTAGGTTCAATGCTGCACTTTAAAAGATCATGCTAGAATAGAGTTCATTGTAAAGGTGTTCCAGATACCAAAATCCCAGGATGTTTGAGTTCAATCATGTAGCATAGAAGTTTATTTATTTTGAGAGTGACTCATTCCTGGAATGTTCAAATTGAGGAACCTGAAATGTAGGAATAATACTTCCACCTAATCACTCTATTTTCATGGGAAGTTCCTATATTTTGTTTGAGCATATTTTTTTGGTTCAAAGAAGGAAACTTGATTATTAAAGATTAACATCCAAAGAGCTTCAATGTGTAATTGGAGTTGACTTCCATTGACTTCAATTACAATTCTCCTATTGGTCACTACATTCCATGTGCCTTGGTGTGATTGGTCCCTTAGATTTCCTCTCATGTATTTGTCTTATCCAATCTGAGCCTGGTGTTCTATAAGATGCTAGAGGATACCCTTTTTATTTTAAGTTCAAAATTTGTGGATGTTAGAAGAGCATAAAACTTTTTCAATTTTTTTTTCCCATTTTTTTAACCATTATGGTGTAACACTTTGTATGCACGTAGACATTGATTAATATTAGAGATAATTAGATAGCTACCTATCTTAGTATCTTTTGTAGCTAGTTTTGTTAGTTCAGCTGAACAAGGCTGTATTTTGTACCATTTAAGGGTGCATACAAAACCTACTTGGTGTCCAGAAATGAAACCCCTCTCTTTAAAATATCTCACCATTTTATATGTAGTTGTGAAGCAATCTGGTGAAGTATAAAGTGGTTTTCTATGTTTTAATTGATTCTTTGGGGTATCCATGGAGAATAACTAGGAGAAAATTTTGATTTTCAGTATTTTTTATGTTTTATAAATTAGAGTAACTATTTAAATTCTTGAAAATGTTCCAAAATTTAAATGAATGGATGGAATTTTATTGAAAATCTTTCATTTTCCATGAAATTGTTGAATTCTTAATGCTAAATCTACTTAAGTGATAGCAAAGAATTTGTGAGGTTTATGAAATACTATTGCAAATATTTTGATTTCATGATGCTTTTCTTTATGATCCAATTGAAAATTCAATTCCTAAAATATTTAGTCCAAAATAGTAGTTCCTTTGAGATTAACAATAAATATCGCATCAATACTCGAGAGTGACCCTAGTGCAATCATGACTTGGTTATCAAAGACTTGTGATTGAGCTAAAGCCAATATTTTGCATTTAAAGAAGAATTCCCCTTTAGGTTGTCCTTGTTCTATATCTTTCAAGAAGGATAGGCTCTTTGTGGTCTTGTCTATGAAGAATTTATTTGCCCTATTTGCTGTGAGTAAAATTGTCATCAACAGGAAGCATATGCCTTAAAATAACTTCAACATGAAATTGATAGAGAGATGAACAACATGAATAATAAGAGAGGAAGGGAATTTTTGCAAGAATTTGGGGTTATGCTCCTTCCAAAATGGGATATCAATTCAGCCATTGTATTTGGCAGTGTTCTAAAGAGAAATAATAGAACCTTGCACTTGATAGATGAAGTTGGTGATAAGATCTATACTAGATTAGGATATAATAATAATATTAATAATAATAATACTTTATAGATATGGGAATGTTACCCACTAGGAAAAAAGCCTTCCCTTTTTAATAATGATCAGATTTTTGGACATCTTTTGTTACAAAGAGTAGGAGAGATGGATCATATGGAAACTACTGATTTGAATGTGAATGTGGCCAGGTTCACAAAGGATCAAATTCAAAAACTAGTGAGGGATAACAAGGAACTAATAGAAGAGAATGAAATGTTGAAACATGAGCTGATTAGCTATAGGGATAGACTTCCTTCTTCCTCGGGGTTTTATTCTCCACTAGTTGAACATGAAAGAAAGGTGCTAGAAGAAATGTCAAAAAATACCTATTAGAAACATAGACATGAGAAAGTGTAGAAAGAATAAGAAGAGTTAAAGGGAAATCTCAAGACCATTATCTTTGAAATGGCATTAGAATTAGTCTGCATGAGATTAGAAGATATGTATAAGCATGTTGAACAAGTCTGGCATATTCATGACAAAACATATGTAGCACTAATGGAAAACACTAGATTGAGAGACAAAATGAAAGAAGTGGTCTCAAATCATAGAAAAGAAGGAGGATAACACTATTGTGCTACAAGAATATCAAGAGATAATGAAATCACATTAATACTTCCATAACATCTTGACATAGGAGTTTAGTGACTTTAGCTAGCCTCTGAGTATGGCCTTGCCTGACTTCTTTGAGGAAATAGAATTGAAAGATTAGGACACATGGAAGGATCAGATAGCCCACTATTTACCAGTTGTTCTTGATGCAATCAATGATTAAGATGAGGTGCTTAAAAAAACACATTAACAACTTGGAAGAATCTTCAAATTGGAGTATGGCATGAAAGATATTATACATAATGAAAATACTCATGCCAAAAGTGGGTACATGGAGCATTTGTCAAAGATTAACTCATTCATTGTATAGGACAAGTAAGAGAGGAGTAACAAGGACTGGAGTGTGATGGTTTTGGATACACAATCAGTGTGCATGAGCCTTGAATAGGTCTTAGGTGATCATAGGTGCTTGTTGGAGATTAACGGACTATAGTGCATCCACCAACAAACTCTTAATTTTTTTTGTTTATACTAATTATGTGTTAGTTATGAAGTGATGTGAATTTTTGTAAATGGGCTTGAAGCTTGTTGCTTCCCATATAAATAGGGAAACCATGGACCTATTTTGAGATCATCATCATCATATTATATTCCATTAGAGTAGGAATTAGTAAGAATATAGGTTGCATAATCCACCCATCCATACCATATTAAAAGACTTCTATTAAAATGCTTATATTTTTAAGTAATACAATGGAGTAGACTATTTATAAATCATAATCCATTTTCAGTGTTTAATTACTGTGCCAATTTTCATGCTTATCTATAAAAAAATTTCTCTCCAAAGTGGTATTTTCAAGTTATTTAAGTCTGCAAGATTTATCATAACACATTTTATGTTACTGTGTGAATGTTGTGATTAGTTTCTAGTTGATGTGAATTAAAATCCTTTCAAATAATTTACTTTAATTGTTTCCTTCCTAAGATTAAATTCCTTCTAAAGAAGTTGTTTTCATTGGCTTCCATTAATTCAATAATTAAAAGTCCTTTCATTCTTTCACAGTAACTTGAGGGGATATCACTCAAATTATTAAAGAAGAGAATTTTAATAAACAAACTTGAACATTAGCACAAGGTGCAGACTTCTCAAGTGCCCATTAGTTTGAGTTATAATGAATAATAGGTTTACTTATCCTACAAATTTGTCTCCATATTCACCATCCACTCGTCCACTCCATTCACCCAATAGGAGTAGGCATTGGTCATACTTAGGATATTACATACAAAATACAACTCACAATCTTTAATTTTAATTCAAATACTTTCAATAGGAATTAGCCATCAAAGCTCTACATCTACTCCTCTCATGTGCCAAAGTAGATTGTTCAATCTAGGAACCACATCCAACTTTAAATCTTCCTTATTGTTTAGGTATATCCACCTAGGCCTAGTAAAGCCTAAAGAGTATGAGGTAATCAACTATGTTTACCTTTTTCATAGGACAATGGTGTATTAAGAGACTTGCACCCTCTTATGTCCTAAAAACCTGCACTTTTGAGACCTAACAGATTGGTGATTCTATTGGGGATCAAGCCAATTTTGAACACAAGCCCTCCATCATAAAGCAATTAAAAATAATCAAAATAAATTAGGAACTCCATTGGAAAAGAACAAAATCACTTAAAACCCTAAAAATTTCCTACTCATGAAAAGGTAGGTGGCAAATCTGAATAATTTTTATGAATGATAAAGTAAACATCAAATTGGAAAGGATAGACCATAGACACCAAAGATACACCATATCATCCAACATGAATGGTAGAAGATCTTTGCATTAAGATAGCCCTAAGAAGAAAAATGTTAGGTGGATTGATAAACATGGATCCCTTATTTCAAAGTCTAACACAAACAAGAACAAAGTAGCATCTAAAAAACCATATACAACATTCAATGATCATGAGAAAACAATAATCATCTTGTCTACCTCAACATTGACCCAGAGAAAACAAATGAATTTGTTGCCCAGTTGGAGAAAGAAGGGGAAAAAATACAAAGGGATTGTGATTAGAAATTTTCACCACAACAAGAAGGAGAAGCCCGTCATGCCTCTACAAGTCATTCTTTTCCTATTAAGAATTTTGAGGGGATGACCACTCAAGAAATAAAAGATTACATACAGTGGTAGGAAGAAGAGATCAAGAAAAGATAATAACTGATAAAAAGGAGTCTTGATCTGAGTCAACAACTATCCCAATTAGATTTTAATCCACCAAACCAACCAAATACATCCCACCTCATAAATAGTGAAGCAATACAAATACACAAGGGTCATCCCAAAATACAGGCAGTCCTAGTTCTTCAAGAACACCCCATAATGTAGTTGGAAGAATAAATTATCCTATCCAACACCATGTACTGCAAAATCCATCATCACATAATACCAATATTCCACCACCTAGACAACAATACATTCCACACCATCGTGTGCCATAGTAGTACCCTCCACATAATCCCCAACAAAATGTGTGCCAATAGCCTCAACAGGGATATCAGTATTACCCCATTCCACCACCTCAAAATCCTTATCCATATAACCCCATGAGCATAGGTAGATAATTTAATCTATTAGGATACCAATTGTATCCATGTCCAATTGATAGCAATTGAAGAAACACTATTCCCAAGTTCATAGGGAATAATGTCACAATAGCTAAACAACATATCATAAACTTCAATGCATTTTTCCAAGACAAAGGCATGAAACATGAGGATGGGAATATCAGGTTGTTCATGATGTCCCTAACTAAAGAAGCAAGGGATTGGTTTAATATCCTGCCTGATGCTTCAATCACCTTTGTGGCAAACTTTTAGAATCAATTTCTAGAGCAGTATGGAAATCAATGTGCTCCTAAATTTTCTCTACATGAAATAATAAGATTTAGGATCAAAGGTTCTCCAAGATCTATAATAAAATACCACATGGATCTAAATTGACTGATCCTGTAGCTCTAAGTATTTATCTAAAGGCCTTTTATCCAAAAATGGGATATGAACCTAGAAACAGGTGCCCTAGAAGTTTGACTAAAGCACAAAATGTAGCCTTTACCATTGAAAATAATAGAAAGGATACAAGCATGATTGGAAAAAGGGAGAAACTTAGGATCCCACAAAACCCCAACCCTCCACAAAATAGAAAATAGAATTAGTACATAAATGAAAGACCTAGATTACATGATATTCCCTACAATAGTACTTGGAAAGATGGAAAGCCAGTAGCAAGATCAAATTGAAAGGATACTCCTAACCCATTGAAGAAGCATGGAGCACATGCACTAGATGCTACACCATGGAGTTCACCTTTCCATAAACCCCATGACCCTAAACATTGTGTAGTAGCTTAGGCTTGTTAGGATGAGTGGTCGAAAGAGAAAGATAGGGATGGTCACATCATAAACATGCTAAGATGGAGGTCTTATCAAAATGAGGAAGATTATTCTTCTTCTAAAAAGGGATATGAATATAATGTTGACAATTAGAAACATAATGTGAATATAGAGCAAGATGTGTTATCTGATTAGGAAGAAAGCCCACAAGAGGTGACATATACATACAATGCAACACCTCAATTTCAGTTGAGAACTCCAATAGAAGAAGAAAAGAGGGCTATCATGAAAAAAGTTATAGCTAAGGGAAAAGAGAGGAGATAGAATATGAGAAGTAAGACCATAGATGGAGATCAAGGGACATCAAGAGACATGCCCATCAAAGAAAAAAATAACAAGGAGAATGGATCATCCAATCAAAATAAGGGTGAAGTAAGTAAACCTCAGAAAGATGCTCAAAAGGAGAATACAAATATTGAACTTGAGAAAAGAATAAGAAATGACAAAGTCTAAAATGAAGGGAAAAGAAGTACTAAAACTAAGAAGGGTGAACAAGGGATCACTGCCCCTTCATTTGACATAGCTCAGGAATTGGATCAAACAAAAATGATAGTTCCCTTAATGGAGTTGATGAAGATTGATGAATTTAGAGATACAACCTTTAGAATGATCATCAACACATCCCAAAAATAGAAGGATCAAAAGAGAGAAGTCGATGTTGTGGAAAGGGAAATTACAAAGGTACTAGAAGTATATTTGGGGGATACACTCACAAGGAATCCCTCCTAAATAGATCCATTTTATAGTACGTTGGTGATTAACAACAAGCTAGTGAAGAATTGTATGATTGACTTAGGGGTAGTAATCAACATCATGCCCCTAGCTATCATGAAGGAGCTATTTTTTATGGGTGAATACTACATATGGGAAATGTTATGCCATGGTTAATAGACCAGTTCCTATAGTAGGAGTAATATGGGATGTAAAATTGAAGCCAACATTTTATCCAAGGGTGACATATAAGACATATATTATCATCTTAGATACTCCCCCTATTATGGGATGTTATTGTCAAGGCAATGGACAACAACAGTTGGTGGAAATGTCCAATGAGATTTTTCCTATGCCATGATTCCTGTGAATGGGAAATAAGTCAAATTGTATAGGGATCCTATGTCTGAACATGTTATTGAACTATTTATCCCCAATAAAATGAATTGCTTCTATGATGTGGACATAGGGAGTTTTAGAATTGAATACTCAAACCTTGAATTATTAAACATAGATCTAATTTTCAAGGATGTTTCCAAGAATGAACATGGAATATGGTGAATTTACTTTGATGGAGCCTATAGTAGAGAAGGAAATGAAGCAGGAATTGTTTTCATTTCACCTAAAGGCACAACATTCAAATATTCATTTTTTCTAACATTTGAGTGCACAAAAAATATAGTAGAGTATGAAGCCATGATGATAGGTTTGAACATAGCTAATAAACACAAGATTAAACTATTAAATGTCCTAGGAGATTCTGAGCTAGTTGTTTCACAAGTGAGATCAAAATATTCCACAAAGAAGAAAAGGCTGAAGCAATATAGAAATGTTGTATGGGACACTATTGAGTTTTTTGATGCTTTCTCCATTGAGTGGATAGATAGGTCTAAGAACCTAATGGATGATTTCCAAGTGAATGTAGCCTTGAAAAGGGATGATGTTAATTTAGCAAGAATTTTATAGGTTGAACTTAAGATTAGGCCAGCAATCCCTGAAAACATCTACAATTGGAAAATCTTCAATTATGATACTGATCTATTCAAGTTCTTACATTGTATTGATCAGTATGAAGCCCAAAAGATTGATTTTAATGCATTTTTGGAAGAAGTAGATGGAAAAAAAACTATGTTTGGTCAAGAAGTTGTGCAACTCAAGATAAATAAGATTCCTAAAGGAATAAAGGCATTGGAAAGAGTTTTGATAGGAATGATTGAGTAGTCATGAAAAAAGAAACAATAAGAAGGGAATACATCGAAGAGATCAATTTAGGCACTCAATTGGTGCCAAAGAAGGTATACACTCAGAAAAACATAAGCCCCACAGTCAAAAAAATGTTGATTGAACTATTGAGGAAGTATAAGCATGTCTTCACATGGTCTTATGATGATCTTAAGGAATATAGGGAAGTCTCGTTCCAACATGAAATTCCACTTAAACCTGATGCAAAACCCTTTACACAAAAGTAGAGACCAATGAACAAAACTTTGGATCCCAAGATGCATGAGGAACTTATGAAGCTCAAGGAGGGAGGTATCATCAAGACTATCAGACTCAAAATTGGTGCTTGTTAGAAAGAAGAATGGAGACATAAGGTTATGTGTAGAATTTAGAAATTTGAATGTCTCTTCCCTCAAAGACAATTACCCACTCCCAAGTATGGAGTCGATGTTGCAGAGGTTGACAGGTTGTGAACTATTGTCCTTGATGGAGGGATTTTAGGGTATAACTAGGTGAAGGTGAAGGAATCAAAATAATATAAGACTGCATTTACTACCCCTTGGGGCACATATCTGTATGTAAGGATGCCATTTGGGCTAAAAAATGCTAGTACCACATTCCAACTATCAATGGATGTTTCTTTTGATGATCTAATCAATACAATAATGTTAGTATGCCAAGAAGATCTCACTTCATATTCAAAGAAAGTAGAGGACCATGTTGCACATCTTGAGAAGATTTTCCTTAAAGTAGTGGAGTATGGTATTTCGCCAAGTCCTAAAAAATGTCATAAGATAAGATATCTATTCCTAAAACTATTAAGGCCATTTAGTCTTTCTTTGGACAAATAAACTTTGTTAGAAGGTTCATATCAAATTTTGCTAAAACTATCAAACCTATCTCAAAAATGTTGAAGAAAGGGGCTAAGATTAACTGGACTATAGAAGAACTTGATGCATTTGTATCTATAAAAATGGAAATCAAATAGGCCCCAGTGCTAAAATCCCCTAATTTCAACAAGCACTTTTAGGTTTTTTCATTTGCCTCATACCACACCATTGCAATAGTAATGTTACAAAAGAATGATGAGGGGTATGAGAAGCCTATATCATTCTCTAGTAAGTCCCTCCAAGGAGCTGAGTTAAAGTATGATATCATAGAGAAACAAGCATATGCTCTTGTCAAAGTAATAAAAGCCTTCAAACCCTATCTGGTAGGAGCAAAAATAATTGCATATGTTCCCAATGTTGTAGTCAAGGATCTGTTTGTACAAATCAAAGTCATAGGGTTAAGGTGTAGGTGGATCAATAGAATTCAAGAGTTTGATATTGAGATCCAAATCGCTAAGCTACTAATAGGGAAAGCCTAGCCAAGCTAATGGTTGAGTCAAATTTTGAAGCATCTCAAATTTAGAACATAGGGAAAGAGGAAACCATGATTTCCAGCATAGAGAACACTACATGGTACACTAACATAATGTATTACTTGAAGAACTATAAATTCCCTAAACACATGAATGATAATTAGAAGAGATCCTTGAAATTACATGCCTCCAAGTATGTTTTTATGGATGGTGACTTATATTGGAAAAAAGATGGAGTACTATTGTTATGCCTAGATGAATCTCAAGCAAAACATGTATTTAGAGAAATGCACGAAGGAGTTTGTAGGGGACACTTTTTAGCCAAGACCACTACCCATAAGATCTTAAGGGAAGGGTATTGTTGGCCTAGGGTTTTTTAACGAATCTTTCACCTATGCAAGGAAATGTGAAGCTTGTCAAAATTTCTCTAGAAAAATGAAATATCAAGGAGCACTGCCACTGAGACTAATGCAGGTTGAAGCTCCCTTTCATCAGTGGGGAATTGAATTTATTAAGGAGATACTAGAAAAATATAGTGGGGGTCACAAATGGATATTAGTGGCAACTGATTACTTCACAAAATGGGTGGAAGCTATCCCAACAAAATAAGACACTACCAAATTTGTAACCAATTTTCTAATGGAGAATATCATTACAAGGTTTGGGACACCTATTTGGATAATCACAAATAATGGTATGTGTTTTAGATTAGAGGAGTTCAAGAAATTTTGTGAAACATATGGCATTACAATTTCATATGCCTCATCCTATCACCCACAAGCTAATGGACAGACAAAATCAAGTAATAAGAATATTTTGAAGATTATTAAGAGGATGTTGGACAAAAACAAAAAGGCATGGGATTCTAAGTTGAGGATGGTAGTATGGTTAGATAGAATCACTATGATGAATTCCATTGGTAGACCACCCTTTGAACTTGTATATGGGGCACAAGCAAGAATTCCTATGCAAAATCTTCTACCTATGTATAAATTCATACTTCAAGAAAATCTAAACATCCTTAAACCTATGGAGGACAAAATAGAACAATTGGAAAAACTAGAAGAAATTAGGAGTTTGGCCAAGGAGCAAAATACAAAAATACATTCACAAATGAAATATTTGTTTGACAAAAGGGACAAAGATAGAAATTTTGAAGAAAATGATATGGTCCTACTATGGAATGCAAGGTGCTACAATAAGGGGAAGCATGGAAAGATTGAATCTCTCTAGATAGGACCCTTTATCATTACTAACAAAAGGGGTGAAGATTCCTACTATCTATAAAATATATCAGGAGAAGATCAGGAGTTGCTAGTCCATGGAGAATTCTTGGAGCACTTATTTTCTTAAATCAATTTTCCATGCACAATAGTTTAGGATAAGGTCAAGAATTTCCAATGAATGGAAAATTATTGAAATACTTCTTAAAAATTAATCTTCCATGCATAGTAGTTTTAGGTTTTTGTATCATTTTCACTCCATTTGATCACATTCATTCATGGTTTTCATCCCAAAGATCATTTCTAGATCCTTGCAATTACCTCACACTCATTCATCTCCAATCGAAGCCATTGTTGGAGCCAAAAAATCCACATTGGTTATTTTTCACACTTCCATTTTCACCCATCCTCCCACACTCACCATATGTTGCATTTCCATTTCATATTGGTTGACACTAATATGAACCACCAAATGAGGCCCTTGATTATAACACTGAAGTGAACTCCTTGTCTGAAGTGTTCTCATAGTAGCACATGGCATATCACCAAGACAATGCTACAACAAAGAGAGTCTCACCATAGTCTCATCGGCGTGAGCAGAGGGATGATTTGAAATGTAGATGAGAATCTTGAATGTCTAAGAGACATATTCAAATGTCTTCTCACCAGCCTAAAGAATGATATGACTAAGAGACTTGGACATGTTAAGGAAAAAATTTAACATATCTTACCAATAAATCATATGGAAAATTCAACATTTAGGAAAAAGAAAAACATCTCTTGGACATTAAGTCACTAGTAAGATAGTACAGAAAAACAACAATGTTGAAGAAACATCGACATATCAAGGAGAGAAGTAAGAGAGTCTCTTCAACATTCAAGGAGAAAAATATCAACAGTACATAAAGACATCAAATAGATATTGGACAAGGTCTCATTGACATCCTAACAATGATATGTTGAGGAGACATGAAGTTATCGAGTAGAAATTCTCAAAAGTCTCCTCAACATTCTTGCACAAGTGTAAACACATGTTATCAATGAGACTAAGAGACATTAGAGAGAGGTGACCGTGGGTCTCCTTGACATAACAAAGTCACATAGAGATAGTTGGAAAGTGATACCATTGAAGGGAGAGATAAGGATATTTCAAGGAGATATAGGCTTGTTGGTGAGAGATATTTCCAGTCCACAACAAAAGGGGACCATAAGGGAAGAAATTGAAAAGTAAATATCAAAAATACCCTACAACATCAATGAGAGAAATCTAAATATCTCTTAGACATTTCTCAAAAGATGGTCAAGGATATATTGAAGAGATATATAGATGTGATTAAAGTATCATCAATAAAATATGAAATAATTATTATTGGATTGATTTGATGGATGAAGTCATCAAAGAGACAACTACCATTAATGTGCAAGTTGATAGGAAGGGTGGTACACACATCATTTATGAACCAAAGTTGGCTCCAGAATGCTGAATTTTAATAAATATAGCCTCTAAGGAATCAAAATTCACTGCAAATTGTGGCTAAGCATCCAAAGGATGGAGTTGGATGAAGGTGAGCAGCTCATAATTTCTAGCATTAATTCAAGTAAATACATCTTGCTTAGTTGATAATAATTGTTTGAAGATAGCTTGAAGTACAACACATTTAGGGTTAAATGGTAAAACCCCATAGAAAATAAGAGAAAAAAAGGAAAAAAACAAAAAGCAAGCCACTTAATCAAGAGTTAATAGACTAGTGTCCTAGATCTAGACCAAAAGAAAGAAAAATAGCTCAATTAAAGTCATCATGTGAAACTCTATAGGACAAGCATAATAATTTGGGAGATGTGTGGACTTTGCACAAGGGTTATGATTTGTTCATCTATCACTATAGGAAATAAGTACATATATAGCCTAGTTTCAAACCCATGGAACCTAAATCTAGGAAAACTTATGATGCCCAATGTTTTTGTGAACATAGAACTAATTAAAGCACTAGAAAAGAATTATAATCCCAAAACAAGGGCAATTCACCTACATGATGGGCCACATTTCGCGATTATAACACAAGATTATATTTGTATGGTTTTCTAATTGGATACCTCCTTGAAGATGAAATTGTGGATGAGAGACTTGTTGGAGGAGTACCACTCTATGGATAGAAGCTACAAGAGGTGGAAGCTACCTTTGCATAGGCCCAGAGGTCTAGGAAATCAAACTATGAGGTTTTCTAGTAATGAAAGGCCCCCATTCTTTGTATATTTGTTTAAAGAATACTATCAATACACATACTATTCAACTAGCCAAGTATTGGGAGTTGAGGCCCTGCCAACTTGACTATAGCTCCCATGGTTTTGGCTAAGGACATTCAAAGACAAGATTCCAAGCCCTATGACTATGTAGAGTATCTATCTAAGGCCATTAACATTGCCCCTAATGACATTAAGAACAACAGTGAAGATATTTGCTTCAAACACTATTCACTTCTTATACATATGATACTGTATGGAGGGAAAGTGATGGGAATATGGGGAGAATAATTAAGAATAAAAGATCTGGATAGTGATGGAAATTCTAGACTAGTGCAAATGTGGACATTAGTCTAGGATATTAGATGTGGTAGGTCCCACTACTTGTACTTTGAAGAGCATTTTCTCAAACCCTTATACAAATTACTTGGCCATAAATGTGACTATAATCTATCCTTATAAGTACATAGGTTTCTTTGACCAAAGGAGAAGGGCCATGATGGAAAGATAAGTCACAATTGGGGAGATTGGTATGAATTTGTAGATTATACTATCATTAGAGTATATGGATATGAGGTAGCACCATATTTACTACCTAAGATTGTGCTAGATAGGGTTACATATCTTGAGATCATAAGACAATTGTCATATTTAGACTTCATGCATCTGAAAAGCTTTGGAAGGAAAACCTTCATGCCTTCTACTCATTTTTTTGGTGGATTCACTATTATTGTTGATACAAGGTATGACTTGGTTGGAATCAAGTCAAATTATTATGACTTGCTGGTGGGAAATAAGAGAGAGAAAATTGGCCCTAAGCATTTTATCTATGATGCCAAAATTTCTCAAAAATTGAAAGGATATGAGCATGAGTTCCATGTTGATGACTTCATTAGGAACTATGAAGAAATTCAAGTGATAATGAGAATAAATGCATACAATAGAATTTCTATGGTTGAGGGTTAGAGAATGAATACTAAACCATCTTATGTGGAAGCTTTTCATAAAATTCAAGACCCTATGGAAAGAGTTGAGAAATTTATTTTGCATGAAGAAGAAATAATAAAGGATATACCTCTAGTAGCATTTGAGAGGAGAAGAATTTTTTTCTCTAGGAGGAAAGAAGAAAATATAACACCACTAGGCCATTTGTCACCATAGCCTACTCCAAAGGTAAGCTTCTCAGTAGATACCCCAATCATGGTTGAAGATGATACTGAAGGGGAAGAAGAGGTCACACAGATCAACACTCCTATCATTCCCCAATATGAAATGCCACTAGAAAGGAGTGTGATTACCTTTGAAGCTTCCAATGAGCTATTTGATGATGTGAGACATTGTTCTAGTTAAGAATTCATTGTAGATGATGCATTTTTCCAAACTTCTAAATTTAAGGATTTCATCTATGAGTATAAGGGAAAGGCTAAAATACATTGACCCCAAAAAGGAAGCATATTCCTTAAAAGAACTTCAATATTAAATTGATAGAGATTAAAAACATGACTACTGAGAGAGAAAGGGAATTATTGCAAGAAGTTGGGGTTATGCTCCTTCTAGGATGGGATATCAGTTCAACCATTATATTTGATAGCTTTCTAAAGAGAAATAATAGAACCTTTCACTAGATAGATGAAGTTGGTGATAATATCTATATTGGATCAAGATATAATCCTAATAATACTACTCTACAAATATGGGCACTTTACCCACTAGGAAAAAAGCCTTCCCTTCTTGATAATGATTAGATTTTTGGACATCTTTTGGTACAAAGAGTAGGGGAGATAGATCCTATGAAAACTATTGATTTGAATGTGAATGTGGCTAGGTTCACAAAGGCTGAAATTTAGAAACTAATGAGGGATAACAAGAGACTGGTAGAAGAGAATGGAATTGAAACATGAGCTAATTAGCTATAGGGATAGACTACCTTCTTCGTTGGGGCTTTATTCTCTAGTGGTTGAACATGAACGAAAGGTGCTAGAATCAATGTTAGAAATAACCTATTGGAAATGTAGAATGAGAAAGTGTAGAAGGAACAAGAAGAGTTAAAGGGAATCCTCAAGACCACTACCTTTGAAATGGCATTAGAAATATTTTGCATGAGATTTGAAGATATGTATAATCATACCAAATAGGTCTATCATATTCATGGAAAAACATATGCAGCACTACTGGAAAACACCAGATTGAGTGACCGAATGAAAGAAGTGGAGTCTCACATCATAGCAAAGGAGGATAACAATATTGTGCTTCAAGAATATTAGGAGCTCATCAAATCACATAAAGACTTACATAACATCTTGTTATAGGAGTTCAGTGAATTTAACCTCTGAGTATGGCCTTTCCCAAATTCTTTGAGGAAACAAAATTGGAAGATCGGGATACATGGAAAGATGAGATAGCTCATTATTTACCAGCTGTTGATGCAATCAATGATGAAGATGAGACGCTTAAGAAAAAAAATCAACTTGGAAGAATGTTCAAATTGGATTATTCCATGAAAGATATTATACATAATGAAGAAAATCATGCCAAAAGTGGGTACATGGAACATTTTTCAAAGATTAACTCATTCATTACATAGGTCAAATAAGAGAGGAGTAATAGGGAATAGAGTTTGATGGTTTTGGATACACGATCATTGTGCATGAGCCTTGAATGGTCTTAGGTGATCACTGGTGCTTGCTAGATATTAATGGACTATAGTGCATCCACCTCCAAAATCTTAATATTTTATGTTTATGCTAATTGTGTTTTTGTTATGAAGTAATGTGACTTTTTGTAAACAGGCCTAAATATTGTTACTTACCATAAAAATAGGGAAACCATAGCCTAATTTTGAGATCATCATCATCATCATCATATCATATTCCATTAGAGTAGGCATTAGAAGAAGATAGGTTGCATAATCTGCCCATCCATACCATATTAAAATACTTCTATTATAATGCTTATATTTTGAAGTAATACAATGGAGTAGACTATTTATAAATCATAATCCATTTTCGGTGTTTAATTATTGTGTTGATTTTCATGCTTATCTATTACTTTGTTGTCTCCAAAGTAGAATTTTCAAATTATTTAAGTCTACAAGATTTATCAGAACACATTTTTTGCTACTATGTGAGTGGTTTGATTGGTTTCTAGTTGATGTGAATTAAAATCCTTTCAAATAGTTTACTTTAATTGGTTCTTGCCTAGGATTAAATTCTTTCTAAGGAAGTTGTTTTGATTGGTTTCAATTAACTCAAGAATTAAAAGTCCTTTCATTCTTTCATTATAACTTGAGGGGATATCACTAGGATTATTAAAGAAGAGCACTATAATAAACAAACTTGCATTTTTGCACAAGGTCTAGACATCTCAAGTTCCTAGTAGTTTGAGTTAAGTTGAATAATAGGTTTACTTATCCTAAAAATATATCTTCATAATCACCATCCACTCATCCACTCCATTCACCCAATAGGAGTAGGCACTCATCATACTTAGGATATTACATACAAAATACAACTCACAATATTGAAATTTCAAATAATTTCAATATGAATTAGCCATCAAAGCTCTGCATCTACTCCACCCTCGTGCCATAGTGATTAGATCATTCAATCTAGGAACCACATCAAACTTTAATTATGCCTTATTGTTTAGGTGTACCCACCTAGGTCTAGCAAAGCCTAAAGAGTAGGAGGAAATCATCCTTTTTTACCTCATTCATGGGACAAAGGTGTATTAAGAGATTGACACCCTCTTATGGTCTAAAATCCTGCACTTTTGAGACCTAATAGGATGCCTTTTTACAGTATTTCATGTTCATGTTTTTTATTATAATTTCATGTATCTTACTTTGAGATAGTGAGTCTCAACAGGTTATTGTATCTTTCCCCAAGGTTGTGCATCTTATTCTACAAGTCCTTAGGTAGTGAGTCTTAAACTACATTGTAATTTTTGTAAGCAACGAGCTTCATATATTGTGAGTTAACTCTCACCGTGGTTTTTCCCTCATTATGTTTTCCATGTAAAAATCTTCGTGTCCTTGTGTTGTGAAAGTTCTCATTTCTAATCTTCTTTTAGTTAATGTGATGTGATTTTTAGTCTACTAATTGGAATATTTAAGTTTTAATAAATGTTAATTCACCCCCTCTCAATGCTACAGTGTGTTCAACATTACTTGTGTAGTTCTAACCCCTTAAGCATCCACTAAGATGGTGCATACTATTTGTGATCATCTATTGTTAAGTTGAGCCTTGAACATTTCCACCACCTTAGAGAAGTAATTTTCAATAGGATTGTATGTTCTCTACATATTCTAAATAGTAGAGCTCAACCTTATAGGAAACCCTAAACTACTCCCTACTAATGTATCAATTGTGTGAATATTGGGAGGGCTCAACTATGTTAGAGTGGAGAGAGTTAGGCTTCAAGGAAGAGAAGAGACCCTTTCTAAAGTGTAAATCAAATAGAAATGAGATTAAAGTTTCAAAAGTTGAGTTAGGGTGTGATATTTCAGCCCCTCCTTGGAACATGACAAAATTCTATGAATTAAACATTCCTCATGGGTTTCTACAAGTGTTTGTGTTTCTTTCTTGTTGGATGTTGCTAATATGTGGTTTTCATTGATGTCAACACTATTTTTTGAGTAATAAGTTATTTAACTTAATTAATTTGATCGTATTGGTTAATTATTAAGTCACTTATCACTTTAGTTATTTAAGATAAACTTAGGAACATTAATAATTAATTATTTATTAATTAGTAAGTGTGCACACTAGGGTTTCCTTATAGGGTTATGCATACATTGACTTTAAAAGTAATTCATCTCTTGTATTTTCTCAATTCTTGAATATTATTCATTTGCACATATTCATGCAAATTGATCTTGCTCTTTCTGTTTTTCTCTTGTGGAGGGTATTTTCTAGTTTGCATGTTTGATCTTGGATTCTAAAAACTATTGGCATTAATGGCTTAAAGGTTGTATATGTTGAGGATATTGAGAAAATTGTAATAAAATAAGTTGCAAGTTGTTAGTAATGTAGTGAAGTTCAATATATTGGCTAGCTCAGTATATTGATGATTAGAGGTTGTGGATTAAAGGGTTTGTTATTGAGTATGTCTAGTTTATCCACATTAAGTTTTAGAGATCCACATGAAGATTTGATCAAGTTATGAGTATCTATGTTCTGACATTTATTTTGTTTCTTTAATTGATGTTCCTAAAAGAAGATGATGTGATTCTTGTAAGTTGAGTTGTTGTGGATGCTTCTCTAGTTATTTGTGATGCTCAAGGATGTTTCTAGATCATGCTCTATCTATGTTACATGTCCACATCAATCGTTGTGCTCGTGATTGGTGATTTTCTTTTGTGTATTCATGTTTTTCATGTTCATGGCTGACAAGGTGATTCTAGCATGTTGTGGATCTTTGAGGAATAATTTTTGAAGGTGTTTCATGTTCGAGGATTTTTTTTTGGGTCTTCACTATGTTGTGGCTAACATTGGTTGATTTGTATTGAAAATTAATTATTGATTTGGGCCTACAGTTTGTATATATTCTATATTTTGTTAAAGCCAACATGGAGATGATGTTATCCCTAGTTACAAATATATATATATAAGTGATTGTTTATTCCATTTGAAGGTATGGTATGTGTGAATAATGTCCTAATAATTTTAAGGTAGAAACAGAGCATGGAGAAGAGTGAGAAAAGTGTGAAGAAGTGTTCATGTCATTAACTAGAACTGCATTTAGGCACTAGCAAATGCTATTTTCTCAGTTCAAAATCTTACAGATGTAATCTGAATGTTTATGTAAGATAGTGTGTCTTCCTTTGGGTAGTAAGCCTTTTTGTATTTGAGCAATGAGCTCTAGGAAGTGTGACTGAATGCATGTGCATTCCCATTTATTATTCTTTTATACTTTTAATAGAGTATAATCTTGTGGACTAACTTCCATTGTGGTTTTTCCCCTAATAAGGTTTCCACATAAAAAATCTTGGTGTTATGTGTGTTTTTGTTGTGTTGATGGTTCATGCTTTCATGTTTATTTGTTAGATCTAAGAATAAGGTTAATAAGTTTAAATTTATGTGACAACTGATTCACCCCCCTTCTCAGTTGTCTACCCTTGTGTTGCCAACAATTGGTATCAGATTAGGTTCCTTGGAAGAAGTTTAATAGCTTGAGGTGATTTGGGATGGTGACATATAAGAAGGATAGTTTGATATTTGATGGAACAAATTATTCTTTGTGGAAGACTCAAATGGAATGTCATCTGAAATGTATTGGTGAACCCTACTAGAAAATTACAAGGAATAGGTATGTTATCCCATAGAATGGTCCTTCTACTGCTACTAAGATTAAGGATGTCGAGTAAAATATCAGGGCTAAGGAAACATTCTTGAGTGCTCTAATTGATTTTGAGATGACAAATGTAATGGATCTGAAGACTGCTTATGATATCTGGAAAAAGTTGGAAACTTTATATGAAGGTGATTCTCATGTGAAGATTTCCAAGTTGTAAAGTCTAAAAGGAAAATATGAAATGTTGAGAATGGGTGATGATGAGAATATTACTTCTTTTATGCAACAAGTGAATGAACTTGTGTGTAGTATCAGATGTGCTAGTGGAACATTGGAAGAATTAGAGATTGTTGCTAAAGTTCCTTGCTTATTGCATAGAAAGCCAAAGCTACTACTATTGAGGAGATCTAGACTGTGACAAATGTAACTAGAGACATGTTGATTAGTAAGCTTACTAATTTTGAGTTAAGTGAGTTTTGTGATGCTCTTCCTAAGATAGAATATGCATTCAAAGCTACTATATTTCAAAAATATAAGAAGAGATATGATCCGAGTGAAAGTTCTTCTAGAAAGATATTCAAGTATGAGGAGGAAATGAGAGAGATTGAAGAAGAAGAGAGAAAACTAGATGATCTTGAAACACTTATTATCAAAAGGGAAGCCAGAGGAGAAGGTAAGTATAAAGGGAAATTTCCTATTAAAATTGTTGGGCATGTGTAGAATCATGATGGGCCAAAAAGTGACAATATGTAAGTGATATGATGGCCCATGTGGCTGATGATATTTTTTGTACCCAAAATTGATGAAATGAAAAGGGTTTTTAAAGGAGATTCTCAACTTTTCACCAATATAAATTATGCTTTTCTTTTAATTTAATAAATATTTATTATTCCCGTTTTATTTGAATTACAACTAAAGTCTTCATTGATAAGCTGATTGAAAAACTTCTATAACTTTCAAAATGACATCATATTTTTTGAATCTGAAACTTGCATCACATTCTATGCTTCATATAATATAGGATTAAAAAAAATGAATTTCATGAAGTTTTGACCAAGTTAAGGTGGTCAAACATACAAGTTTTTATATTTTTTAAAATTTGTAATAAAAAAATCATAATTAATTATTTACTTTAAAAAAAATTACAAAAAAATATGCATCACATTGAGACATGAGTCCTATACTTATATCTAAAATATTATAAAAAAATATTATCATTTTAATATTGTTAGGGTGGTCAGACAAACACCTACTTATTTTTTCCTTGAAATTTAAGTACTACTACATTGAAATTTTAAATGTTCACCAAATATATTTATTTATTTTTTAAATAAACCTAGTAGTTTAGAAACTACATTCAATTTTCTATAGATTTTGTTCTTACATATTTTTAAAATAATATAGATAACTTATTCAAAATTTTATGTCAAGTTCCCTAACTCTGATTTTTCTAAATTTTTTGCCACTTAAGGGGGCCTATTTTTTCCATGATGATTCTACGCATACCCTTTTTCTTGTAGTAAGATAGGTCATTTTTCCTTAAGGTTTCTGGAAAGAGTTCCTAAGCCAAGAACTAACAAGCCTAGATTTCAAAGAAAGTGTTATTATGATGTTGATGAAGGTGTGATCAATGATGAATTTGATAAATGGAATGTAAGTGAGGATGAATGGATATATATTGCTATCCAGGAAAATGATCCAACCCCTATTGAATCTACTAGTTGTACAAATGTGGAAAAAGCCCTAGTTACTCAAATTGAAGATAAAGATGATTGGGTGATTGATAGTGGATGCTCTCATCACATGATAGGTGATAAAAACAAATTTGTGAGCTTGGAAAAGTATGATAGTGGTGTTGTAAGATTTGGTGATGAAAAAGCTAGTGTAATCTGTGGTAGAGGATCAATTTCTCTTTATGGTAAGCATAATATTGATGATGTTCTATATGTGGAAGGTTTGAAGCATAATCTCTTAAGTTTTGGATAGATGGTTGGAAAGAGATACAATCTTCAATTCAAGAATGGAAAGTGTAGAATATTGGGTAGTTCCAGAAATGTGATTGCTTCTAGTACAAAAGTAAAAGGTAATATCTTTCACCTAAATGTTGCTAGTAAAAGTTGTTTGATTTCTCAAGTTGATGAAAGTTGGTTGTGGCATAGGAGATTGTGTCATGTAAACTTTGACAATATTGTCAAGATAAGTTCTACTCAGGTAGTGAGAGATCTTCCGAAGTTGATAAAACGTACTAATGCCATATGCAATGAATGTTAGTTAGGGAAGCAAACTAGAGTTTCATTTTAGAGAAAACAACATTGTTCAAATGAAGTGTTGGAGTTTGTGCATACTGACTTGTGTGGTCCTTCCAAAGTCAAAAGTTTACAAGGTTGTGGGTATTTCATGATACTTATTGATTATTATTCTAGAATGATGTGGGTTACTTTCTTAAGGGAAAATTATGAAGCTCTAGAGAAGTTCAAGATCTTTAAGGCTATGGTTGAGATAGAGATAGGTCTAAGGATTAAATGTCTGAGATCAAATAGAGGTGGACAATTCACTTTTAGTGAGTTTAATTATTTTTGTGAAGAGCATGGAATAAAGATACAATTATCTACACCATGGAACCCTCTACAAAATTAAGTTGTGGAAAGGAAGAATAGGAAAATTGAAGAAGCTTCTATAATTATGATGCTAGAAGGAAATGTTCATCATATCTACTAGAGAGAAGTTCTGAGTATTGTTGTTTATACTCTCAACTAGGAACATGTCAAAGGTGATACCAGTAAGACTCCTTATGAGCTATGGTATGATCATAAGCCTACTGTCAGATACTTCAAAATATTTCAGAGTAAATGCTTTATCAAAAGATATGAAGATAGAGGAAATTTTGATGCTAGAAGTGATGAAGGAATCTTTCTTGGTTATTATGATAAAAGCAAAGCCTACCAATGCTACAATAAGAGATTGAGGAAAGTAGTTAAAAGTTATAATGTCAAGGTTGATGAAGAGATAGTTAGACCATATAGAACCCATGGATATCATTTAGATGATCAAAATGATAGTTTAGATAAGGAAAGAAAGTTCAAACTTCAAATCAAGTCTATATCATTTTGGTGAATGAGGAAAAACAAGAGGAAGGAACTAGTGAAAGTGTAGAAGTGAGATCACAAGAGCCTAAATTTCAAGAACATCCTAAGACTCCAAGGTATGTAATACTAAATCATTTAGAAGATGAAATTATAGGTGATAAGAGAAAAGTTGTTCAAACTAGGAGAATAATTGCAAAAGAATATTGTTTGATTTCAAAGACTAAGCCTAATAGTGTGAATGAAGCATGCAAAGATGAACATTGGGTGGAAGCAATGAAAGAAGAAATACTACAAATTGAGAAGAATGATACATGGATTCTTGTTCCTAGACCTATAGAAAAAGTGTAATTGGAACAAAATGGGTCTTTCGAAATAAACTGAATGAGCAAGGTGAAGTTGTTAGAATCAAAGCAAGACTGGTGTGTAAAGGATATTGTTAGATAGAAGGAATCAACTTTGAAGAAACTTTTTCCCCTATTGATAGGATTGAAGCTACAAGAGTATTTCTTGCTTATGCTGCTTACAAAAAATTCAAGGTTTATTAGATGGATGTCAAGTTAGCATTTCTAAATGGTGAACTGGAAGAAGTGTATACTAAGCAATTTGATGGATTTCAATTGACTAATTAGGGAGATATGGTTTTTTGGTTGAAGAAAGTATTGTATAGACTTAAGCAAGCCCTAAGAGCATGGTATGCCAAATTGGACAAGTATTTGTTGAAACTTGGATTTAACAAAGGTACTATTGATAGTAATTTTTATTTCAAGATTCATAATGATAAAGAATTGATTGTTGAAGTCTTTTTTGATGGTATCATTTTTGGTGGAGATGATAGTTTGTGTATGAAGTTTGTTGATGAGATGCAAATTGAGTTTGAGATGTCTATGATTGGAGAAATGAAATTCTTTTTGGGATTGAAAATTACTCAACTAGATAAGGGGATCTTTATATCTATGTCCAAATATGTGAAAGAATTGCTAAAAAAGTTTGGTATGGAATATTTAAAGCCAGTTGGTACACCTATGGTGATAGGATGTAAGTTGATACAAGATGATGATTCTCCCAAGGAAAATTAGACTAGATATATATCCATGATTGGTGGATTACTTTATTTGACTCAAACTAGACCCAATATCATGAATTCCATATGCATTGCTAGAATATTTCAAGTTGATCCTAAGGAATCTCATGTGATAATTGTGAAAAGGATTTTTAAGTACTTAAAGGAGAAAGTTGATTTTGGTCTATGGTACCCTAAAGAAGATGACCTTACTTTGAGTGATTTTACTAATGTTGATTGGGTAGGAGATGTGAATGAAAAAAAGAGTACTAGTGGTGGTGCATTTTTCTTGGGAAATAAGCTAATTTCATGGTTGAGTAAGAAGTAGAATGTCATTTCCTTATCTACTACAGAGGTAGAATACATTGTTGTTGCTAACAATTGTAATCAAGTATTGTGGATGAAGCAGATGCTAAAAGATATCAAAGTTATGTATGATGAACCCATTTCTATATGATGTAGAGTAGGAGGATTCACAATTCAACTCATAGGGAACATATTTCACAACAATGGGTTTCAACTTATTCATCCATCCTCAAGGCAACTTTCTTGACAATTTCCTTGATTTCAGGATACCAAAATAGAGTTAAGGCACAGCAATTCTTGTAGAATTAGAAAAAAACATTAAAAAATAGAAAATTATTGATTCAAAACCATTTTCCAACTTTAACAACTCAAAAATGTGAACTTCTAAAAGTAGATTGTTCAAATAAGCATTTAGGCCTATTTAGACCCCTTCAACAAGCAATTTGCATTTCCCAAGCCATTTCTCTTTGTTATGATTTCAGAAAAGTATAAATAGGTCTTCACAACCATTAGGAACCTTCACCCAACCTTTTTTCATGTTATTTTAACAAACCCTAGCTTTAAACCACCATTTTCACATAAAATTCACACAAAATCACTCTTTTCTAGCCTAGGGCCTCCTTGAAACCTTATCAAAAATTTAAATACACCCCTGAAACTTTGTAATATGAAATAAAATACCTACAAACCAATTTTAAAGAGTTTTCAATGGTGGAAACTTAAGATATTAATTTTTCTTCAAAATTGGAACCTTAATTTTTGAACAGTCTGTTGGGAAGATTTGACCATTAGACCACTTAAACGACCTTTTCAATTTTTTTGGTAAAAACAAAAACCTTCAAAAATTTAATTATCTTTCCATCCATGTAATTTTCAAGGTCGTACTAAACTGTACAAGTCCGTACAACTCTCTAGAACAACATATTTCACTAAAAAACATAGAAAAATGGAACTTTCATTTGCTTCCTTTCACCAAAATCTTCAACTAACTCTTGAATTCAACCATACACATTGTTTATAAGCCTTGAACATAAAAACCAACCCATCTAACTGACCCAAACCAACCTTCTAACTACTTGACTCCACCATTTGCACTTTTTTTGCATCTTTACAATATAACAACTTTGTACAAAATATGTAATTTTTGAATTTTGACTCCAAAGACCCTCCAAACAATTCAAATGCTATTAGATAGTCCCAATGGACCCTAAAACATATAAATCCCTTGAATCTTATTACAAATTTGACAATTGACTCTTCATGTGCCATTTAACAACATTTGGCACTTTGTTGCAAATTAGACAAAATGACTACATAACTTATCCAAATACCTATCAAAGGACTCAAATACATTAAGATGGTCATGGAAGACCTTACTTAATGACCCCTAAGCACTCTATAAACATTATTTTACATATTGGCCTCACGGAGGCTTGAATGTAACAAGGTGCTCCTACACCACTATATTATGTGATAATTCAAGTGCAATTAACATTTCTAAGAATCTGGCACTGCATTCAAAAACCAAGCATATATCTAACAAGTTCCACTTTGTGAGAGAGAAGGTGAGTGAAAAGGAATTCAAATTGGAGTATGTTCCTACTAAGGAACATATTGCAGATATCTTTGCCAAGCCTTTTCCTAAAGATACTTTTGAGTATCTCAAAGGGAAGCTAGGGGTGATTATCCCTCCTAATCAAAACTAATATGCATTGACTTGCATTAGTATATTGCTATGTGTAGGATCATGATGGGCCAAAAATTGGAAATATGATGGGTATTTGTAGGGTATGTGGCTGATGACTTTTTTTTACCCAAAATTGATGAACTAAAAAGGGTTTTTAAAGGAGATTCTCAGTGTTCCACCAATATAAATTATGCTTTAATTTGAATTTAATAAATAATAATTATTCATTTTCTATTTGAATTGTGACTAAAATCCTGATTGATAGGTTGATTGAAAAACATTTATAGCTTTCAAATGGTATCACATTTTTGGAATCCAAAACATGCATCACATTCTATGCTTCTCATACTATAGGATTAAAAAATAACAATTGAATTCCATGAAGTTTTGACCAAGTTAATGTGGTTAGACATACGAGTTTTTATATTTTTTAAAATTTTTAATAAAAAATTCATAATTATTTATTTATTTGGAAAAACATTACAAAAAATATGCATCACATTTGGACATGAGCCCTTTATTTATGTCCAAAATATTATAAAAAAATATTATCATTTTATTGTGGTTAGGGTGGTTAGACAGACACCTACTTCTTATTTTTTCCTTGAAATTGAAGTACTAATGCATTCAAATTTCAAATTTTCACCAAATAGATTTTTAAAAAAAATGTAAAACTAGTAGTTTAGAAACTAGATTCAATTTTCTACAGATTCTATTCTTACATATTTTTGAAATAATATAGATAACTTATTCAAATTTTTACGTCAAGTTTCCTAACTGTGATTTTTCTATTTTTTTTGCCACTTAAGGGCCTATTTTTTCCATGATGATCCTACACATACCCCTATGCATTTCATAGTCATATCTTGATCTGGATTGATGTTGTGGTGGCTGCTACTCAAGGGGAGTAGTCAAATGTTTAGAAATGTGGTTCAAAGCTTGTGTGGAGAAAGATACAAATTATCTATCATATTGTGGTATGTTACTGACATGTATCTTTGCTATTGATGTTAAAGGGGGAGAAGAATCATGTGAAAGAGTTGAGAAGAAAAGAGTCAAAATCTAAGGGGGAGAAAGTGCTAAGAGAAAGTTGTGTTGATGGTGTTTTTCCTATCATGTGTTGCCATTAATGCCAAAGGGGGAGATTGTTGGATGTTGCTAACATGTGGTTGTCATTGATGTCAACACTATTGGCATTAATGTCATAAAGGCTGTATATGTCAAGGGTATTAAGAAAGTTGTAATAAAATAATTTGCAATTTGTTAGTAATGTACTGAAGTTTAGTATGTTGGCTAGTTCAGTATATTGATGATTAAAGGTTGTGGATTAAAGAGTTTTCTTTTGAGTGTATCTAGTTTATCCACATTAAGTTTTAGACATCTGCATGAAGATTTGATTGAGTTATGAATATCTATGTTATGACAGTTATTCTTTTGCTTTAGTTGATGTTCTTGAAAGAAGATGATGTGATTCTAGTAAGTTGAGCTGTTGCAGACGATTCTCTAGTGATTCATAATGCTCATGGATATTTTTAGATTGTGCTATATCTGTGTTTCACATCTACATTGATTTTTGTGCTCACGATTGGTGATTTTCTTTTGCGTGTTCATGTTTTTCATGTTCATGGCTAGCAGGGTGATTGTAGTATGTTTTGGATCTTCAAGGAATAATTTTTGAAGGTGTTTCATGTTCAAGGATTTCATTTGGATCTTCACTATGTTTTGGTTGACATTTGTTGGTTTACATTGAAATTTTCTTATTGATTTGGGCCGAAAGTTTGTATATGTTTTATATTTTGTTAAAGCTGAAATGGAGATGATGTTATCCCTAGTTTTAGATATATATAAGTGATTTTTTATTCCATTTGAAGGTATGAGATGTGTGAATAATGTCCTAATCATTTGAAGGAAGAAGGAGAGTGTGGAGAAGAGTGAGCAGAGTGTGAAGAAGTGTTCATGTGATTAACTAAAACTATAATCAGGCATTAGCAAATGTTATTTTCTCAGTTCAAAATCTTGTCGATGTAATCTGAATGTTTCTATAAGATAGTGTGTCTTCCTTTGGGTAGTAAGCCTTTTTGTATTTGAGCAATGAGCTCTAGGAAGTGTGTCTGAATGCATGTGCATTCCCATTTATTATTCTTTTATACTTTTAATAGAGTATAATCTTGTGGACTAACCTCCACCATGGTTTTTCCCCTAACAAGGATTCCAAATAAAAATCTCAGTGTTATGTGTGTTTATGATGTGTTGATGGTTCATGCTTTCATGTTTATTTTTCAAAGATGAGATTAAGGTTAATAAATTTAATAAGTTTAAATTTCTATGAAAACTGATTCACCCCCCCTCTCAGTTGTCTACCCTTGTGCTGCCAAATTTTCTATAGTTCTGTTAGAGCTAAAATTTTACCCTAATCTCTACTGACCTTCATTTCTCCATTCACATTTCATCCTCATAAAAATAGATATTGCCTTTTTTTTGTGTTGTGTTTAACATGAAATACAAAAAAAATTGTGATGGGATCCATAAAATCATTGGAATCACCCTTTTGATATATTCATTTATTCCTTTAGATAATTCCTTTTCTTGTAAACATCACCTTCCCCTAGAATCAAACTTAATTTTTGGGTCTAACTAATACTGAAAGACCAATATTAACTCAAATAATCACCAATAAACCAATTTCTACCCCTTACCACAATCCTGCAATAATAAGATGAAGCTCGAGCAGGTTGGCAGTGCCTAACTCATAAAATAAAACATAATATTGCCATACCGCAAAGGATTTAAGTAGCATACATGATCAAGTGGTATACACTGCTACCCCACAATAAGGAGGTTTAAGTAGGGTGATATTGTGGTAAGCATTAAGTAGAGGAAGACACTACAATACCACATAATGTAAATAATATAGCAGTGGCATAGCGATATGTATCATGCTATCTCATGACTATGAAGACTAAATGAAACATATATAGAAGGCATAAAACCTAGTACAACCACACTACACCAAGTAAGATAAGTGGAAGTGGTAGTATAGTAATAATTTTCATGACATCATTATAGATGATGGTAATAAATATATGAGATCACATCGATCAACTTGATGTGTGTATCCAATGGTGCATAATCAAATTCAAGGTATAAGCCTATTGTGAAAATTTTTGGTAGAGGGCTGGTGTTAATGCTAATATGACTAAATTTTAATGCCATTAAAAATAAGAGCTTCGCTCGGTTGTTGCACTCATTTGCAAAACATTGTCATGAAGGGAGCTAGGGATACTAGACAAAGAGCTCTACAATTGTCAACATTCAGGTAATTGCACAAGTAACTCATTGAAAAAGCCCAATCAGTGTGAGTTTATTAAGGAGATCTATTATTTTGAAATTTTAGTAGAACAAGTAGGATCATGCCACCTAAAAGGAAACAATCAAAAACTAAGAAGGCTAAAATTCAAATTAAGGATGAAGAACCCAAAATAAAAAAAGAGGCCTCTCCATCAATCCATTATAGATATAATCCCAAGGTCCATGAAGGAAGGTTTCAAGAAACTCCACACAGATACCACACAAGGTTGCAGAGATGCCCTCATTCCTAAATCTGGATGGAACCTATTTTGGTATTTTTACAATAAAAGAGATGGAAAATTCCCAATTTCAAACAGTGGATGTTAGACTTGGCCAAATTGATTGTCCCAAATGTGTTTGCTGATGTGGAATTCATTATACTAATAGCTTAACATTATCACCCTACTACTAAAACTGTGAGGTTTCCAAATGGTTCAGTTTGTTGAAGTAACCAGGATAGCTATCATTGAGTGTTTCAACTTGAAAAAATAAGAATTAACTAAGATAGACCTACAAAAGAGTGAGGAGGAGTATATTAGGTTGATAAGAACTTACAAAAGTGTCAAGCTTCCCCTATACATGAAGAAAGGTGTTGGCAACAGAACAATCCCTATAACCCACTCTACTACTAAACCAATTTATGTAACAAACTTTCAATACTATTTTCTAAATACATATCTCTCACTATGCAAAATACCAAGGGTGAGTGCTTAGGATAAGATTCCAATTAGCCTAATGATGATGGCCATGAGAATCCAAAATCTAGAGACTAATATAGAATATGACTTTGCTTCATATCTTGAAAAGGAATTGAATGAGAAATTCCTACAAGTCATAGAAGACAAAGCAAACATTACATTCAGACATATTCTCTTTTGTGTCATTTTATGTTATTCTAAAACCAAGAAAGGTGGAAAAAATGAATGGACTTGGCCAGAATTGATGGACAAGGGAATCTTATACCTCTTTAGAAGTGGTGCTATATTTGGGATAGTTGGTGAAAAAACTCGATCTTTGTGATATTCTATGATGATTTTTTGTATAGGATACTGAGAGTTCTTTGCCACATAATTCCAATATTTCCCAATAAAATACTATAGCTATAGAGACCTCTAGCTCTAAAACTAGAGTAGGGTCATACACATAGCTTTGGTGATTGGTTCTTCCTTTATGAAGTCATAGTAATAAGAGTTTATGGATTCCCTTTTGCTCCACACATACTACCAAAGTTTGTGCTCCTTAGGCTGTAATTTCTAGAGTTTATGTGGTAGATAATGTGGATGGAGAAGGATGTGATGCATAAACATAAGAAGGCCACATTTTTCCAAACCTTACTAAGTGTGAAGACTAGTTAGTAGGCTCTGACACATTCAAGGAGTTACAATACTATTTGAAGGCATGATATTCATTGCACTCAAGAAAGGAGAGATTCTTTGATCCCAAGAATCATATGAATTATGTAAGACACAATCTTCTCACCAAGTAGACTATGAAGAAGATGTGATAAGAAATTGTCTTACTCCTCAGGAAGTATTTTACAAAATGAAAAAAAATGGGGAATTATCAGGAAACTTGAGGAAGAAAGGAAACAAAAGTACAAATATTTCCCAAGCTACTTTGTTGAGGAGAAGGATCCTATCAAAATAATACAATTGATAATTGATAAATTTGAGGGCTTGTATGGTAAAGCTACCATAGGATGGGAAGCAAATCTTCAAAAAAATAGTGGCATGATAATTGAAGAGTACACTTTGAACATAACCTCAAAATATCCCATGGAACAACCACCTCCTAAAAGAAAAAGTGAAGGCATGGGAGACACTGAAGAAGTAGCTAATGTCTTAAACTCATTGAAGGATGATGTTGAGGTCGACCAGCTAGTCCATGAAACTAATTCCCATAAACTTGAAGGATGGATGTTGAAGAAAGGGAAAGTAAATAAATTCACAAAGATGAAAGAGAGGTTGCAACTATGCACTTCATAGAAGATAACAAGTTTATTAAAACTATAGAATTCATAGATTTTTGGAAAATGATGAAAGTAAAATAATTTGAGGAAAGAGTGGAGATAAATGAAATGGGGACTAAGTAATCTCAAGATGATCAGGTGGTGGCACAATCCTTCAAAGAATTAAGAACTGAAAACATTGACATTAGCCCACATGAGGCTAAAGAATTGATTTTAAAGAGTAACATGCTCATTTTCCTCGGTTTGGATTTAAAGAAGATGTTTTTTATTAACCAAGTATGGGCCCAAGATGATCCTATGCTAGTTTCAAAGTTTGATTCTAATGAAGGAGTAGTGGTATAGGATATCATCCAAGTATTGAGACCCTAGGTAGCTATATGGATCAAGTAGAAGAATACACAAAAGAAAAGGATATTTGATTTAGTACAAGGAATGAAAGGGGTAGCCATGGTAAGAACATTACATGACATAACTCCTTTGGAAGCAACCACTATGACTATTCAATCAACCCTATTTCCTCATGCTACTAATAGAGGATTAGAGAATAGACTAGGAGACTATGATAAAGATAAAATATTCTTAAATGATGAAGTCAATAAGTTGTTCATGGAGAATGTGAAATTAAAAGAGAAACTAAGGGGAGCAGGGACTTCATAGATAAAAGAGATAGTGTTGTGTTAGCCTCCAAGTGCTCCATTAGATGGTGTACAAAATTTTTCTATTGAACAAATAAAATTTCTCAAGGAGGAAGTGGAAGAACTGAAGAAGACTAGCCATGAAGCATAGGAAGGAGTAAAGAAGTAGATTTGTGAGGCTATAGAAAAAATTCTTGAACACGGGGTGAAGTTGGTTATAGATTAATTAGAGAATGTATATGACTATTACAAGTCACTTATACAAGCCATTGATGAAATACAAGTGTATATAATTATGTTGGATCCTCCAATTCAAAAAATGGTAGCCTATACACCATATCTTGTTCAAACTATGTAGAGTTCTAAAAAGGAGTATCGATGCCCCTGTAACATTGAAACCAACCCAACAAATGGTTAAGATGATTATCGATGAATTTTAGTACATATAGGTAGAGGAAAAAATGATCAAGACATGAATAGATTCTTTCCATACTCTAAAGTAATGGTATATACTAAAGAGAGTAAAAGTTGTTGACCAAATAAGGAACCTTGAAGAATAAAAAAAGGAGTTTAGTCATATTGTTCCTCAATGTATTACTTACATACAAAAGGATGGTTACATTAGTTTCTACTTTTTTAACTTAATTTTGGATGGATTGGTTTCTTTTGATGTTGGGTATTTGAAATTTTTTACTGATGCAAAAGTGATGCAAAAGTGTTGTCAGATAATCAGTTGTTAGTTCATCTTACAAATGTACCAAAGATTTTAGAATATAAATAGCCATTATATTTCACAATATATCAGTGGGAAGAGAAGTATATAGCTTCTAAAGAGTAAGTCATTAGGATGAAAAAATTTGGACGTTCTATCATGGAGATGAAGACCTTTCTAGATCAATGATCATAGGTCTTCTATGTTTATGAATGTATTTATAATTTCCTAATGTTTCAAATTTCATGTATTTCTTTAATTATGTTAATCAAAACCATAGTTAAATTACCAAAGAGGTGTATTTTTCAAATGTTTCCTCATTTTTTTAAAAGGCCTAATGCTTGTTTTGCTTCCCATATAAGATGGGAAACCAAGGCCAATTTTAAAATCATCATTTGAAAAACATAATAATCCATCATCATATCATCTTTCCACCATTCCATTTCCACTCATCCGCACATATTTCAAGATATCTCAAAACACTTCTACTATTAATGTATCAATTTTGAAGTAGAATCAATTGAGAAGATTACTCATATTTGGTGATTTACTTTTATTGTTCAACTATTGTGTCGAAGTTAAATCTTATATGTTATTGTGATATCTCCAAAGTGGTTTTCCCTTATTCAAATTAACACAATTTTTTAGGGAACACTTGTTGGTGTGTGATTTTCTTGACTAGTTTTTGTCTAGAGTGAATTAAATTCCTTTCAAGTAATTCATTTTTATTGGTTCCTACTTAGGATTAAAATACTTTTAATTTAATTATTTTGATTGGTTTCGCTCAAGTCAAGAATTAAAAATCCTTTCATAATATCATAGTAATTTGGAAATATAGCACTAAGATTAGTAAGAAGAGTATAGTGACTGACAAACTTGCATGTTTGTACAAGCTACAAACATCCAAAATGCCCAACAAGTTAGAATTAAGTTGGGAGGTAGATTTTCCCTTATTACACATTTGACTCCATCGATCTATCATACAAATTCAACTTCATCCACCCAATAGGATTAGAAACTGGTCATACTTACAATATTTTATATAAACCTTATTCATACCTCAAATTCTCAAAACATTTTTAGTAGGATTAGCTATTATCCTTGCATCTATTTTACTTCTATATGCCATTGTGAATATATTGGCAACTTTAGAGATTATACTTAAACCTTTAAATATAATCCATCATTTAGGTACACATTCCTAGATCTAACAAAGCCTAAAGAGTAGAGGGTTCTCAATCATATTCATCACATTCATTAGCCAAAATGTTTCTAAGAGCTTGGCATCCTCTTAAGGTTTACAACTTGCATTTTTGAGACCAAACATATTGGTGACTCTACTAGGGAACCACTTAGTAGATTTGTGTCTTGAACTTAAACTATCATAGATTCATTTACATTATTAAGAGATTTTGCTAGGGTAAACCAAGGAACCCATATAATTTTTTAAAAGGGGAACTGTATTTTTCTCACTTTTTTAGAAAAGTGGGTGGTGACTCTACCAAGTGTTGAAGTCAATAACTAGATGCCTGAAAAGTATATTAAAGAGATTAAATTCTAGCATCATATCATTCTATGAGATGGAGGGAAGGATATAATTATTGTCTAATAAGGATAAAAAATAGATAGATGGAAAGAAGGATAACTTGAAATCCCCTCCTATTTGAAAAATAAAAGGAAAGGGACATCATGCAAGTAGAGTCGTGAATACAAAGATACAAAACAATCGTCAAGAACAAAATAATGTTGTAGGAAAAAATGAGTGCAATACACATTCAAATGAAGAAATGCTGCATAATGTAGAAAATTTTCCACTTTAGGACCACATTGAACATGATCATACATATAATAACTTCTACTCTTATCTACTTGACACCCCGTTGATGACAAAATTTGAGGCAAGGAATGACTAGGAGATGAGATATAATTAGGAAAAGAAGGATTATGAGAATAGAATGGCCCAGATGTATTTAGGAAACTCCTCTCCACATATGGTGCATTTTTTAGAAACACATAGCAGCCCTCCCAAGAAAAGAGAATTGACTATTGAAGAGCCGCAATAAGAAATAGAGGGATTAAGCAAGGAACTTGAAATAAAAAAGTTATTAAAGCAAAGGGATGAGTTGGAACAACAAGTTCTTCAATACAATACTCAACCTACAATAACTAGGCCAACATATGAGCCTCCTCATAAAAAACTAGATGTTCAAATACTAGAAATTCACCCATATCCCCAAAAAAAAAGGAGGATACACTATATCACATACTTACCAACCACTACATACCTCAAAAACAACAAGAAGTTCTCCTAAAAAAGGATTGGTAAATCAAGGTATGCAACATAACTAACTATCTAGTAGTTAGGGAAATGTCAATCCTCCTTAGAAATACAACCAAGGTATGGAACAAAATATTCCACCTCAACATACAAAACCATAGAACATTCCTCAAAAATTTCAACAATCAACTAACATTTTCCCACCCCCTAGCCAACAATACATCCCATCCCACCAATATTACATGCCTTAGAAAAACACATAGGGAAGTGTGTACTTTCACCAAAATGTGCCTCAATATCAATACCAACAGGACCCTCAAGGCCAATACCAACAACCAAACCAAAATCATTTCTAAGAGGACCTTCAAGTGGATATAGGCAATTGGAATTTTCCACATATCAAATTTTTCTTGATCCAATTAGCAATGATTGGAGGAATGCTATTCCAAAATTTATATGGACATGCCATCACAACAAAAGGAACACATAGAGAGTTTTGACATCATCATGGAAGATCTTGAAATAGAAGCTAAGGATCTCAAAATGAAGTTGTTCATGCAATCCCTAGTGGAAGATGTAAGGGGTTGGTACAAATTTTTTCCCGATGCATCAATAAGCTCTCTAGTAGATTTCAAGGACCAGTTTTTAGAGCAATATGGGAGTAATTATAGTTCAAATTTCACCCTAAGGGACATAGCCAATATTTGAAAAAATTACAATGAGTCAATGGTTGATTTCAATATAAGGTTCACTAAAGTCTACAATAAGATTTCCCTTGAATTAAAACCAATAGAAGCAATGTGTGTAGATTTCTACATTAATTCTTTTGATGCCAAGATAGGGTATGAACTAAAAAATAAAGCCCCTACATCTATATTAGAAGCTAAGAGAATTGCATTAACTATAAAATGAAACAAAAGAGATACTGGAAAAATTGGTAGAAGAGGTGATGTTAGAATACCACCAAATCCCAACAATAATGTACATAAATAGAACACCCATTATAGAAATGGAAAACTAAGACTCCATGACATGTTGTACAACACTAACTGGAAGGATGGGAAGCTAGTAGATGAGAATCAGAGACACAATTTTAAGGAAACTATGAACCCGCTAAAGAAAAATAAAGCACATCTTGTAGAAAGTAGACCATGGTGCGTGACATTTAGACTCCCACACCCATCTGAATATTGTGTAGTGACCCAGGAATTTCAAAAGGAAGACATACCGTATGCCCAAGAGGTTGAGCATCACACTATAAATATGCTATTAATGAAACCTAACCATATTGATAATGAATATTCCTCATCAAATGAGGACATGTATGAATATGATGTAAGTAGTTAGAAGAGGAGATCTTATATGGTAGAAGAGGAGATCTTATTTGATCGAGAAGATGAAAGTGATGTAGACCCCAATCTGCCAAAAGAACCATAAAAAATGAATTAGTGTCAATTGAGAAGACCAAGAAAAGAGGAAATTAAGGCTTTGACTATTGTTGCAGTGGCACAAGCAAAGAGTAATTACAAACTAAGAAATAAGACAATAAATGAAGATGAAGGATATCCTAGGGGATTATTTATAAAAGATGAAAGAGTAACCAAGGAAAAACATGAAAAGGAAGAAAATAAGGATTCTCAAAAGGCTATTTAGAAATATATATCTAAAGAGATAAGTAAGCATGATCAAGGTGAAATTAAACCAAAGGATTTACGGAAGGAAAAGAAACCAACTAAAATAGAAATAGTAAATCCCCCTTCATTCGATTTCACCCAAGCTCTATCCCAAATGAAAATGTTAGTTCCTTTACTAGAAATGATGAAGATAGAAAAATATAGGAATGATACACTCAAGCTACTATTAGATGTGCCTAAGAAAACAAACAAATCAGACAAGGGCATGACCCAAAAAGATCAAGTCAATAATTCCAAAAGGGAGGAAGAAAAAAGTTCAAAAGTGTACTTAGGGGAGACCTTGAGAAAGGAACCCTCTCAAATACACCCTTTTTACACTACATTTCTGATAAATAACAAATTGGTGAGAAACTACATTATTGACTCAGGGGTAGCAATCAACGTTATGCCAATGGTTGTTGTGAAGTTAGGATTGTGGGTGGATACTGCCTATGGAAAGAGTTATGCTATGGACAATAGATCTATCCTAGTCATCGATGTAATGTGGGATGTAGAACAAAAGTTGGCTTCCCACCCATAAGCCACTTACAAAACTAACATAATAGTAGTGGATAAAAGTCCTTCCTTTGGTATGCTTTTATCAAGACAATGGGCTAGAATAGTTGGAAGAAACTTTTAGCTAGAACTATCCTATGCAACAATACCTATGAATGGAAGAGAATTCAAGTTATATAGGGAGCCAAGATTAGAAAAAGTCAAAGCATTTTTATCCAAATCAAATGAATTATTTTTGTGATTTGGACGTTGGGAGCTTTAGAATTGAATGATCAAATCCTGAATTGGAAAATACAGACCCAATTGCTAGAGATGTTTCTCATAATGAACAAGGTTTATGGTAAATGTATTTTGATGGAGCTTGTAGTAAAGAGGAGAATAGAGCAATATTTTTTTTCATTTCACCCAATGGTAGAATATTCAATTACTCATTTCTATTGGAATTCAAATGTACAAACAACATAGTAGAATATGAAGCCTTGTTATTAGGCTTAAGCATTGCCAAAAGATATGGGATCAAGGTACTAACTATGTTTCAGGATTCAAGGTTGGTTGTTTCACAAGGGAAAAATATTCTACATAAAAAAAGGTCGAAACAATATAAACATGCAGTGTGAGATGACATAGAGCTCTTTGATGCCTTTTCAATTGACTAGGTAGAAAGATCTGAAAACATAATGGCTGACTTCTTGGAAAATGTGGCACGAAAGAAGGATGATCTTACACTAGTAGGCATCTTAGAAGTGGAATTCAAGACTAGACCTGAAATTCCTGATAATGTTTACAATTGGTAGGTGTTCAATGATGAAGAAGATCCAATTAAATTCCTACATTGTAAAGATCAATATGAGGCTCAAGAAATTGATTTCAATGTGTTCATTGAATAAGTGGATGGAAAGAAAACTATGTTTGGCCAAGAAGTGGTACAACTCAAAACAAAAAAAATACCTAAAGGATTAGTAGCATTAGACATGGTATTTTATGGGAATGATTGAGTGATTATGAAACAAACACTAGTAAAGAGGGAAGACATTGAAGAAGTTAATTTGGGAATTGAATTGGCTCCCAAAAAGGTGTACATTGTAAAGAAGATAAGTCCTAAGATCAGGGAGATGTTGATTACATTATTAAGAAAGTATAAAAATGTTTTTGCATGGTCATATGAGGACCTTAAAGAATATAGGGAGGACTTATTTCAGCATTAAATTCCATTGAATCCTAATGATAAACCCTTCAGATAGAAACATAGACCAATAAATCCTACTCTAGAACCCAAGATGCACAAAGAGCTCATGAAACTTAGAGAAGGAGGTATTATTAAACCCAACAGAAATTCTACTTGGATCTCAAACTTGGTGCTTGTTAGGAAGAATGGAGACATAAGATTATGTGTAGATTTTCAAAATTTGAATGTCTCTTCACTTAATGACAACTATCTCCTTCCAAACATGGAAGCCATGCTATAGAAGGTAATAGGGTGTGAGTTATTGTCTATGATGGATGAATTTTTTAAGATACAACCAAGTAAAGGTGAAAGAATTAGAATAGTACAAGACTATTTTTAGTACACCATAGGGCACATATGTATATGTCAATATGCCATTTTTCCTCACAAATGCTAGTGCCACCTTTCAAAGGGCTATGGACAATTCTTTTTCTGACTTGATCATTGCAATAATGGTAGTATAGAAAGATGACCTCACAACATATTCTAAGGAAGAGAAAGATCATGTTGAACACATGGAGAATATTTTTATTAATGCTATGGAGTATGGTATCTCTTTAAACCCAAATAAATTCCATTTTGTTGTAACTAAAGGAAAATTATTGGGCCACATAGTTTCTAAGGATGGAGTAAGAATTGATCCTTAGAGAGTGGAATCTATTGAAAAAAATCCCAGCCCTAAGACAATAAAATCCATTTAATATTTCTTTGGGAAAATCAATTTTGAAAGGAGGTTCATATCAAACTTTGCTAAGACTGTGAAACCTATATCAAAAATGTTGAAGAAAGGTGCAAAAATCAATTGGACAACAAAATCAATTGATGGATTTGTATCCACTAAAAGAGCAATCAAGGGGGCCCTCATATTGAAATCACTTGATTTCAATAAACCATTTTAGATTTTCTCATTTTTATCCTATCATAACATTATAGGAGTATTGTTACATAAGAATGATGAAGGACATGAGCAACCAATATCATTCTTCAACAAATCCCTTCAAGGAGTAGAGTTAAAATAAGGCATATGCACTTGTGAAAGTTGTTAAAGCGTTCAAACCTTATTTTGTAGGGCCAAAATAATTTCTTATGTTCCTAATGATGTAGTAAAAGATTTGTTTGTGCAAATTAAAGTTATAGGGAAAAAGTGTAGATGGATTAATAGAATTTGGGAGTTTCATATTGAAATCTAGATTACCAAACTAGTAAAAGGACAAGGATTGGATAAGCTCATGGCTAAATTAAATTTTCAAGCAACACAAATCTATAATATTGGAGAAGGCATGATTGCTAGCATTGAAAACACCCCATGGTGCACTAATGTAATTTATTACCTCAAACATTAGAAGTGTCCTAATGGATTGAATGACAATTAGAAGAGAACTTTGAAATTACATGCATCAAATTATTTCTTTATGGATGGAGATTTATACTAGAAAAATTGAGATGGCATGCTATTATTGTACTTAGATGAATCGCAAGTGAAGCATGTGCTAAAGGAGATGCATGAAGGTGTTTGTGGAGGAAATTTTCAGCTAAGACTATTGCACACAATATTTTAAGAGTAGGATATTGCTGGCCCAATGTTTTCAATGATGCTTTTAATTTTGTACTAAAGTGTGAAGCTTGTTGGAAATTTTTCAGGGAAGATTAAATATCAAGAAGCATTAAAATTAAGGCCTATGCAAGTTGAGGCTCATTTCCATCAGTGGGGAATTGATTTCATAGGAGAGATTGTATATAAATCTAGTGGAGGCCATAAATGGATTTTAGTAGCTACTGACTATTTTACAAAATGGATAGAAGCTATACCAATGAAGCAAGCCAATAGTATGGTTGTAATAAATTTCTTGATGGAGAATATTATCACCAGATTTGGAGTACCTATAAGGTTAATAATAGATAATGGCATGTACTTTAAATCAAAAGAGTTCAAGAGTTTTTGTTAATTATATGGTATAATAGTTTCAAATGCTTACCCATATCACCCACAAGAACATGGACAGGTTGAATTCAGTAACAAAAGTATTATAAGGATAATCAAGAGGATGTTGGATTATAATAATAAAGCATGGGAATCTAAACCAAGATTGGTAGTTTAGGTAGATAGAATTACAATCAAGAAATCAATTGGCAAGTCACCTTTTGAATTAGTTTATGGAACAAAAGCAAGGATGACCATGCATAACCTTCTACCAGTATACAAATTCATATTACAAGAAAACTTGGATATTCCTAAACCCATGGAGGATAGAATGGAGCAGCTGGGAGAGTTGGATGAACTTAGGAATTTGGCTCAAGAACACAATAGAAAGATGTGATCTAGAATGAAATACTTGTTTGACAAGAAAACAAAAAATAAAAAAATTTGAAGTGAATGATATGGTCCTCATGTGGAATGCTAGAAGTTAAGACAAAGGAAAGCATGAAAAGTTTAAAGCTTTATGGTTAGGAAGTTTTGTTGTTATTGACAGATGTGGTGAAGATTCTTATTAGCTTCAAAATATGACAGGTGAATGCCAAGAGTTGTTAGTGCATGGACAGTTCTTAAAACATTTATTTTCCTAAAATTTATCATTCCATGCACAGTAGTTTTAGGTTTATTTTCCACTTCCTTTCCCATCTAGGTCACATTTCACCCATGGCCTGTATCCCAAAGACTAATTCTAGATTCTTGCAATGACTTCACAACCATTCATCCCTAATTTGAGCCACTATTAGAGCTAAAATTTTACCCTAATATCTACCAACCTTCATTTCCTCATTCACATTTCATCCTCATAAAAAGATCTATTTCTTTTGGTTTTTCATTTTATTTAACATGAAATAGAACAATTTATGTGACAAGATCCACAAAATCATTGGAATCACCCTTTTGATATATTCATTTATTCCTTTAGATAATTCTTTTTTTTGTAAACATCACCTTCCCCTAGAATAAAGCTTAATTTTTGGGTCTATGATGTAGATCAAGGTGGAAAACCTCAACACAAACTCAACCAATCAAACTTTACAATTCTAGTACCATAACTTAGTGGGTTTTCTTCACAATTCCTCAATTTCTCTAGTAGTACTTCAAATAGGGGTTTTCCAATATAACTTATAGGGTAGACCTAGCATCTAGAATATGAACACCTTTAAAAATACCCTTTATTCCACTTGAAAACATGTCAAATTTGTAGATGGGGTTACTTTGTAATGAAATCCTCAAATTTGGACTGCTAATGCTCAAATTAGGCCTAAAAAGAGAAGCAAATTAACCTTTTTGGTTATAACTTTTGATGAAAATTTGATTTTTAAATGTTAGAACATTTTGACATACCCTTTTTTCCCTTACAATAAATATATAAAAACTATGGCATATTCCTTTATACAGAAACCATAAAAAGTTGGAAACTTGCTCTTAAAACCTTAAAACATAGGAGCAACAAATTGGGGTTTTTTTGTCATAATTTTTAGTACATATATGATACCACAAATATAAAAATAGTTTAAAACACCCATTTGTAAATTATACAACATATATTATAATCAAGGTAGGTTACTTTGGAAAGAAACATTCAAAAATTGATTTGTTTTCTCATTTTTACCCTAACTAGGGTTTCAAGTTGTCTAACGTAAAATGGCTCTAACCTGCTTGAAACATAATGAATCTAAGTGCTACGAAAAAAGAGAATAAATAATATTCATAGCACCAACAATTCCAAAAAAAATTAGGAAATGGTGAGGCCATACAAGACTATACCATGCTCTGAAACAATAATTTAATCTTTAAAAATGCAAAAACAATGATGATCTTTTATTGATTTCACTTCAAAAATGTAACCACCACCTCTCCAACCTTAGATTCGAACCTCCAAGGCTTATTAAAATATGTACCAACCATTTTTAATTTATTTTTTAACTACAACCATTCTAATTCAATCATTTACACTTGTTTATTTTCATATTTCATGTTCTGCAACATTTGCCACATTGACAACATGTTTGCAAAATTAACAACTTTAAGCAACTTGACCCACCAACACACCTAGTGATTTAATATGGAATATAACACACCTAACATGGTCTTATATGAAATTATTACATAAAACCAACATAAGAAAACCAAAATTACATCTTGCATTTAACCTACTGAACTTAAGGTGCCCTTGCACCCTACTTTTAGAGAAGAAAAGATTTAAGCTCTGGTTGAATAGAAAGTAGCAACATGAGAAACATGTTTAAAAAATCTTGAATGATATTTTTAGATACTTACATATTATCTTCTTTGGAACAATTCCATGCTTGTTTCATCTTCACTATAAGTTTCTTGAACACTTGGAAAAGGTATTTGAATTTTTCAAAATAAACCTATCCTCCATCTACACCTCTACCTTGTAACTGATCCCTTTTTGTTTGATGGATATCATGTGCTTCAATAGTACCTTGTTATCCTTCAATGGATTGTTTCATTTTCATCTTAGGTTTCTTATCTCTTAGGTTTTCAATCTCATCAAGAACACTTTATCTTCTCTCCTTTCCTCTAACATCTACAACTCCCATTTGTTGTTCCACTTATAGTGGATTTTTAATCTAACTATTTGTCTGCCATATGCAACTCAATTTGGTCATTATGTTTCTCCATACCATTTTTACCCTTCAAAAATTTCTTGCTCAACCCTACAATCTCTTTCCCAACAGTCTTCTTGCCTAAAACATCAATTTTTTTTCTATTTACAACCTTCTAAACAAGTGCATCATTTGTATTGGCGCTATCTCCTTCTTTAGACACATGGAATTCTTCATTTTGATTGTCATAGGTTGTTGTATATGATAGACTAGCCCCTAAAACAAAAACTTAATAATGACTAATACCTTTCCTTGGAAGTACAAAGTTAGAAAATTTATCAACCACTATGTCTACATGATCCTTCAAGACATCCTAAACTTTCCAAGGCAACTCTTCAATGCTTGTTGATGTCAAAATAGTCATAGGTTTATTCACCATTTCATTACCTACCTCTTCCTTTTTTATTGAATTTTTCTCTTCCTTCATCAACAAAGATTCTTCAATGTTTGGTGATGTTATCCTCTCTTATATTCTATTCTAAATGATCTCCTTGATAGGTCATTGAGCATATTTCTTATTGGAAAACACCAAGCACTTGCTTGTTTTTCCTTCTCAAGAAACTATTGTAGTTCAATTTCCATTCTTTCTTGCATATTTTCTTGAATTTATTTCATTTTCTCCAATGCTTGTCTCAACTCTATTATCTTGTTGCATGTTTATTGGTTCTTCATTCTTATTTTTCTCTTGTTTTTTGCTTAGTACCTCCTTACTTTGCAAGTATCCATAAACAAATCTTCTCAAAATTTCCATGCTCCTTTTGCAAATAAATCTCTATCACCTTGCATTTTTTTCTTAGTGATACCTCACTTAGGTTTTCTTCTTTCTTCACTACCTAGTCTTTTAGCATCTAGGTTACTCCTTCAATCTACAAAAAAACAACACATAAACTCCAAAAACTTATTTTGCCTCGATCTTTGGGCTCTGATTCCAATTTGATGTATATCATGGTGAATAACATCAACACAACTCAACCAATCAAATTTTTCAAATATAGTACGCTAACATGGTTGGTTTCCTTCACACTCCCTCGATTCCCCTAGTAGTACTTCAAACAGGGGTTTTCCAACATACTTCTAGGCCATACCTAACATCTAGAATATGAACACCTTTACAAATACCCTTTATTCCATTTGGAAATATATCAAATTTTTAGATGGGGCTACTTTGTAATGAAACCCTCAAATTTGGACTGCTAACACTTAAATTAGGCCTAAAGAGAGTAGCAAATCAACATTTTTGGTCATAATTTTTGATGAAAATTTGATTTTCAAAATGTAAGGACAATTTGGGATACCCTTTCTTCCCTTAAAATACATATATATAAAATTAGGCATATTCCTTTGTATGGAAACCATCAAAATTTGACAATTTAATCTTAAAACCTTAAAACATGGGAGCAAAAAATTATGGTTTTATGGAGATAATTTTTAGTACAGACATGATACCACAAATGTAAAAATAGTTTTAGAAACAAATGTAAAAGTAGTTTTAGAAATGATACCACAAATGTAAAAATAGTTTTAGACATGCATTTGGACATTATACAACATATCTCAAAATCAAGGTAGGTTACTTTGGATGGAAACCTTCAAAAATTGGTTTTTTTACTCACTTTTACCCTAACTAGGGTTTAAGGCTATCCAAAGTAAAGTGGCTCTAACTTTCTTGAAACATAATGAACTTGAGTGCTATAAAAAAGAGAATAAAGAAAATTCACAACACCACTGATTCCAATAAGTTTCAAACCATGATGAGGTTGTACAAGTCCGTACCATACTTTGAAACAATAATTTAATATCAAAAAATGTAGAAACAAGGATGCATTTTATTGGTTTCACTTCAAAAATGTAACCACCACCTCTCCAACCTTGGATTAGACCCTCCAAGCCTTATTGAAATATGTACCAACCATTTACAATTAATTTTCCAACTACAACTATTCTAATTCCTTTAATTACACTTGTGTCTTTTCATATTCCATATTTTGCAACATTTGCCACATTGACAACATTTTGCAAAATCAACAAATTTAAGCAATTTGACCCACCGACACTCCTAACAAATTAATATGGACTCTAGCACACCCAACATGGTCTTAGATGACCTTATTACATAAAACTAACATAATAAAACCAAAATTAAAACTTGCACTTAACCTATTGAACCTAAGGTGTTCCTCCACCAGTCTAACTAATACTAAAAGACCTATATAAACTCAAATATTCACCAATAAACCAATCTATGCCCATTACCACAATCCCAAAATAATAAGATGAAGCCTAAGCAGGTTGGAGGTTCCTAACTCATAAAATAAAACTTAATACCACCATACTGCTAAGGAGTTAAGTAGCATATGTGGTCAAGTGGTATACACTGCTACCCTGCAATAAAGAGGTTTAAGTATGGTGGTAGTATGATAAGCATTAAGTAGAGGAAGACACAATAGTACCACATAATTCAAATAATATAGTAGTGGCATAGTGATACTTATCTCGCTATCCCATGACCATGAAGACTAAAGGCAACACAAATAGAAGGCATAAAACCCAGTACTGCCATACCGCACAAAGTAAGATAAGTAGCAATGGTAGTATGGTAAGACTTTCCATGACATTATTACAAATTGTGGTAATAAATATATGAGATCACATCAATCACCTTGACTTGTGTATCTAATGGTTCATAATCAAGTTCAAGGTATAAGCCTATTGTGAAAATGATTGATAGAAGGTTGATATTAATGCTGATATGATTGAATTTGAATGCCATTAAAAACAAGAGCTACACTTGGCTATTGCACTCATTTGCAAAAAAATGTTCTAAAGGGAGCTAGGGATACTAGAGGAAGAGCTCTAAAATTATCAACATTTGGGTAAGTGCACAAGTAACTCATTGAAAAAGCTTGATTGGTGTGAGTTTATTCAAAAGCTTTGTTATCTTGAAATTTTAGCAGAACAAGTACAACCATGCCACCTAAAAGGAAACAATCAAAAACTAAGAACGATAAAATTAAAATTAAGGATGAAGAACCCCAAAAAAAAGCCTCTCCATTAGTCTATTCTAGATATACTCCCAAGGTCCCCTAAGGAAGATTTCAAGAAACTCCTCACAAATAACTCACAAGGTTGTAGAGATGCCCTCATTCCTAAATCTAGATGGGACTTATTTTGGTATTTTTATAGTAAAAGAGATGGAAAATTCCCATTGTAAAACCCATGGACATTAGACTTGGCCAAATTGATTGTCCCAAATTTAATTGTTGATGTGGAATTCATCAGAATAATAACTAAACATTATCACCCTACTACTAAAACTGTGAGGTTGCCAAATGGTTCGGTGTTGGTTGAAGTAACCAGGATAGCTATCATGTAGTGTTTTAGCTTAAAAAAATAGGACTTAAATAAGATATACCTACAAAAGAGTGAGGAGGATTATAGTAGTTTGAGAATAACTTAAAGAAGTGATGAGCTTTCCCTACACATGAAGAAAGGTGTTGGCAACAAAACAATCCCTATTTCCCCCTCCACTACCGAACCAATTACTCTCATAGACTTTTAGTACTATTTTATAAATACATATCTTTCCCTATGCCAAATCCTAGGTGTGGATACTTAGGATAAGATTCCAATAATCCTAATGATGATGTCCATGAGAATAAAAAATCCTTAGACTAATATAGAATATAAATTTACTTCATATCTTGAAAAGGCATTGAATGAAGATTTCTACAAGTCATAGAAGACAAAGCACCTATTACATTCAAACATTATTCTCTTTTGTGTCATTTGATATTATACTAGAACCAAGATATGTGGACCAAACAAATGGACTTGGCTAGAATTGATGGACAAGGGAATCCTATACCTATTTAGAAGTGGTGGTATATTTGGGATAGTTGGTGCAAAAACTCAAGCTTTGTGATATTCTATGATGATTTTGTGTATAGGATACTAAGAGTTCTTGGCCACATAATGCCAAGATTTCCCACTGAAATACTATAGCTATTGAGATCTCTAGCTCTAAAAGAAAAGTAGGGTCATACACATAACTTTTGTGATTGGTTCTTCTTGTATGAAGTCACAATAATAAGAGCTTATGGATGCCCTCTTACTCCACACATACTAAAAAAGTTTGTACCACTTAGACTGACATTCCTAGAGTTTATTTGGCAGATAATCTAGATAGAGAAGGATGTGATGCATAAATAGAAGAAGGGAAAAAAGAGTGCTATGTGTTAATTTGGAATAATACAAAGTTGTAAATGCTATAATAAGACAAGATTAGAAGGCCAATGGTCAAGTCCTCTTGAAAGTTAGTTGTGGAAGTTGTAGGGGATTATTTTGGAGGGAAAATTCTTTCAAAAGCTTTGAGGAACTTGAAAATATGGTTGTTGAACCTATTTTAAAGATTGAGAATTGAATAAAAGTCAGATTTCACTCCACTTTTCTGTGTTTCCAGTTTTAGCAGTAGTTTATTTACTCTGTATAGGATCTTTTGGCTTCAAATTTATGGTGGAATTTGTAATTAAGTGTTTCTACTTTCCTTTGAATCCCTTTTTAGGCTTTCATATTGAGTTTTGTTCATTTAATATCCAAATCTTTCTAACCAACCTAAAACAGGGCATATTGTGTTTGAGGTTCCTACAATGAATTAGAACCCATTCCACCTACTATGAAGGGTGTATCTGAATGGTATGGGTGTGTACTAATTTTTTTTGGTGTGTATGAAGGTTGGTGAATGCAGGGAAGGTCTCGAAGTGAGTTGGGTGAGAAGGCCTATGGTGAAGTTTTGAGTTTTCCTTCCAAAAGGAGAGGTTTTAGAGTATAAAACTAAATTTTTGTATTGGTAAGAATGGGTTTATGATGTATTAAGCATGTGTAGATTCTTTTAGGCCTATTTGTGAATTTTATTTGATCTGATAGTGTTTGGGAGTGCAATTTTCATTAAACCCTAGTTTTGTGTGTTGAATGGAGGGTATTGTGGATTGGCATATGGGTGTTTGTTAATCTAATGAAAAATGATGGAATATTTAGTTTGGGGAAATAATAACTACTTCCCAATAGGTTTTATAGAGTTTGGAAAGGAATAGAGAGTAGTTCCTTTGGAACAAGAGTCTAATTAGAAGCCTAAAATAGTGAAAAGGTGGATTTTGAGTGCCCAGGTCTGAAATGACCATAGGTGAGTATTGGGTTTGCTTGATTTTGTCAAAATGGGTCTCTAAAATTGGTTGATTTTTGTTTTGAAAGGGAGTGGTTGTGAAAAGATACCTGATTTAGTGATGTTCTAGTGCTAGAAGGGGAAAGAGTAAATCTGAAGAGATGGTGATATTTTGAAGAGTTTGTGATCTAGCAATTGTGTTTGAAGGTTGGAATTGTGTGTTTTTGTGTTGAAAGCCTCCCCCTATTGCATCAGATCCTATCAAAAGAATAAATTTTATAATTGTTAAATTTGAGGACTTTTATGGTAAAGCTACCACAGGAGGGGAAGCACCTCTTCAAGAACATAGTGGCATGATAATTGCACAACACACTCTGGACACAACCTTAGAATCTCTCATGGAAAAACAACCTCCTAAAAGAAAAAATACACAAGGGATTGAAACACTATTCCCTTGTGAAGAAATTGAAGGGGTGGGAGACACTGAAGAAGTAGCCAATGTGTTACAGTCATTGAAGAATGATGTTGAGGTTGACCAACTAGTCCATGAAACTAATGCCCATAAACTTGAAGAAAGGATGGATGCTAATGAAAGGAAAATTAAATAAATGCATGAATATGAAAGAGAGGTTGTAGCTTTTTGATTCATAGAAGATGATGAGTTTATTAAAACTCCAAAATTTAGAGATTTTTTGACAAAGATGAAAGTAAAAGAATTTGAGGAAGGAGTGGAGATAAATAAAATGGGGACTGAGGAATCCCAACATGATCAGGTGGTGGCACAAACCTTTAAAGAATTAAGAATTGAAAACATTGGCATTAGCCCATAGGAGGCTAGATAAATGATTTCAAAGAGTAACATACTCATTTTCCTTGTTTTGGAGTTAAAGAAGATGTTTTTGCTTGACCAAGTATGGGCCCAAGAAGATCCTATGCTAGTTGTAGAGTTTAATTCTGATGAAGGAGTGAGTGGTAAAAGATATAATACAAGGATTGAGACCCTAGCTATATAGATCAAGTAGAAGAATACACAAAAGCCAAGGCTATTGGATGTTGTGCGAGGAATTAAAGGGGTAGTCATCATAAGAACATTACATGACACAATCCCTTTGGAAGCCACCACTATGATTGTGCATTTAGCCATGTTTACTCATTCTATTGTTAGATGATTAGAGAATAGACTAAGAGAAAAAATTATTAAATGATGAATTCAATAAGTTGTTCATGGAGAATGTGAAATTAAAAGAGCAACTAAGAGCAGCAGGGACTTCATAGAGCAAAGAGATAGTGTTTTATTAGCCTCCAAGTGCTCCACTAGATAATGTATAGAATGTTTCTTCTAAACAAATAAATTTTCTTAGGGAGGAAGTGGAAGAGCTGAAGAAGACCAGCCATGAAGCCTAAGAAGGAGTAAAGAAGTAGATTTGTGAGGCTATAGAAAAAATTCTTGAACATAGGGTGAAGTTGGTTATAGATAATTTAGATTGTTACAACTCACTTATATAGGCCATTGATCAAATAAAAGCTCATACGCTTATGTTGGATCCCCTATTCAAAAAATGATAGCCCATACACCACACCTTGCTCAAACTGTGGAGAGTTATACAAAGGAGTACTGATGACCCTACAACATTAAAACCAACCAAACAAATGGCCAAGATGATTATGCATGAATTTCAATACATATAGGGAGAGGACCAAAACATCAAGACACAAATAAATTCTTTCCATGCTCTGAAGCAATGGTATATACCAAAGATATTAAAATATGATGAACAACTAAGGGACCTTGAAGAATTGGAAAAGGAGTTTAGTCAAATTGTTCCTTAGTGTATTACTCACATATAGAAGGATGGTGACATTAGTCTCTATAGTCTTGACTTGATTCTATATGGATTGGTTGCTTTCACTGCTGGGTATTTGAAATTTGTTATTGATGCAAAGGTGTCATTAGATAATTAGTGACAAGTTCATCTTGAAAATGTATAAAAGATTCAAGAATACAAATGGCCATTGGATTTCATAATATATCAGTGGGAAGAGAAGTATCTATCTTTTGAAGGGTAATTCATTGGGATGAAAACATTTGGACGTTCTATCATGGAGATGAAGACCTTGCCAGATCAATGATCAAAGGTCTTCTATGTTGATTAATAGATTTAGAATATCCCAATGTTTTAAATTTTGTATATTTCTTTAATTATGTTAATCAAACCCATAGTTAGATTACCAAAGAGGTGTAGTTTTGAAATGTTGCCTCATTTTGTAAAAGGCCTGAAGCTTGTTTTGTTTCCCATATAAGATGGGAACCAAGGCTGATTTTGAAATAATAATTCAAAAAACATAATAATCCATCTTCATATCATATTTCCACCATTCCATTTCCACTCATCCACACTCATATTTCAAGATATCTCAAAACACTTATGCTATTAATGTATCAATTTTGAAGTAGAATCAATGGAGAAGATTGCTCATATTTGGTGATTTACTTTTAGTGTTCAACTCTTGTGTCAAAGTTAAATCTTATATGTTATTATGTTGTCTCCAAAGTGGTTTTCCCTTATTATTCAAATTAACAAAAAAATTTAGGGAACACTTGCTATTGTTGTGTGATTTTCTTAATTGGTTTATGTCTAGAGTGAATTAAATTCCTTTCAAGTAATTCATTTTAATCAGTTCATGTTCAAGATTAAAATCCTTTTAGGTTAATAATTTTGATTGGTTTCCCTCAAGTCAAGAATTAAAAATCCTTTCATAATATCATAGTAATTTGGGAATATAGCACTAGGATTGGTAAGAAGAGTACAATGATTGAAAAAATTTCATGTTTGTACAATCTACAAACATCCAAAGTTCCCAACAAGTTAGAGTTAAGCTGAGAGGTAGATTTTCTCTTCTTATAGATTTGACTCCATCCACCAAATAGGATTATTCATTGGTCATACTTAAAATATTTTCAGTAGGATTAGCTGTTAGCCTTGCATCTATTTCACTTCTATATGCCATTGGGAATATATTTCGTAAGTTAGAGATTATACTTAAACCCTTAAATCTACTCCATCATTTAGTTACAACTACCTAGGTCTAGCAAAGCCTAAAGAGAAGGGGGTTCTCAATCATATTCACCCCATTCGTTAGCCAACAAATTTCTTAAGATCTTGGCATCCTCTTAAGGTTTAAAATTTTCATTTTTTAGACCTAACAAGTTCAATTTCCTATTTTGGTATCTCTATTTATCTTCCTCCTTATTTTATACAATAAAATGTTTCCTTATGGGGGAGAATAAATTAGAGTTTATAGAGGAGAAGGAACTAGAGTTTGGATTAGAGAATATGATGGTGCTTGAGCTACTCCCTAAGCTACTAAAGTTTATTTTCATCTTCTTCTCTACAATGGTTCTACATATTCAATATCTTCCTCATCTTGCTCTAGGGTAGTCTATAAAATTAGAGTCTCTTTCTTTTTGGCATTCCCTTTTTCAATAATGTAATGTTTTCCTAGTTTTGTTACTACACCTAGGCTTTAGGTGGCTTATATTTTTTAGGCTTAGGGTCATCCATATATAAGGGTTCCTTATCCATATTCTAGTTCTTACAATTATAACATTTTTCTTTCCTTAATTGAAACATTTTTTGGCACTAACCATTCTATCCTCTCTATTAGGGAACTTAATACTCTTCTCTTCTTATAGGGGCTCTAAGACCTTTCTATATTCATATATAACCTTGGGAACCTTTTCAATGTTTCATCATTTGATGAGAAGGATTTATATCTGAAAATAATCCATAATAATAACTTTGTGTTCATCTAGGTAATCAACCTATAAGTCCACCTATACTAGCACATAAAAAAAAAAAAACTAATTAAAGGCCCATTCCTACCAATGTGGCCAACTCTATCCCTTACCTCATATAGATGCATAATAAAAATTTCCATTTCTTGTTCTTTTTTCTTTACATATTGTATGATAGAACAAGAGTAATATCCCACCTTGATGGGGAATGCAATCCTATCCTTATGTTTGTTAACAATCAATATTTTAATATCCACTATCTTCTTGTAGATTTCCTACATAATAATCCTATTATTTGGATACCTAAGAAACTTGTATGGTGATTTATTGAAGCCACCAACCCTAATGTATGGAAAAATTAAACTAGATAAATGAAATATCCAATTTATTCATAACTTTAGTTTCTTCTAGAAACAACCTTTCTACATAGTCATTTAATAAACACCCAATTCCTACATATATAAATAAATCATTGACTCTATTGTAATGCTTCCTTCCTCCCTTCAAATTTAACTAGGGATAATGATTGAATACATGCTTTTCTCATCCAATCATAATTTTTCTACATAATCCAATCTTAGAAATATGGTCTAGAAATCTAATAGGTATACTAAATAAAAATACATATGGAATTTGGTTGATTCAAAAATATCTATTAGCTTATCATGCATTGTACCACTAATAAAGTTGGCCTAGTCAATTCTCTTTTCATATATAATTTGGTGATGAAGAAACACATCCAAGGATAGAAATCCGTAGTATTGGGGAAAGTAAAGACCTTTCTTAGAAGAGTGATGGTATCATTGGTGTCTTCTTGGAACTCACTCTTATGTAGGAATTTTCCAATATTTATTATTTAATTTCTTCTATATAGAAGAAAGCTGACATCAAGATGAATTTGGTAGTAGTTGTGGTTTTTTTCATTATAATTTAATACCTCATTCATGTTTACCTTAACATATTTGGGATAGGTGGGAATCCAAGATAGTTTTCAATAAAATTCAAATTGGCATCTAGTATGGTTTAGCCAATAGGGACAAAGACCTTTCTCTTTTTGTGGTCATATCTCATGGCACATTTCATAATTAACTTACGATATGAGAGAAAATAGGAATGTTACATCATGAACTAGCCTTAATTTTCTATCAATTGGACCATGAATATTATTTCTCCTTCTCTATGTAGTCATTAGAGGAACTCTTGGACATATACATGTTCATTTTCAGTATCTCAAATATCATCCTTAGTGGAGAACATATTTGATGCAAGATGGTAACATTTTTATGAATATTTCATTTACTTATATGGTGGTTATTCCCTATATATCTAGACTACCAAGTGTCGATTAGTAAAATTAAAGTGATAAATGAACAATAAAAAAAATAAACTAATCACAATCAATTGGAATTACTCAATAAATATTAAGCAAATTGCATACACAAATAAAGAAAACATAAAATAAAAACCTTACACAATAATCTTGCTTAGCTCCATTGTTCTTCAATTGCATCTGGAAGAATGGTGTTGCAATTACTCTTATACTTTAGTAAAAAATAACTTAATGATAATGATACATATGCAGATTTTTGCAAAGAGAGAGAGAGAGAGATGGATGAAGGATAGGTTGAGTTGATATCAATCAGTCATTGAGATTGGATACAAAAAAAATAGATCAATGGATGAGAATGTTTGAGAGGAATTTAGTAAATGAGATGAGGAGTTAACTAATTGTATGATTGGTGGAAAAAATTTCAATTTTTCTCTAAAGTTGTATTCTTCTGAGAACTAGGTATTTGATGGAGGAAATTTTTTGTTCTACCCTTTGGGAGCTTGGGTACACCATTTAAGGTTTGAAAGTATGGGTTTCAATGCAATACATATGAGTTTTTGCAGTTCCCAATGGGAAAGGAAAATGGTTTGCACCCCAAAGATCTAGAATCTCTCCATGCTTCACTATTCAACATGTTTCCTCGAATAAGAGCCACTATTGGCACCTATAAATTTGATTAATTTATAGTTCTTTGTTTTTATCTCTTTATGCTACACCCTTTGTGATTTTCATCAATTATAACTAATTTTAGAAATAGTAATGATGTATCATGCTCAAGTACCTCTAGTAATTGCATTTCCCCCTTGTTAGGTTACAATAAGAAAACCATTTTTAAGAAACCCAAAAAATGGCTATGTTATCCTTTTTGTACTTTAGGGCTTTCGATTGTCTACATACTCGCATATAATCTATATTGCTCTTAGGTTCCTATCTCTTTTCCCCTTATTTCCATTGTTTTCCAAAGCATAAATTTTTTGGATTTGAACCATTGGCCTTAATCATTTACCTTTATCACTTTCCTTTTGAAGATATAAGTCTTCTTTCCAATCCCCAATCCTTGATGTCTTACCTTTTATCTTCAATGATCAAGTTTTTCCTCTATCTTTTGTCTTGTCTTTATGATAAGACATAATTCTTCTTTTCAATCCCCAATCCTTAATGTATTACCTTTATTCTTCTATGATAAATTGTTTCTTCTATATTTTATCTTATCTTTATGATAAGGTTTAAGTCTTTCATCTGATCACTTATCAAAGATTTTAATGTTTTTTAAAACCTTTTTCAAAATCTAAAAGTGGTTTTGAAACTTCATAATGAAATTGTAAATGATTAGACTTTTGTTGGGACATTGAAAGGTTGTGAGAACTCTGTTGAATTTTGACAGAGGTTTTAAAATCATTATCAAACCCCAACAAGGTTTTTCAAACCAACAATATTTTTAGTCTTTGGAAATCAAGTTTTTCTTTTATCTTTATCATATTCTTATAATAAGACATAATCCTTCCTTCCAATCCTTGACTCCTAAAATTTTCCTTCCCTTTGTGTTCTTTAAAATATTTCTATCAACTCTTTTGCTTTCTTCCTTCCCATCTTCTAGCTAGCATTAGGCATGACACTCTATGACTATTAAAGGTTTTTTCTTTTGTGGTTTTTGGTTTGTGTATGCTCTTCTCAATAACCTTTTTGACAAGCATTTCCTTATAGGCCTGATGCCCAACATCTAAGGATGGTGACCTTTTGAGTTGCCAAACTATTTAATGTTTAATCCAATGGTTGGTTTAGGCCCAAAATTCTAACAATGCTCCCAATAGGTGTGTTTTCATTGCATAATTTCCATTAATGCCTATTGAATCTCCTCAAGCATCTTATCTTAGTTTATAGGGTTTCAAAGAGGGAATTTAATGCTTTGAGTGTAGATTTTGGAAAGGATTGTGGAAACCATGCTTCATTATTTTTTTGTAGACTCCTTTTTATCAAAGAACCATCCCTTTCCATGTTTTACTATAGATTTCATGGGTGATCTCCTCCTTTGATGTGCATACCCAAGATCATTAATGTGAAGCATGGTGATGTCTTAGTGAGTGTTGGACACTCTTCTTGGGCATTTTTTTGGTTTCTCTATAGAATAAAAGTGACTTTGGTGCTCATTTATAAGGGTTCTAAATTTTGGTCAAGGAAGAAAGCTATGCAAATAAAATTCTAAGTGTCAAAGGAAAAAATCCTTGATTTTTAAGTCAAAGTATTGTAATACTCCTATAACTTGATCATAGATTATATGAATACACATATTGTTATGTTATCGTCTCCATGTATGAGATGTAATACCTTTTGAATCAAAGTAATAAGGTTATCAAGGTTCTTCAAACATATATTTTCTTTGAAATAGCTATACATTTGTTGTCCATTCAAGGAGTGGTGTAACTACTTTCATGAAGATAGTGAAGGTATTGTTTTTTAGGTGGATCATTAAGAAGAATTTTGTAACAAGCTAAAGAAAACCTTTATATCATAAGGTGATATATGCTACTAGGTTATCAAGATTGTGTTATAGAATTAGAATATGAGTGCATGATATGTGACTTTGTAGCCCAAGGAAAGCAAGGGTCTTGCATTGTTTTATTCCCCATTCTCATAAACAAATCTTCAATTAATCAACCATTTTATGTTTTATGTTTATTTTTTGTTTCACTTCATGCCAAAATTATAATGAGAACAAGGGATGTACCATTCATGAATGTAGCTATAAAAACCCTTTTTATTAAGTGTGAATTTTTTATTTTTGACACTGTGTTGCACCATTAGCTAAAGGTCTACATCTAGTGCCATTAAGGGTGAACCCCTTAGGTTTTAGAGATCCTAAAGTATAGAGGAGAAAAGAGATAAATCTACCATTCATTGGAAATCAATCTAGGATTCTTAATAATATGACTTGGCTAATATTTATAGAAACCTATGCAGCCAACTAGATAATAAAACAAACCAATAGAATACACATAAATACATAAACACAAACATATATAATGAAGATATATTGTATAAAAGAAATACATGAAGTAAACACATGGAATAAATGGAGAAACAATTCCAAATACATGAAGAAAACACATAAAATACATGAGGTAAACATAATACAGACATAAAGAAAACATAACACCCACATGGAACATAAAAACAAGTGTTAGTATATGAAAACTAAATATCTAAGTAAACAAGGTAAAGAGACCTTAGTGTTGCAAGTATGAGTAGCCAGTGTTGTCATTGATGTCAAATGGTTCATATTGTTCACAATTTTTGGAAGTATATTGATGGTTGATAAGTTATGATTATGCTTTGATTAGTTTCATTATGTTGTTATTTGTAAGTGTTACTAGTGTCAACCTCTTGTGTTGCTTTAATAAGAATGTGTATGGTTGGGTTGCTCTATTGTAGTTGGTTTGGTTGTAATTACGAGGTTTTCTAGATGATAAGAATGTGTTTTGGTTCTTGGTTTCCAAGTTCTTTTGAGAAAAATTGAATAAGAAAGGAAGTAGTGTGTTATGGAGGTGTTCTAGCATATAGAGTGGTGTTCTAGTTTTGCTATACATTTCTGCTATGGTAAAGATTTACTTGTTCAATTTGGATATGTTGACTAGAGGTATTCATAAGTGTTATATCTAGAGTTTCTTAGTCTGGATCATTATGTAGAGAAATTTGTGTTCACTAGTGTGTGAACTGTGTATTGCAATGGTGTCTAGGAGAAATGGTTTTTCTCTACATTTCTCTACAATTTATTTTCTAGTCGTGTAGTTCTATAAGTATGTTGATATGGTTTGTATCTACCTTTGGTTGAAGTTTTTCATAGTTTGGTGCTCTACAAGTTGATTTATTGAGTTATAGTGTGTGGGAGATTATTTAGGTGTATAGGATGAGTTTTTTTTAGGAAAAAGTTGTTGCAAAGGAATATTCTAGATTTCATGGTGTTTGTGGAATATTCCAAATTGTTTCCAAGTGTTGTGTGTGGTTATCAAGTCATCTTTGGATGAAAGGAAGTGTGTACTTAAAATTTTAATGGTGTTTACATGGGTTTGGTTGACCTTGAATGTTTACACTAATTGTGGATTTTCTTTGATGCATATGGAAGCATCGTATCATGTGTATGAGTGGATTTAGGTCTGACTTAAGGCATGTTGAGGTTTTCCTTCATTCCTTTCCATTGTGTGAATGTTTTGGTGCTAACCTAATTTGAATTTTCATAGTTGAGGTACATAACCAACCTTGGAAAATGTGTTTAAGGTTGAAGAAGGTATAAATGATTGTTGTGTTGTAGGAGGATTGGTGTGTAATGAGTGTGATGAGAATTACAAAGGTGTGAAGTGTGAATTTGTGAAGTGCAATGTGAGATTTAATGAGTTAGACTACTAGAAGTAGTGAGTAGAAGGTTTCTACAATCTTTAGAAAGGTTATGAATGTGGGTGTGATGATGTGGGTGGACTTGATTTTTTTTTAAGAACTAAAATTAATCTCAATAATTGCCTATGAACCTACCATAATTCAATGATCAACAATGGTGAAGATTGGCCAATGGCTAAGTGAACACTTTCTAGGATTTCCCTCTACACTTTAGGCTCTGCAAGACCCTAGAGGGTGATCCCTATAATGAACTTATGATACTCTTGTGCTATTTATCACAAAAATTGTAAATAAAAAATACATTCCCATAGATTGCAAATTAGATGAAAATTGTAAAGAATTTGGCTAATTCTCTAACAAGTAACTATCTAAAGTGGGGAATGGATGATTTATCATGAAACTTTAAAACAATTAAAGGTGTATGAATTCTTTTCTTTATGATTTTGTTCTTTGAAAGGTAGGGCCGACTCAGTGACTTCAAAGTTTGACCAAATTAATAGATAAGCGATTTATCCAAGGGAAACAAATTCAAATATGGAATACACTGTAATACAACAATGATTAGATTCAACATTTGTAGACTATTGTAATGTTTCTTTGCAATGTAACAACTCAAGATCTCCCAAAACAAGAACTACTTATCAAATACTTATACTAAACCACATAAACCTATGATCTCATCAAAGAATTTTAATTAATTCCTTGAATTAAAGTAGAGACAAAACCATAGATTTAACCAAAATGATTGAAGGCCAATAAAAATATCCTTGATCATTTTATTAATAATCCATATGACACAATATACAAGGAGATAAAATGTTCCAAAATTTGCATTTTCTCATTAAGATGTTGTCACTACTATAAAAACATTATGCCCATTATAGACTAGAATTCAACCTAATACTCAATACTATTTTATTCATTTGTGCTTGAATTACAACATTAATTACATGATTCTAAATTCTTCACCAACCAAGGATCCATACAATTGTCCTTGAATTCCCTTTTATAAGAAAAAGGGAGAAATAAGCTTCAATCCAAATTACACATACAGTCACAGTTTACATTTGACATATATTTCAATTTCAATTTCAAAACATCCACAAGTAGTTATATTTTCATTTCCATGAGGGAGAAAACATATAAGAAAAAAACTATTTCCATTTGTTGAAGAAGATTTCCCCACCTTTTAAAAGGAATCTTTCATCATTGTAGGAGCACCAAAGCTCTTCTTCATGACAAAAATTGTCTTCCATGTGTGCACCAAGTTAGCAGAAACTTGAAACAAGAAAACAATAAAAAGAGAGAGAAGCGTGGACCCCATACATATCAACACCTTTTCCACCAACTATATGACTAAGAGGAGATAAAATTTTGCAATACTTCATCCAAGGCTTAATCTATAATTTTTTTAATCCATTTTTTATACTCCTCCTCAGTAGGCCATTGCATGTCCAACAATTTTTTCACCTTTGTATTATGCTAGTTATATCTAGCATCAATTAATATTATGGAATCCTTCACAATTTTTTCCATTCTCACCTCAATTCCTATCATACTATCAATAGATGGATTTAGCATCGCATAATTGGTGAGATTGAACATTCTCTTGTGGGAGTAAACCTCCCAACTCTTCTTTCCATATAGTAAAATCATCTATTCCACCTTCATCACCCAATATCCTAGGCATACCATTCCCTTCCATGTCTCTAAACATTTTCAACTTATTTTGTAATTGCATACCCAACTTACCATGAAAAGCTATGATCTCACTTAACCAATCTATTGCCTTTAAAACATAAAGAATGTTAGTTGGAGCCTCAAGGTCTTCTTGCATATGAGGCATCATTTCCTTGAGTTCTCCTACCTTAGTACTCAAATTTATCCATTAATTTTGAAATGCACTTTGAACTTGCACATATTTCTTGTGGGATTCATAAATATTATTATAAACATCCCACACATTGTCAATCTTGTTCACTAACTTTGTAACCCTACGCTTTAAAACATCATCAAAAATATCATCTATTACCTTGACATTTTCTTCTTTGGTTTTCATGACATTATCGTTTTCCACTTGCACTTCCTCTCTCAAACTCTAAATTCTCAATGATAGGGTCTCCCCAGCCTATGTTGATAAATTAGAAGAAGTTGTGGGAGAAGCAAAACCTCTATTTTTGGTAGTAAGAACCCTATTATTCTCCCCCATTAACTTGTTATACTTATCCAATAACTTCTCATATCTATCTTGTGTGATCTAGGTTGCATCAACTCTTAACATAGCAACATGCATGGTTAATTTTGAAGTTGTAGTGGTAGTCATCTCATTATTCCTTTTATTACCATAACCGCAATCTCCTACTCCATAGATTTGATTACTTTAGGTTTCCCAGTATTTTGTGCCATGGACCTAATAGCAAGAGTGTGCAACTTAGGGCTACAACCTAAACCAAATATCTTGTTATCAATTTTTTCTTTAGAAATAGAAGCATTGGGATCTTTTCTTATTGAATCTAATATAATGGTAGATGAATGTTCCCACCCAAGCAATATTAAAATCCCACTTCCTTCAACCAAATATCTTGCCTCTTGTGGTGATATTGCAATAATCTTTTTCATTATTTAATTCTCTTCCTCCTTCTCAACTTCTTCTTGTAATGAAGGATCAACCTTTCCTTTTACTTCTTCTATTATTTTCTTAATGTCAAGGCTTCTTAATTGGATGAAAAAATACCTGAATTCCTTGGTTTTGACAAATGTTTCATCCCAAATGAAATAATTACAAGCCTTAATTCTAACATCATGATCTTCATCTTCATTAAATTCCCATTTTATTATCATACTAGCATGAACAACAATATTTAAAGCATCCTCCTTCTCAAGGGATGGGAATCTATGATCAACTTCCTCCTCCATTAGAATATGTTCTACAGATTCCTCAAGCACATAACACTCACCTCCTTGCTCACTTGCTGAATAGGTCACCAATGTGGTGACTGTAGGTTGCCTACCTATCTCCTTTGTTTGTACTTGACCACCTTGAGCTGAGGATTGAGCCGATTGGTTCCTTATTTGTGCATCATGGTGTTGTTTGGAAACCTTGACCTTTACCTTAGCTTATTTAACTTTTTCCAAGAAAATTTTATCCTTGAATTCCCCTAAGATTAGTGTTGTGCCTATAGCACACACCCCATTTAGACTGGGAACCCCCTCTCTTTATTTGGCTTTCCTTAGGTTATTTTTGCTTTAGCCTCATTTTGTGTGCCCCTATTTTGAGCCTAAATTGGTAATGCACCTTTAAGCACACTAAAACACCTTGACCAAATTCACTTATCCAAAATTTACTAGGCTTTGTGCCTTTACAAAATTTAGTGTGTGGGATTTTTCCCTCTATTCTTTGCGACATCCATCACTCTTGATGGACCCGCAGCTATGGCTATCCCTTAGTGGGCCACCACTCAAGCTTCACCACTCCTTGCACCCTTCACATCGATCTACCTACATGACAAACCTCACACTAATTTTCACCATCTAAATCTTCTCTAAACATACTCACCAGTGTGGGATTTTTCAACTCTTACCAATCTTGTCCTGGATGTACCTAAGAGTTAATGCAACCATTAATACATTTTATTCTATGTAAAACGCTCCCCAAAGCTCTCATTTTTACCTATGTAATTCAAATTCAAAGAGAGAAGAAGGACCTTCTACGCACATAGAAGGATATGAGTGTTTAGTAGTTGTTTTTCTTTCTCCATGCAATTGAGGTATTCATCTAGATTCTACATTTAGCCTCTATGATAAAAAATTATTAAAATATTGTTTGCTTAGGATTTTTGAAATATGAATGGAATTAAACCTCTAGATTCTAAGATTAAAACCCAAGGTTTGGAATAGTGTTTGACCCAACTAAATGGTTGTATCCCTTGCCCCATTTTTCCCTTGTGTTTAAAACCTCAAAGCTTTGGTTGAGTGGAAATAATTGTTAAAGTGTCAGCGAGGTCATGTGGGACCCCATTTGTTGGTGTTCATTCTCTTGAGGACATCATTTAGCAGCTTACCATATACTGACTTCTTCCCTCAAAACCCCACTATTGCATCACTAGGAGGGGTTAACATTTGAAAACTACTAAGTCACCAAGCCCCTGCAAACCCACATTTGTAGATTGTAGTATTTGGACTTCCATCCCATTGTTTCCATTCTTTAATGGAAGGACCTTCACATGCCCCCAACCTATGAACCCCACATTTAACATCACTGCTTTTGGTAATAAATGGTCAAATCAATAGAAGTATAAGTCAAAGTTCTCAATGGGCATGAATAAGTGGGCCACCCCATGGGAAGACTTTCCCTTCAACACCACTCGTAATGACATAACTATAGTGTCTTCTTGTGATGTGTTCCCCACACTCTCAATCTTCATTAAGCCCAATCTTGATTTGATAAACTTCTAAGTCAAGGTGATTACATGGGTTCTCCCTTGTGGGCATTTGTCACGGCACCATCCTTGTCTAACGACATAATACCTAAACCTTTCCACTATGTAGGTTCCATGGGAAATATTTCCTCAAAGATAAAACTTCAATTTTTCAAAACAAAAACCTTAGTGCTTGCGAGTCTACCTCTACAAAATTCCACTTGTAGGGGGTCATCACTCCAAGGTCGTTCCTCAATGATAATATTGGCACATCTCTCCATTACGCTGATCCAAAATTCTACACCACCAAAAACATCAAATATGGACAAAATACAAAGTGTAACTAAAGGTTTCTCGATGAGTCCCATTGCATGGGTTGCCATCTACAAAGTGGTGTCCATCAAAGGTCTTTGTCCAATGACAAGGTCTCCATGGCACCCCGCTACGTAGCACTTGCACACCTGATTCTTGCTCCTCTAAAATAATTAAACCTCTAAACTAGATCAACTAAATGCAACCTCATCCACACACTAAAGATGTTCATAGGAGAATTGGTTAAGACATAATGTTTTGCAAGTCTCACTACATGAAACTCCACATGTGGGGAGACACGTACTCTTGGTTGGTATATAATACAATAATATTGATGAATTTCCCACCCACTACTTTTTCACCCTTCACACCCACATGAACTTCCAAGATTGATCTAGCAGCTTCAAGTGCTCCCATTATGTGTTATTGCATGTGCTAAGCAAGCTTTTCCCCAAATTCACCCAAAATCATGCCATGCAAAAATTAATCGTTGGGTTGCCATCTGTGGGATTCTGCTACCTCGATGCCATCCCTTAAAGACATTCACTACCATGGCTTTTGCAAGGCATAATTTCACACCCCCACACCCGCATTTGGACAAGGAGCCCAAACAAGCCTCAAAAAATGAAATGTGATGAATTTTATGATCTTTCAATGGTATATAAATATGTCTAACAATGAATTTTCAAGATTTAATCGACATTTATTCTGTTGATCTATAAACACACTTACTACATCTTTTGGGTATGGTATTTATGGAACCTACTAAGGGGCCATCAAAGAAACTAGTGGGGAAAGTTGACAAAGGAAAGAAACCCACTAGAACTCCTAGGGGGAAAGAAGAGAAAGAACAAATGAAGTAGTAGTTCCATAGACTAGAATGCACTTCTAATATCATGTCCAATTGGGACACAATCTCTGACACCGACCTAGGGCATGTAAACATAGATGAATTCAAGTAGAGAGCAATGATCAATCCCACTACATAGGAGGCCTTAAGAATAAAGGAAGGTGGCCTTGCAAAGGAAGATATGTTTCCTTCCACTCTCATTTCTCTAGAGTTGGTAATGACTTGTTGAGAGTTCTATCATTCTCATAACAAAAAAATAATTACCAAAGATGGAAGAGTACTAGTAGACTTATCTATTAAATCTATCAGTAGGACATTTGGTATCCCAGTATTTCATTAAATTAAGGAAGTTGAGAAGGAATTCACCTTGAATATATAGAAATAGGATCCTCTTGGGTGTAAGAGGACAATAAATTAATCATGGTTGAAGGATAAGAGAGGTAGTGCCAATAAGGTTCCATAAACACTATATAGGAGTGAATTTTTTGAAGAATCAAATGATCTAGTCATGATTCTGAGTAGAGTGATGGGCCTACCTATTCCTACATTCTTTAAGGAATGGATGTTCTACTTCATAGAAGAAATCCTTTGAGGTACCACCAAATTCCACTGGGAAAATATGATAAGTGAGAATTTTCATAATCAATTCATGGTGGTAAAGAAGACCTCAAAATTCTACATGACTTCATATTTGGCCTACCTTCCAGTAGTAAAGTTCCCATACAAAGGATTATTCTATGTTGGAATATTGGGAAGCAAGAACAAACAACTAAAGGTATATGATTGCTACCCCCAGTTACAATCTAGGAATTTCAAGGACTACAAAAGGGTGAATGATTCGTTCATTGGCCATATTATTAGAGCCTTAGGAGGAGACTACAAAAGAAGGGTGTCACACAACACCAAGGCACTCATAAAGGATTTTGGATATCTATTCATCCAGTTCAAAAAATTCACATACATCAGAGTAGAGGAATTCTCAAGAAGACCCTAGTGATTTCCATGCTACCCCAATGATAGAATATTTTTGTTAGAGCTTACTCAAAAACTATAGACTACCCACACCCTATTGAGAAACAAACACCAATTTGTGGTCCCATATCCCCTTACATTTGGATAATAAATGTACTCTTTCCCTACTACCCAATGTGCTAAGCAATCTAAGAAGGAATTGGCAGAGTAGAACTTGGACTTGCATATAGATAAGAGAAGTGTGGATCCCCATGGAAAGCTAAAGAAACAAGTTGGGAGACAATATGCCCACCAACCTCACATTGAAGAATTTTGGGAAAACTATGACAATGACAAGGAGGTTTGGATGTGGCATTATATGATGATGATCAACCAATTCATGAAGGTCATTGATTTTTTCCCCATGCCATATCAGATTGTCAAGGATGAAAATATTATGGATGAAAGATACAATTCCTTGGCTAATGTCCCATTCCCAATAATTGATCGAGCTAAGGAGAAGGTCACTGACCTAGACTCTATCAACTACCTCATTAAATATATAACCAAATAGTGGGTTGATGGATAAATAACTCAATTACATGAACAAGGTGTAGAGTTAGCATATGGGGAGCTCAAAGAGGAGCTTGAAAGTGAAACCAATAGTGGTACTACCGTAGAATTCTTGAGTGAGGATCCCAAGTCTGCACCTATCACAAGATACAATAAAATTAAGGAAACTACTAAGTGGAAGCCTAAACACAAGGTATATACAAGGAAATCAACATAGGGACAACCATCAAAAAGATCAAAGAGAATGGGAATTTTTGTTCTAGAAATGTCGACCATCCAAGAAGAGGACTCCCCACATTCTGAGGAAGAAGAGTATGTACAACATCACTCACCACCACCTACCTCCATTTCTCTCCTATCAACTACTAACACTACTTCTACCACCGCATCATCCCCTTCCACTCCCAAATATTTTCCCATCTCATCTCTACCTGCCATGAACATCTCAATCCACCTCACCTCCACTTTGATGACCACTTGAGTGGTGGTATTGGACTCTTCCTCTTCTACTACTTCCCCACTATCGTCCTCCTCACTCTGACTTCCACTCCCAACCCTTTTCACCCTACTACCTTCCTTTCCAATGAATACTATGGAACCTCTTACCCTTCCTCATGTCTTTCCATCCTATATGCAAAATGTGTCAATTAGCTCTCTAGGGTAATCCTTGACCCCAAGTTCCAAGTGTTAATGGGTTAGCTTGCTACCACTTTTCCTCCCCCTCTACCACCTATTGATCAACCAAAGATGGAGGTGACAATGCAAATCGTAGAAGAAATAGAGAAGCTTAGTGTGAAGCAAATCAAGGGTGCCACTGGAGATGTTGTTGGAGAACTAGAGGAACCTGATAGGGATGATTATTTTGAGCATCCTAAGAGAAAATTGAATATAAACATAGATAAGGTGGCCTCAGATGAGGAAGCACAAAAAATTCCCAAGGGAGAAGATGTTGAGAAGCTTGAAGAGTATTATGAAGATGAAACATCTAATTAGGAACTAGATGAAGAGTATCCTCAAAAGCATAAGGAAAATGAAATAGACCCTAAGGAGCATTGGTATGAGAAATGAAAAATAAACACCGATGTTGATGTGTAGATAATTTAAAATCCTCCAAAATTGGCCAAGATGAGGGATTCATACAAGAAGAAATGCCTCTAGAAAGGGAGGAAGAAAAAGATAAAGAAGAAGAAAATATAGATGAGAAAACTATTGAGTCCCTAAAGGATGTTGAGGTTGAGAATGAAGAAGATAAAAGGACAACACTAGGAGAAGATAAAACTAAAGAGGATGTAGAAATCATTGAGCCTAACAAAGAAAAGAATATGTAAGAAAGGAATCCAAATGAGGGAGAAGGAAATGATAAAGAGGATCATAGTCATGAGGAGGATGAACCCCAAAAGGAATGAGAAGAAGATGGGGATCATGAATCCCTGAAGTAGCAAACAAAAGTCCCCACATGGCTAGAGAAGCAATTAAAAAAGAAGGATCCCATATTTTTTGATCCCAAGGCCCAATTAGAGGCAATATTGGCTAGGGCAAAAGTGAAAAATTGTAAGGAAAAGAGGCCCAAGACTAGGTCTCACATCACCATTAATGTTATAGGGTCAAGAATACTACAAGTGGTCACTCTTGTTGTGGATAAAGATGCAAGAACTATATAGGGATAGGACTACCAAATATCCACTATCATATTGGGCCTGACATCTCATGAGTAGAATATTGATGAATTTTATGGGGCCATCTCCACTATTATGTAGAAAATGAACAAGAACCAGTCCACAAATGAGGAATTGAAAACATAGGTGGTGGATTTGACCGCCTTCATGTTGGTGTTATTAATTATTTAATTACACTTTAGGATAAGTTTACTTAGGTAATTATTTATTTCCTAGGATAATTATCATTTAATTCTTATCTTATCTTATTGAGCTATCTTTTTGCTCAAGATAAGATTAGGGTTGCTTTTTTCTTCTTTATTGCATCATTGCCTTTTCAAAGGCTTTTGTATTATTTGTAAAACATTATTCTCAATAATCAACAATTCTGATTTTTGCTTCCACAAGTTTGCTCTGAAAGTTTATAGAACATCTTCTATTTTCTTGTTCTGAATATCTATGCATGTGATAGGTAATTGCTTGCAGGTGATTCTTAGGGACTATGAAGTTGGTTTTTCAACTTCTACATGGTATTAGAGCTCCAGACCTGTTGCTGCCTGTTCGTCATCTGAAGATATTCTCTCATAGCATATTTTTCTGTACAAGGGTTTCAAGTCAGATTGATTTTCTGAGGATTTGGGGGTATTCAAATTTTTTGGAGCACTTTGGGCTCAAACGGACGTCTCCATCACGATCAAAGCATCCAAAAACCCTAGAAACACCTTTCGTTTCATCGATTTAGGCGAAAGTTGAAAAAATAGGAAAAATATTTTAGCCAAAGAGGCCGTACGGCCTCCCTAGCACACAGATCGAGGCTGAAATTTTCAAAAAAAATTAAAAAAAACAAATTTTCAATGAGAATTTCATCACCGCCAGTGTTAATGGGGCCACCGCCTAGTAGCCACCAAGAGGCCACCAAGCGGCCACCCACCAGCCACCTCCCCTAGCGGTGCTCTCTTCCTCCATCGGTAGATCCCCTGCCATTCACACCACCACTAGCGCTCTGCCCCACCTCCATTGGCTTCAGCCCCCGCGGGCCAGTTCAGCTCCAACTGGCGGTCGTATCCGCGACTGGGAGCCCCGACTCCGCCCTTCGCGCTAGCTCCAGCCCCTTCCGCCTTGGCGGTCAGTTTCATAAGCGACCAGGAGCTGCGATCTAGGCCCTTGGCCAATTTTTTTTGTAAAACTTGCAGTGATTGGTCATATTGGTGACCGAGGGCCAAAAATTAGGGGCCGAACTTTTGCTCCTGTTTAGCATTCAAAGTTCAATTTTATGGGCTTTTTTTCATTTTCCCATAACTTTTGCAAACGAAGTCATTTTTTTGAAAACGAATAGTCACAGAAAAGCTGATTTGATGATGGATCTGATGGTGGTGGTTTGATTTATTTTATTTTATTTTTTTGTGCCTTTTTCACCTGTCAAAGTCGAAGTTGCTATTTTCACTCCAGGAGGCGTAACTTTTGCGTCTTGGCTCTGTTTTTCGAAAACAAATAGGCATTGGAAAGTTGGTTCTACCCTCTTCTTAGATCTCAGACCTATTTTTTACAAAAAAATTTCCAAGTATCTGATTTATTTGTCAGAACTTAGCCTTTATCTTTTGAGTTATTTTCTTGGGAAACGTGCAATCAGGCATTTTTTTGAGATCCAAGAGGAATTTTTTTAATTTGAGAGTATATTACTGCTGTTTTCTATCATGGATTTACACAACATTGCACCCCTTACTCCATTCAACTATTTTGGTTGGAAAAAACAAATGGAGATTCACTTGAAACATAAAGGGTTGTATAGGGTAACCATGGGCACATAAATTGAACCTACAGGTGATATTGAAAAGAGAAAATGGTTTAATAGGTGTGATGAAGCTTATGGCACATTATTTCTGTCTATTTCATCTGACCTCCTTTTCCAGATTGAATCTTGCACTACACCAAATGAGATATGGGATATTTTGGAGTCTTTGTTTGGGAAGCAGGATACTATGAGAGGTTTTCAGTTAGAGAATGAGCTTATTAGCTTAAATCCTAGGGATTTTGATAGCATCCAGGAGTTTTTCACCAAACTCAAGTCTCTTAGATTACAGTTGTCATAGTGTGGTGTTCAGAAAGAAGACTCTCAGTTGATATTGTCCATCCTTTCTAAGCTTGGACTTGATTATTCAGTTTTTGTTTCCACCTTTTATGCCACTAGGGATGCACTTGGTATGAGATTCACTATGCCATCTCTTGATGAATTTGCTTCATCTCTCACTCGAGAGCAAGCTAAGTTAGCTAGCATGGGTACATTGAACACTTCTTCCTCTTCATAGGCACTTATTGCATCACAGGAGCCCAGAGATCAGAAGGCATCTACAGGCAAAGACAAGAAATAGAAACAAAAGGATTCCAAACCTCATGAGCAATAAAAGGAGTCCTCAAATTCACGCTCCTCTTCTAAGGGAAAATCATTTAGGAAGGAGAAGTCTACATGTGCATATTGCAAGAGGGAAGGACATGCAAAACATAATTGTTACAAGAAGGACATTGATGAACTGAAACATCTTCTTCAGAAACATTAGATTGATTTTCCTTCTAGGATGTCTGCATCATCTTCTTCTCCTCATTCTTCTTCTTTAGAGCAGCATAACATAGGCACAACTGGTTTACATACTTCATCAGATATGAAGGGACATGCTCTTTGTGCTTCTTTAGGTATTGGATCAGGGAGATGGCTTCTAGATTCAGGAGCATCTCATCATCTGGCATCTTCGTAGTCTATGTTCACTTCCTTTGAGCCTTGCACTATGTCTCCCATTTTGATGGGAAACAACACTTACATGACTGTTATAGGGAAGGGGTCTATTAGTTTTTGGGATCACTCCTTTCAGGATGTCTTGTGTGTCCCTCACTTGAAAAATAACCTTCTTTCCATCTATTAGATAACACATGGGGGCAATGGGAGATCTGTGGAGTTCACACCTGATTTAGTTATCATCAGAGACTTGGAGAGTAGATTAGTTATTACTATTGGGATAGTGGATCACTCATCTCAGTTGTATTCTTTCACTGATTTTGCTACTAGTGGTGCTTCTGTTCCTATAGCTATTCCTCACACTTCAAGTGTGCATCAACTTTCAAATGAGAGATTTGGCTTCTTGAACATTGGTGTTCTCACTTTGGATCCTATTCTCGAGCCTTACATTCCATCTCCTCCACCTCCTGTTGCTTCTTCTGTTTCAGTGCAATAGGATCTAGTTGATCATACATCTTTGGAGGTTTCGATTGAGTCTTCACCTACTTCAGCTTCTTCATTTGTTGAGGTCACACCTACTTCTGTGGAGACATCTTGGGCTGCACCTATTCCACCTTCAGAGATTTCTTTCATTCAACCTCTTCCCTCTCACTTCTTTCTAGAGATGCATTTTCTTCACTTCTTTTGGAGTTACTTCATTCTGGGGGGGATCTGTGGTCTCTTTCTTCCTCTCTTATGGGGAGATTCTTTCATGTATCTTTGTGATGAATGGTGTCCTTGGGGGGTCTTATGGAGTCCTCCATTTTTCATCACTTAGGTAGTTTATTGCATTCTATTTTGGGGAGGAGTTTTCTTCCCATGTGGTTTTCTCCTTTACCCCATTTGATTTAGTTTGCATTGCATTTGTAAATGAGTACTTGATCAGGCCTTGTTGTCGGGACTCATCTTTGCATAATAATTTGCTTCTCCCTAAGTTGCACTTATGGGGGGGTGTTGGTGTAATTAATTATTTAATTACATTTTAGGATAAGTTTACTTAGCTAATTATTTATTTCCTAGGATAATTATCATTTAATTCTTATCTTATCTTATTGAGCTGTCTTTTTGCTCAAGATAAGATTAGGGTTGCTTTTTCCTGCTTTATTGCATCATCTCCTTTTCAAAGGATTTTGTATTATTTGTAAAACATTATTCTCAATAATCAACATTCTAATTTTTGCTTGCACAAGTTTGCTCTGAGAGTTTACATAACATCTTCTATTTTTCTTGTTCTAAATATTTGTGCATGTGATAGGTAATTGCTTGCAGGTGATTCTTGGGGACTGTGAAGTTGGTTTTTCAACTTCTACACTTCATACAACACTAGAATTAATTAGGAGAGTAGGCTCCAATAGAATCACTTGCACTTTCCTTGCTCTCAAAGGAGGAGGTAAGTAAATTGGAAAGAATGAAGAACTAGACCAAGTGTAAATTGGACTAGTTCAAAAGGGTGATTGATAATGGTGATATGGTAATTTGTTGTGCAACCACAATGTACAATGAATTTTGAGTTTTGTAGAAGAAAGTGGAGGAAATAATGGGCACTTGCAGGGAGTTCCCTGAGCTATATAGGATCACCTATTTGAAGCTGGAGAGCATCCTCAAGCTCTCCCAAGAAACCTAGGGAAAGGAGTTGGCACTACTTAAGGAAGATCATTGGCTTGTTGAGAACTAGCAACTAAATCTTGAATACATGAAGGAGATTTTGGAAAAGGCCTTGGAAGAATTAGAAATTAGCTATGAATGGATTGTAGAACATTAGGTGGATAGTGATGATTATTTGAAGATGATGATAGGTTATGATATGTCTTCCCTAGAGTTAGATCCAGAGAAGATCAAGCCTTTATTTCATAAGAAAATGGAATAAGGGGTTGGTGATACACTATCACCAGACTTTATAGACTTTGTTGTAAGAACCTTCACTGAATCAGAGTAGATAATCAAAGCCATGCCAAAGTGCACCAAACATCAAGACCAAATTATTGAAATATTCAAAAGAATTTCCTTTCAAATCCTTAAATCTAGGCTCTTAGAAGAAAAGAAGTTGATAGCTATAATTGAGAATTTAATGGAATTTGCAACTACACAAAAGGAAGTTGGAAATCCCCTTATAGTAGATGAATATTTGAAAAAATAGTCATAAATGTTGGAGGTAGCTAAAGGAAAAAATATACTAGGAGACAAAATAGGGAAAAAGATGAAAGTCTATTTCTATATTGTAATATATTGAGGGGTAGGTGAAACCCTAAGTTAGAATGAATCCAAGCAACTCATTGTAAATGAATCTTGTCCATTCATTCTACTTTTTGGAAACTATAAATAGGGGTATCCTCTCATTTTCAAAGAGAGAGATGAGTTGTTGTAAATACATGATGCTAAAAAATATATGAGAAAGCATTGAGTTAATGGTTTCTTGTGTATTGTTCTCTATGTGTGCATGATTCTATCTCCAATTAGTTAATTTCAACCTTGTTGTTTCAAGTTTAAGTTCATTTTCAGTTAATAGTTCAAGATGTGCTTTAATGGTGGATGTATTCTATAGCGTTTGATGCATCTCCAATACATAATTTTGGCCATTTGTTGATCATAAAATGTTGTGAAAAGTTAGTAAGGGCTTATTTATTTTTCTTCCCTTAAGTTAAATTATTTATTAATGCTTAAAAGGTGAATACATGGTCTGAAAATCTGCAAAGACCCCTTGAGGATTGCACTAATTTTATGAGACTGTGGGTTATCCTCGATTAAGTGAAAATTATTTTTTGGAATTTTTTCCACTATAGCATCCTCCATTTTCACTATTCACACTATTTTTAGGTTTAGGAAACTTCTAACCCTTTTTCCCTTTTGAAATTTCTTTAAAATCTAAAGTTGAAGAAAAGTTCTAGTATCATTGTAAAGATAAATCTAATGAACATTAGGAGTTTTAGTTTGTTGTTCCGAACTTGCAGCAATTGTTCATCATTTCCAAAATTTATAAAACTCCATTTGCAAAGCCAAACTCCCATGCTTAGTGAAACATAAATTCCCTTTGTGATTACCATCAAATCACATCAAACAACTAGGTTATTCTTGCATTATCATGACCTAACAACTGAGAGACCTTGTAGTGATAATTTGAAATTCAGTGGTAGATTTTCACCTTTCAAGAAAGACATTGCTCTCGTGCTTTGTTTTGTTGAGAAGTGAAAAAATACCCATCAACAAAACTAGCACTAAGAGGGCTTGTGAACTAAGATGGATCAATCTTGGTCATCTTCCTCCCAAATATCTCATAGGGTAATGTGGTCAACACCAACTAAGGGAGAGTTTAAAGCGTTAAAGTCCTCTACCAAGGCTAAGAGAGCCAATAAAGGGGAAGCACATGCATTATCTCCTCCCACTTGACCTCCATCCCCTCCATCTCCTCCCATCCCTCCATATCCATCTTCTCCTTCACTTCAAGCAACATTTTATCCATTCATTTCCCACATCCAAAGTGTTTCCCTCGCCCCCATGCTCCATTTACAAAGCATTGTCCCAACTGCTACCCCATCGCAACCACAAGTTGTTGAAGCACAACCATTACTACCTCCACTTCCCCAAATGGATTGGTTTGTAAATAAACCATCTCCATTATCCTTCAATGATTATCATGACATGCCAAAGAACTCAAAAGGCTTCTACACCAAGTTGCCTCCATGTGATCCACAAAGAACAATAGAAGAATATATCAAGATCTTCCAAATGGCGTTGAAGTATATGCAGATTGAACATGAGGATGTGGCTTGGGGGATGAGGAATTTTATTGGTACATCCATCTACCTATAGGCTCTATTACATCTTGAGACCTCATGAAGAACACATTATTGTAGAAAATTATTGTTTCTGTCAACCCCAAAAATCTATACCAGAAATTCATGTCCATAAAGAAGGTGGTCAATGAACTAATTAGCTCATTCAATGATAGAATTCATGGAGCTTACATGAAGCTATAGTCCCCCTATGTAGTTAATGATGCACTAGCTAGGATTGTATACTATGTTACCTTGGATAATCTCACATCCCCTTTGGTTGAGAGGATGCACTAGCCACTCACAAGGTTGGTTGATGCCTATGTAGAAGTAGTGAAATCCAACACTAATTTGGGACAACACATTGTGGGTTTGTTGCCCTCATTGGGACTAGCTTCCAACCCTTATCAAATTCATAGACTTACTTAGGCTTTGGCACAGTAAACTCTATTGATGAATCTAGTTTCGTAGTTTCCAATCGTGCCACATCTAGTGCAACCACTAAATCAAGCCCCATCAATTCTAAGTTACCTATAGACCCTACACCAACAAGCTTATGCTCAACAATCTCAAATGCTTTTGTAACTATAGAATTTAGAATTCCCAACTGCCCAAGAAAACTAACCTTTGGTGTAGCTTGTTTTTCTTCAAAATTTAGTGCCTCTATAGAATAATGTAGATAAGGATCAAATTGATGAGTTGAATGAATTGTGAATAAATATTCCATCAAGATGAACAATATGAGGAACTAAAACAAATAAATACAAGATTATTAGAGTAGCATTCAAGCCAACCTCCATTGAGAAAATCATAACTTCAGTGCGTCCTTAGGACAAAATTACAAAAGGTGTTAGAACTCAAGGTAGAACTTTGAGAGAAGTTAATCTAAAAGGAAAAATAGAACATGGAATACTATACCAAACAATGGAGGCATTCCCACATGTCTTGACCCACTTGATGGTACAAAAAAATCCATAAGTGAAGTTTACTTAGTTGAAACTACCCTATCCAGATGGTGTTGGATTCATAAAACCTGTAATGCCCCGTCTTATAACATAAAGAATGTTGCAATTGTGTATAAAAGTGAAATATTTTTTTCTTAAGGTAATAATATTAACTTAATTAGTTGCATACATTCACTAAGTTACACGACGTTACACTACTTGAGTTTCCATAGATGACTTTAGTATTTCACATTGCTTATATTTAATTAATCATAAACTTAAAAATAAACATTGCATATCACTTGAAATTCCATTCATGAAAGTATATAGTACAATTATGATTTCTTACATTGCATTTGATAAGATATTACAATACTCATTCATCTGATGAGGTAGATCAAATAATAGTTACAATTACATTTACAAATGTTCTCCTCATAAACAATTGAGGGATGTTTTCAGATACAAGATTTACAAGAATGCAATAAAGAAAGTACATCTATATCCAAGTGCGAGCTCTCCATCCATGAAGCTCTCGTTGCCATGATCATAAACTAGGGACCCAATGGAGTAAAGTGCACATTCCACCCAACCATGTGGTACCCATAGGTCCACCCCCCATGCTAGGAGATAGTAATATGGTTATTTAGACATAGCCTAATCACCCTAGACACAAGTACATAACTAACTGATGGTTACATTGCTTCTAGATTTAAGACAATTGAATGTACTAAGTACACAAGTTAGACTATTATTTTAGGTAGAGTGTCATCACAATGTTGCAAAGGTTACCCTCATGTTTCTTCCTAGGTTCTGACCCCCAACTTGGGTTACCCTGGCAACCTCTTACGAAACCCGGCCCCATTTGCAAACTATTGCAGAATCAAATATCTTTTAAAGTAACAAGACATCAATTTGTCATTCAAGGCCTTCTCAACTTATACTCAAGACTAAACTAGCTCAAGAGTCATTAAGTGGGGCATAAACATCTTATTAAGGATTTTAATTCTAACTACTATGTTATTTAGTTATCACTAACTTACTAACTCTTTGTAAGTTACTGTGACACCACTTTGTGTGTCGGCCCTCACATAGAGCCACTCCCCTAAACATAACAAAGGAATTCTAAGTTTTCCTGACTAAGGTAGACATGGTGTACATATTACAACATAAAATTTCAACTCTTACATAATGAACATCAAATCTATGTTCACAAACTCAGGTGTCTAAACACCATACAAAACCACATACACATCCTTAGCCAACACAAGAATTCAATTTAAACAATCACAATTTCCCCATGTTATCCAACTTGTCTGGAAGACTTGTTCATTTAAGACTTTCCCAATTTTCCCAACAAAGAATAGGATTTAAAGAAAATTAAAAATCATTAGAGATCTACTATTTAGATTTAATAAATCCTTTCAAATCAGTAATAAATAACAGGATATAAATCAACTTGATCGTAACTCATTTCTGTTACATTAAAGAAAATTGCATCAAATTATTCTAATTTAACTTTCTCAATTTCACGCATAAAAAAAATAAAAACTATATTTTTCTCAATCAATGATATTTTCTTTTAAAAGACAACTATTTTCATGCATTACATGCATGTATTAAATAAAAAGTAATTTAAACATTAAATTATTATTTAAAAAAAATAATAATAATAAATTATATATATATATAATTTATATTTTAAAGAAATTCGTAATAAACACATATTCCATAATATATATTAAAGTTCAAATCTTAACTCAAAGAAAGGCATATGTTATTTTTTTTTTAACCTAGGCCGAAGACTTAACACTCGGCTGCATCACATGTTAAGCAGGCGATGGCTCCACACAGGGCCGACCTGTGTAATAGCGGCGGCTGTGGGAGTTGCTCCCACCATTGCCTCCCTTAGGGGCAGTGGCTGTGGGAGTGGCTGCAGCCTCCTCCCACCATCGCCTCCCTTAGGGGTGGCGACTATGGGGTTAAACCCCCATGGCCCCTTACCAGTAATTTCAAAAATAATTAAAAATAAAATATAATGAAATTCATGTATAGTTCCTGCGAATTTCAAAATTCATTTCTATTCTCAAAAATTTGAACCCTAAATATCGTTCATACGGCGATGGCGATTCAATACTAATATTCATATAAAAATTTAGAGTTTCTTTCTCAATTCAATTTATATATAATATATGTATATGTATATGTATATATATACATATATATTTCACAGGGTTTTCTAATGAAGAAATAAAGAAATTTGAACAGAATAATTTTCAACAGGGTTCATTGGGGTAATTGGAAAACTGTAAAATTTACAACAGTACACATAAAAATTTTCCCAAATGAATTCTAAATTTTTAATTCCAGAAGTTTTAAATTCCATTTTCTCATATATACATGATTTCCCTTCACTCAAACTTATTTTTTGAGAAAGAAAATCTACATAATTTTTAAGAATTCAATAAATCCTTACAGAAAATAAACAGTGAATGATTTTTCCCAAGAAATAAAGAGGTTTAAATTAATGAAATTTCTTTCACAAATATTCTTTTAAAAAAACAACAAATTAAAAACCACAAGGGGAATACCTGTTTTCCCGAAGCTTTAGAAATCAATCTGGTGATGAAAACCTTTGTTGCCTGTAGCCTTCCAAAACTTTTTCCATACACCAAATCCCAATATCCAAAACAAAGAACTTCCACAAAATAATAGTACCAAAAAACATAAACCAAATTTTTTTAATAGAGCACTGATATTTTTCTCGTGAAGAAGAGAATAGACTTCTGTGTTTTCCCAGATTCCAAATAATCTCCAAGAAATTCCTCAACAAAATCCATAAATTTAACTGGCACACTTGTTAAGAAGAAGAAAATATCTTCAACAACTTCTCGGCAATCTTGCCTTTCAAGATTTGCATGCATTTAATTTATTTAAAATTTAAAATTTCAATTTTCAAAAATACAATTTTATTTAACAATTCAAAATGCCATTTCCACAATAATACTAAATAATTTAAAATTAAATCTATTCACACACAATTTAAAACAATTTTAATTTTATTTATTTATTTATTTAATTAAATAAATTTAACCTCTAAGATCAAATTATTTAACCAAACAAACTAATTAATTTATTAAACATGTAAAACTTATTTCTTTAACATTTAAAAATTAATTTAAATAACAGTATATTAAAGAATAATAACTATCATTAAAATTGACAAGATTTTCCTATCAAAGCAATTAATCCAAATAGGAAAAGACAAGACAATCTAAAACTCCAAACTAAACTGACGATGTACTATGACCGGGTTTAAGACTAGACTAGGATGAACCATGCTACTACCTCCCAATCAACATTTCCATTGAGTCTTGACATGCTCAGACCTGAGTAACCAGGTGGAGTTGGTGTCATGTACCTGCAATCCTGCAACCAAACCAATAACGTGCATATATATATAATCCATTGTACAAGCACACCGTGCAGAGAAAATCACAGACATCACAGGGCACTCGCAAGCGAGTGATGCAATTCCATTCTCCACACCAATACATGTCACATCAGACTGACAAATTAAATAACAGTTAGTCCATCATAAACATATTCATAGCAATAACATCTGAAAGAAAACATCTACGCTATATCAAAGCATGTCAGAAATCAGCAATCACCATACAATGTATCACCATATCACAAAGAGAATCCACTGTCGCTCAAAATCAGCAATCAAAATATCTAAACCAAGTACCATATTCTAATAGTATGAAAACATGCAGCAAAAAACATAAGCATAAATGGAGGGGAACTACATCCTCCCCCCTTAGGATTAGGCTTGCTCCTGAAAGCCTACAAATAGATATGGATAAAGTTACCTCATGCGTGTCGCATCCTCCCAAGTAGCAGAAGCCTCATGGCTAGGATCCCATTGGACCCTCACCTAATCAACGTCTCGACCCTTGAGACTGAGCATCTAGTGCTGTAGAATGGCCATGGGCTCCAAAGCCAGTTGCCCTTCCTCTACCTATAACGCATTCCAATCAAGTACATGAGAAATGTCGGGATGATATGGTCTAAGAACTGATACCTGAAAAACATCATGAATATGTGACAAACTGGGTGGTGAGGTGAGTTGATACGCCACATGACCAATTCTCTCTAAGATCTCAAATGGCCCAACGAAACAAGGTGCAAGCTTAGAGCCTTTTCCATAATGGATTGGACTCTTTCACGGTCGCACTCGAAGAAACACTCTATCACCAACAGCAAACTGTCGGTCTATTCTATGCGCATCGACATACTTCTTTTGCCTATCCTGTGCTACTATCAAATGTTCTCTAATACGGTCAACCTGTTGCTCCATGTCTCGAAGCATCTCAGGTCCAAGTAATACTCTATCCTCTAGTCGATCCCAACTTAGTGGAGTTTGACAAGGACGACCGTATAATGCCTAAAATGGTGGCATACCTATAGAACTCTGATATCTATTATTGTAAGCAAATTCTACTAAATACAGATAATCCTCCCAACGTGATTGTTGGTCCATTACGTACATCCTAAGCATATCCTCTAATATTTGATTAACTCTCTCTGTTTGTCCATTGGTTTGAGGATGATACACTGAACTAAAGTTCAACTGTGTACCTAGAGCATGTTGTAATGAAGTCCATAGGGATGAAGTGAATACAGGATCTCTATTAGAAATAATCCTATGAGGAATCCCATGCAATCTAACTATGTCCTCCATAAATATCCTATGTAACACCCCGTCGTGCGAACCCCAAAGGACAACTAAACAATAATTACTGCACAATTTTTTTTTTTTAAAATTAAACATAACATATATGTAAAACACATTAAGTCATAACATGAATTTCATTTAAGCAGATTTACTAACACACACATCCCTTGGGGTACACGAGGAGTCATTATGAGACTGAGATCCACACAACAACAATAAAGAATAAAATCCAAAGATATATTCCATAACAAAATAAACATTAACAAATATAACACATACATGATAATCATTGATAAGAAACCATTTGAGTACATAAATACAACATATAAATAATTAACTTAACACATTGAATTACAATTGCCATGGTCAATAACCACACCGAGTTAACATTACATTACAGTACAATGATACAAAGGTACAATGATACAAGAGTGTTTCCAAACATAAATGGAAACCATACATAAGATAACATAATACAAATAAACAGATGAAAACTAGCTCCAAGATGGATACAACTCTGGAGTCGTTGCAACCGCACCAATCTGCACCTCTCGATCCTTGACTGGGACCCAATGGGGTGCTTAGCACGTTCCACCCGACCATGTGAGCCCAAAGACCCACCCCCCGTGCTAGGAGCTAACAAGAAAGAGACCGCAACCAAGAACATCCAAATAGGGAACCACAAAACTCAATGCCATACAAAAGTATCATAAAAATAATGAGATAATCAACAACATCCAAGAGCAACATAAAAACTTAAAGTCATAAATCCCATCACATAAAACAAAGCAATGATCAGTAAACAAGTAACCAAAGGATGATCATAAAATACTTCCAAATCAAACTAAATTAATAAACATGATACAATTCCAAATTTTAATTAAGCAATACAATAACATCATATCACAGTACCATAAGAGAACAAGGTCAAAGTCAAATATCAATGAGATCATACAAGACCACAAAGTACACCAAAGATGTATCAAGGCAATAATCACAAATCAATATAAATCCAAAAATCAAAAATCTAAACCAACTCCCACAACCTACTTCCAGAGGACCACAATAAAGTAAAACACATGGGCAACTAGGGGAGAGTGTCATCGCATAGTCCTACATGGGCTGTCCTGTGCTCTTCCTCCCAACTAGAGGCGCTGGTCCATAGGGTGACTCATGCGGAGCCATAGACCTCTCGTGAAGACGAGGTCACGACCTTGCCAACCACGACCTTCTCAGCCTTCCATTAGCCTACGAAAGCACTAATGAAGATGAGGCATCCATTTTATTAATCTTATAATGATATTACTACCCAACCCTCCTAAGTTAATTATTAGGTTTTCACTTAATTACAAACTCACTCGTGGGTTATCCTGTGCTCTTCCCCTTAAGCGGGGCGCCTGCCCCCATGAGGAGCCACTCTCCCTAGAGACCCAACCACATAAAACCAAGAAACCAAGAAACCAAGAAACCAAGGGTTGTACAACATAACAAGAATATTATATCACAACTGAGAAGCATGCGAGGCATTACCCATCTCGCTATAAATACAATTTCCAAGTCTCAACAAATTTTGTACAACCCTTTTAAAATCATGAAACCAAAACACTTGCCACATCAAGGGCCCATAAGAGAGAGAACATCAATTATCAATCATCTCAAGCCTCTGGAAGCCAAAAGAATGAAAACCCATAAACAAAGGTAAAGTGAAGCAACATGAGTATTTCTCCAATAATTCCAACACAAGGATAAAATTTTCTCAAATATGAGAGTAAATCAGAAAAAGCCATAACAAGGAAAGATTCATCAAGACCCATCTACAAATCAACAATGGTGTTACCTCAAATAGGAAACGCAAAAGAAAATCAACCTTTAAACAAAATCACTTAATAAAACAAAAAGCCACCAACTAGGCATTCCATGGGAGACCTCAATTTTCTCCTCACTAGAACCCCCTTATGATGGTACACAAACCACTTTCATAAAAACAACCACATAGCAATGACAACAATAATTGTAAGGCCACCAGAACTATTTCCAATTCAAAAATAATGAGTGAATACATTAAAATAAGATCAACCACCCCATCCAAACCACATAAACAACTTTGATACAAAATAAATCAGAAATCCAAGAAGATCAACCTCCCACAACTCATCAACAAAATACAAATTCCCAATTACATTGCCACACAAATTTGAAAGACAAAGGATTCCTTGAATCAAAACTAACCTCCAAAGGCATTCACACCAACATGGAACCACCCAAAAACAATCCTTCAACAACAAAGGTAAAAGCATTCAACCAGGCATCCAAGGCACCAAATTTAAGAACACCTTAAATACTCAACCACTCACAACTCCACAACAACACTTATATAATAAACATCAATCAACAATTCAATCGAGAACAATATTTATTAACCAATCAATTAACGACCAGAACTAAATAACTTTACAACTTACCCATACTAAAACAATTCATGATAACCATCACAAGTATTCTAAAAGTCTTACCCATAAAGAGAACTTACAAATCAACCATTAAATGAATATAAAGGAAAATCAGTTTTCAAAAGATTACAATCCCATTTCATCAATAAACTACCCAATTCAAGATTACCCTAATCAAACACTAATCATACCCATACATTTAAATTTCCTCCTTCACCATACTAACTTAACATTCACTTCCAATATTTAAATTAATTGTGAAAACCATTTAAGACCAATTGTCTATACTTTAAAATGACAATAATAACAATACTCTACATACCTAAACTACATATTAGAACTTACCACCTTAAAATCTTAAATCTATCTAAATAAATTTACACACACAATTACGTTTAAAAACCACTACGCATTTATATTTATTTTAATTCTTTTTGAGGAGGGGATGTAAAAAGAGAAAAGATCTGTTCTACGAATCCAACAATACTACAAGATGAAATATAAAAAGAACAACTTATTTAATCCCATAATAAATTCTATTCCCAAAAATATTCACATTTAAACAAGAATGAAATAAACAATGCTATTTTACTTTCGTAATAGATTTTTCTTTTGCTAACAATATCCTTTCCAAGTTGTAATTTAACAAATCAATAAAACAGATTTCTTTCTATTTTACTAATATTTTCCTTGTAAAAATTCCTGCTTTATTTTTAATTAGAAAAGAAACAGAATCTAAATATCTATTTTCTAGATAACAGATAAATTACAGAAAATATAATTTTAATCAGAACAGAACAGAATATATTTAAACATTTGTTTAACTAACAATTAAATTAACAGAATATCTATTTAACAGAAATGAAACAGTAGATTTATATATATATATATATCTTTTTTTTTAAATAACAGTGAAATTAATTAATAATACTGCAACCAGAATAATTAAATTAATCTATATATATATATAAATATATATCTACAAATATATATACATATATATATACATATATATATATATATATATACATATATATATATATCTAAATAAAAATCTGCACATAAATTTTAATATAAAGAAATTGCATATTAAAAATTATATACAAACACATTAAAATTTAATTGGGATTTAATCCCAAAACATTGGCATAGAGGACCGGACCCCGCAGGCCGTGGGCAGTCTACGGACTGCACATGACAGTCCAAAGGACTGTCGTGGACAGTCTAGACTATCCACGGTACCGACGGTACCGTTCTACACCCAAAGGCAGTGTGGTGGGTACGGCCGAGGCCGTCCCCCACATAGCCTTTATTAATATATGAATAAACTCAAAAATAAAAGGCATGAACAGTGCGACGGGTTTTTTTTTAACAATTTTGAATTTCCATTCAAATTTTCATTCGATTAAAATATATATATATATATATATATATATATATATATATATAAATATGTGTATATATATATTTTCAGAGGTTTGAATATTACAATAACAGAGAATTACTGTTCACATGAAATTCACTGTGCATGTTTGAAATAAAATGCTTTTCTAAGGAAATATATATATATGAACCAGAAATTCGAGGGAAGGTAATTGTTTTCAAAACAATAACAAAAATTTTAAAACAAAATGAAATAACAGAATGCTGTTCATTTCCTAGATTGCAATAAAAACCCCAGAAATTTCATTAATCAAATAACAATCCCCAATTCCCTGCTAAAATTTCCTTTGATTAAACTGTAACCCCAATAGATTTTTTTTTTTTCCTATCATTATCTAATTTTCAACTCTAAATACAAATTTCATTTACAAGCACCAATTCCTATTTTAACAAAAGATAAATAAATTAAAAGAAGGAACCTGGTGTCCTTCGCTTGCAGAAAATTGAAGAAGCTTTGATCCTTTCGCTGCACTAATTCCTTTGCTGCAAATCCTCCAGCAACCGATCCGAATCCTCCTTCCTCTTCACCAATTTCTCCACAAACAGAAAAAGAACTAAGGACAGAAAATTGATTGGAAAAGAAATTTCTCCAGCTTCTCAAAACCCCCCCCCCCTCAAACAAAGAAACCTCCTCTTAAAATCCATGCCCATGAATCCTTTCAATTTCCTCTTCCTGTGAATACCAAAGGTCACAACTCAAGAAATAAATCCAAATAAAATCCCTTTAATTCCTTTTGTTGCCTTTTCAAGTATTTATATTTCATTTTCTTTTATCAAGCATTTTGATTAAACTAAATAAATTTAACTCCACAAAAATGAACTTCTATTTGAATATATATTCATTATCTTCACAATACATTATTTGTTAATTACTTCCACATTAGAATAATTAAAATCAACCATTTGCAAGATTCTAAATAAGTATCCATTAAATTTCTTATTATAATAATTATCTTTTCAAGATTACTTGTTCATAACAATTTAAATCAATTTATCTAATAATATCACTTTTACTTTTAACGAATTAGTTTGATTGATCATTTGTTCTAAATCATTTGATTTGATTTAATTGATTATTATTTTAATTTCTAATCATATTTTAAATAACCTTGCAAATCACTTATGATTGATTAATTATTTAAACACGACTACTAACATATTATATTTTCCACACAATCAAATAACACAGTAACCAATGAAACACACACACACACACAAGTCCAAAACAACCGACACGGAGGGGAATTACATCCTAGCTATGGATGAAGCATTGTAAGATGATCGTACTGGTGAAAAATGAGCTACCTTAGTCAATCGATCAACACTTACCATAATGGAATCATGTTGACGTGATGACGTAGGTAACCCTACAATAAAGTCAATAGATATAATATCCCATTTCCATTTAGGAATGTGATGTGGCTGCATTAATCTAGCAGGATGTTGATGCTCAGATTTGACTTGCTGGCATTCAAGACATCTCGATACATAATCAGCAATATCATGTTTCATACCAGGCCAGAAATACAATTGTCGAAGATCGGCATGCATTTTCTTAACACCTGGATGAGCTGAGTATGGAGCTTGATGTGCTTCAATCATAATTAATATACGAAGACCCTCTAAATATGGTACATAAATACGACCTAAATGTCATAATATACTATCTGGTTCAAGGACATACCCTACAAATCGACCTTCTAAAGGTCTACCAGATTCAATCTCTGACCTCACTTCCTGATATAATCTATTAGTAGAAAGTGTTGCTAATATTTGACCTCTCAAATCTACTTCAAGAGTAGTAGCAGAGATCTCATGTCGACGACTACTAAGAGTGTCAGCCACTACGTTCTCTTTTCCTTGAACATATTTCACTTCAAAATCATACTCACACAAGAATTCCATCCATCATCTTTGTCTAGCATTCAAGTTAGGTTGCGTGAAAATTTATTGTAGACTACGGTGATCACTATGAAGTTCGAAACGATGACCTAATAAGAAATGCCTCCATCGAACTAATGCATGCACAACTGCAACTAGTTCTAAATCATGAGTAGGATAGTTTAATTCGTGATCCTTGAGTTTGTGAGACTTATAAGCAATCACATGCCCATCTTGCATCAGAACTGCTCCCAAACTCTCTAAAGATGCATCTGTGCATACTACAAAATCCTTAGTAGGATCAGGAACAATCAATATAGGCGCATTATTCAACTTTTCTTTAAGTGTCTGAAAAGCCAACTGACATTTCTCTATCCAAACAAACTTCTTCCCTTTTTTCTGAAGAGAAGTAATCGGATGACCAATTCTAGAAAATCCCTCAACAAATCACCTATAGTAACTAGCTAGACCCATAAAACTACGCACCTCACCTACATTAGTAGGCGTAGGCCAATCTACAATAGCTTGAATCTTTGAAGGATCCACAACAATACCTTTTCTAAATATCACATGTCCAAGGTATTTTATCTCAGTTTGAAAGAATTCACACTTCTTTAGGTTCGCATACAATTGATTTTCCCTTAAACATTGCAATACCTGTCTCAAGTGTTCATGTTCCTTCATGTTTCTTGAATAGATCAAAATATCATCAAGAAATACAAGAACAAAGCGATCAAGGTATGTACGAAAAACACCATTCATTAAACTCATGAATACTAATGGTGCATTCATTAACCCAAATGGTACTATTGTGAATTCGTAGTGCCCATAACGAGTACGAAAAACAATTTTATGAATGTCTGCTTCAGCAATTTGCAATTGATGATAACCAGATTTCAAATCGATTTTAGAGAACACATTAGCTCCCTTGATTTGATCGAAAAGATCATCGATTCTAGGCAAAGGATAATGATTCTTAATCATAACCTTGTTTAATTGATGATAGTCAATACACAATCTAAGTGATCTATCCTTCTTCTTTACGAAGATAATAGGTGCTCCCCAAGGGAAAACACTAGGATGAATGAAACCCTTTTCTAATAGTTCCTCTAACTCGATATGAAGTTCCTCCAACTCCTGAGTCGTCATTCTATATGGAGCTCTAGATATAGGCTCTACTCCAGGAACTAAGTCAACTCTAAAATCTATATCCCTCTTTGGTGGCAATCCAGGTATATCATCAGGAAACACGTCAAGGAATTCCCTAAGAATAGGATGATCATCAAGAGATACCTCTCGACTCTCACCTTCTAGATCAGTAACTATTGTTGCAAATAGTTGACAACCCGGACAAAGACATCTCTTTAATTGCATAGCAGATATCATCCGCAAAGAAATAGGTCTTTGAATACTTATGATTTCCACTTTTGCACCTAAATCATTAATGCAACTAACTGTCTTAAGTTGACAGTCAATCACAGCATGATGAGATGCTAACCAATCCATACCTAGTACTATGTCATATGATCCTAAAGGTGTAACATATAAATCTACTAAGATAGTTAATGTACCAATTTTAAGTTCACAATTATGTATTAAGTTCTCTATTGCTACTTTCACCCCAGAGGTGAATTCACCCTACCACTTACCGCCTTGCTTTACCACCACAAGACCACATCGGTCAACGATGGTTGGTGAAATAAAGGATTCGGTAGCTCTAGAATCAAAAAGAATGGAAACACTAACACCATGTAACTTACCTGAAGTCTCGACCAATGTGTTATGGTGATCGGCTTAGCGGTCATTAACCGCAGCATAAACTGTATGTGATTGTCTTGCATCACCCACTGTAGGCTCTGAAATTGTAGGTCGAGGCCCAAAACTAGTAGAACCTCTCATCGAACACTACCTAGCAATGTGTCCCTGCTGTCCACACGAGTAACAACCTGTGCCTCTACCGAATCCTCTGCCACCCGAGGGTGCATTGGATTACTGGAAACTACCTCTACTGACAATAGACTGAGCACTCTACGCAGGCTGATCCTGCCTATTGTGCTTGTTGCACCACTAGTTGTGACCCTTTCCTGTTTGTGGACTATTACCTTGTTGTGGTTGTGGATTATTATTCTTTTGAGGTGTATGTTGTTGCTGTTGTTTCCCACCCTTTGAGCGTGTTTGTTGGTTCTTAGAGGAACCTCCTATCTGTGCCTGTCCACCCCGTGGACTAAAACCTGCTGTAGGAGCACTGCCAATTTGTACTCCTGTGTGACCACCTAACGCCATAACAAGATTCTCTTCCACTATACGAGCCTTCTCCACAACAATTTCCATATTCTTTGGCTCAAAGACTCTGACTCCACCACTAATGTGGGTTTTAAAACCCCTGATGAAGTGTTGTACTAACATAGGCGCATCATTGCTGATACCAGCATACTGCTTGAGTTCATAGAATATACGTTCATATTGCTCAATAGATAGAGCCAACTAACGTAGATCATGGAACTCGTCAGCTCGTCACTATCTCCAGTGTTTCGATAAGAACCATGCTCTAAACCTCTCCAGGAACATCTCCCAAGACACTGACCCAATATTTAAGTGGAGCTTCTACTCCTCCAAGTGCCACCAAGTAGAGGTGAATCCTCTTAGATGCATAATAGCGCATCTCGCTCGAGTATTGCTATCATAAGAGTGCATGGTGAAGCATCTACCCAAATCTAGTAGCCAGGTCTCTGCCTCTAAGCCACCTCCTATACTATCAAAAGTAGGAGGGCATGCCCTCAATAGATCTCGCATGTGTCCTGCAGTAATAGCATCCTGATGCACTGTATTGTCTACTCTCCTTGGAGATCTATCACGCTCTCTAACTACCTCCTACTCAACTTCCTATCTAGGTCCAAGACGAGCTAGGACCTCCTCTAATAAAGGACATATTTGTGAACCCTCTACTTTAGACTATTTAGGATTATGTCCCTCATTCCTCTAATCCAACTACTCTGCCTGATCACTTTGATGAGGGCTCAGAGGGGGAGTAACCTGAGGGATTGGCCCTCGACCTCCACCTCGACCTCTACCACGACCTCTACCACCTCACCTAGGCATGTTCCTACACATAACAATAACGAGTCTTAGATACTAATCAACCAAGGCTAACAGATAGCGACACTACGTACTAGGTCAACCTAATGGGCTCGTGATTACCCATAGTGTCCAGTGTTTCTAACCTTGGCTTTGATACCAATATGTAATGCCTCATCTTATAGCCTAAAGAATGTTGCAATTGTGTATAAAAGTGAAATAATTTTTTTTAAAGTAATAATATTAAGTTAATTAGTTGCATACATTCACTAAGTTACGCGACGTTACACTACTTGAGTTTCCATAGACAACTTTAGTATTTTGCATTGCTTATATTTAATTAATCATAAACTTAAAAATAAACATTGCATATCACTTGAAATTCTATTCATGAAAGTATATAGTACAATTATGATTTCTTACATTACATTTGATAAGATATTACAATACTCATTCATCTGATGAGGTAGATCAAATAATAGTTACAATTACATTTACAAATGTTCTCCTCATAAACAATTGAGGGATGTTTTCAGATACAAGATTTACAAGAATGCAATAAAGAAAGTACATCTATATCCAAGTGCGAGCTCTCCATCCATGAAGCTCTCATTTCCATGATCATAAATTGGGGACCCAACAGAGTAAAGTGCACATTCCACCCAACCATGTGGTACTCATAGGTCCACCCCCCGTGCTAGGAGATAGTAATATGGTTACCTAGACATAACCTAATCACCCTAGACACAAGTACATAACTAACTGATGGTTACATTGCTTCTAGATTTAAGACAATTGAATGTACTAAGTACACAAGGTAGACTGTTATTTTAGGTGGAGTGTCATCACAATGTTGCAAAGGTTACCCTAGTGTTTCTTCCTAGGTTCTGGCCCCCAACTTGGGTTACCTTGGCAACCTCTTATGAAACCCGACCCTATTTGCAAACTATTACGGAATTGAATATCTTTTAAAGTAACAAGACATCAATTTGCCATTCCAGGCCTTCTCAACTTATACTCAAGACTAAACTAGCTCAAGAGTCATTAAGTGAGGCATAAACATCTTATTAAGGATTTTAATTCTAACTACTATGTTATTTAGTTATCACTAACTTACTAACTCTTTGTAAGTTACCCTGACACCACTTTGTGTCGGCCCTCACATAGAGCCACTCCCCTAAACATAACAAAGGAATTCTAAGTTTTCCTGACTAAGGTAGACAGGGTGTACATATTACAACATAAAATTTCAACTCTTACATAACAAACATCAAATCTATGTTCACAAACTCAGGTGTCTAAACACCATACAAAACCATGTACACATCCTTAGCCAACACAAGAATTCAATTTAAATAATCACAATTTCCCCACATTATCCAACTTGTCTGGAAGACTTGTTCATTCAAGACTTTCCCAATTTTCCCAACAAAGAACAGGATTTAAAGCAAATTAAAAGTCATTAGAGATCTACTATTTGGATTTACTAAATCCTTTCAAATTAGTAATAAATAATAGGATATAAATCAACTTGATCATAACTCATTTCTCTTACATTAAAGAAAATTGCATCAAATTATTCTAATTTAACTTTCTCAATTTTGCACATAAAACAAATAAAAACTATATTTTTCTCAATCAATGATATTTTCTTTTAAAAGACAACTATTTTCATGCATTACATGCATGTATTAAATAAAAATTAATTTAAACATTAAATTATTGTTTTTTTTTTAAATAATAATAAATTATATATATATATATAATTTACATTTTAAAGAAATTCGTAATAAACACATATTTCGTATTATATATTAAAGTTCAACTCTTAACTCAAAGAAAGGCATATGTTATTTTTTTTAACCCAGGCTGAAGGCTTAACACTCGGGTGCGTCACATGTTATAGCAGGTGACGAATCCACACAGGGCCGGCATGTGTAACAGCGGTAGCTGTGGGAGTTGCTCCCACCATCGCCTCCGTTAGGGGCAGTGGCTGTGGGAGTGGTTGCAGCCTCCTCCCACCGTTGCCTCCCTTAGGGGTGGCAACTGTGGGGTTAAACCCCCACAGCCCCTTACCAGTAATTTCAAAAACAATTAAAAATAAAATATAATGAAATTCGTGTATAGTTCCTGCGAATTTCAAAATTCATTTCTATTGTAAAAAATTTGAACCCTAAATATCGTCGGTACGATGACGACAATTCAATACTAATATTCATATAAAAATTTAGTTTTTCTTTCTCAATTCAATTTATATATAATATATGTATATGTATATGTATATGTATATATATATACATATATATTTCACAGGGTTTTCTAATGAAGAAACAAAGAAATTTGAACAGAATAATTTTCAACAGGGTTCATTGGGGTAATTGGAAAACTGTAAAATTTACAATAGTACCCATAAAAATATTCCCAAATGAATTCTAAAGTTTTAATTCCAGAAGTTTTAAATTCCATTTTCTCATATATACATGATTTCCCTTCACTCAAACTTATTTTTCGAGAAAGAAAATCTACATAAGTTTTAAGAATTCAATAAATCCTTACAGAAAATAAACAGTGAATGATTTTTCCCGAGAAATACAGAGGTTTAAATTAATGAAATTTCTTTCACACATATTCTTTTCAAAAAACAACAAATTAAAAACCACAAGCGGAATACCTATTTTCCCAAAGCTTTAGAAATCAATCTGGTGATGAAAACCTCTGTTGCTTGTAGCCTTCCAAAACTTTTTCCATACACCAAATCCCAATATCCAAAACAGAGAACTTCCACAAAATAATAGTACCAAAAAACATAAACCAAAATTTTTTAACAGAGCACTGATATTTTTCTCGTGAAGAATAGAATAGACTTCTGTGTTTTCCCAGATCCCAAATAATCTCCAAGAAATTCCTCAACAAAACCCATAAATTTAACTGGCACACTTGTCGAGAAGAAGAAAATATCTTCAACAACTTCTCGGCAATCTTGCCTTTAAAGATTTGCATGCATTTAATTTATTTAAAATTTAAAATTTCAATTTTCAAAAATACAATTTTATTTAACAATTCAAAATGCCATTTCCACAATAATACTAAATAATTTAAAATTAAATCTATTCACACACAATTTAAAACAATTTTAATTTAATTTATTTATTTATTTAATTAAATAAATTTAATCTCTAAGATCAAATTATTTAACCAAACAAACTAATTAATTTATTAAATAACATGCAAAACTTATTTCTTTAACATTTAAAAATTAATTTAAATAACAGTATATTAAAGAATAATAACTATCATTAAAATTGACAAGATTTTCCTATCAAAGTAATTAATCCAAATAGGAAAAGACAAGACAAGCTAAAACTCCAAACTAAACTGACGATGTACTATGACCGGGTTTAAGACTAGACTAGGATGAACCATGCTACTACCTCCCAATCAACATTTCCATTGAGTCTTGACATGCTCAGACCTGAGTAACCAGGTGGAGTCGGTGTCATGTACCTGCAATCTTGCAACCAAACCAATAACGTGCATAAATATATAATCCATTGTACAAGCACACCGTGCAGAGAAAATCACGGACATTACAGGGCACTCGCAAGTGAGTGATGCAATTTTGTTCTCCACACCAATACACGTCACATCAGACTGACAAATTAAATAATAGTTAGTCCATCATAAACATATTCATAGCAATAACATCTGAGAGAAAACATCTACGCTATATCAAAGCATGTCAGAAATCAGTAATCACCATACAATGTATCATCATATCACAAAGAGAATCCACTATTGCTCAAAATCAGCGATCAAAATATCCAAACCAAGTACCATAGTCTAATAGTATGAAAACATGTAGTAGAAAACATAAGCATAAATGGAGGGGTACTACATAAAACCAATAGGCATTCTGAGTTGCATTGTCAGGAGTTCCAAACTACTACACAAATCTTTCAAGTACAAGTCCAAAATTTTGTTGATGGTTCGAGCTGCAAATACATTTTTACATCAAAGCCCTATGATTCCTCAGTGTTGGTGGTCAATCAAGCTCCTTTCCCACAAAGTGAATGAAAAACACCCGAGAAGGAGGCTGCAAATAAGGAAGGAGAAGTGAAGAAGGTAAGTAACAAGAGCTCTCTATCTCATCTCTTTGATTCGGTAGAAAATGGTCCCAAAGATGAGGAAGAGTAGCATGAGGATGATGTTCATATGTTCCACCAAAGGGTAACTACTTACAACTTAAGAAATAGAAAAGTTGGTGGTCCTTTTAGAATCTCTACCCTACCTAACAATTTTAACACCCCACCTAATCCTAATGCCAACAATAATTTGACCTATCCTAAAGTCCTACCAATATTTCAATAGGAATAGGTAGCCCAATCCAACTCAAAACCAACCCGCCAATACTTCCCAATGCACTTTCTCCAAGGTAAAAGTCAAGTAAATGGGGGAATACATGGTGGAAGAATTAAAGAAATTCAAATTTAGCCTATCAGCCTTTGAACTATTAAGGGTTCCCATTATTAGAAATTCCCTCTTTCAATCATTGAATGGAATTTCCCCATAAAAAAATCTCAAGAGGTGGCTGGAAAGAGAGTTCCATTTGACACCTCCAACAATGAGCATGTGATTAGGGAAATTATAGGAAAGAAACCCAATCAACCCCCAAACTAGCAAACTAGCAAAAATCTACCAACAGATAAGCCACCTATGAAGGAGGAAAACCAAGTGCAAACAAAAGATAAATGTAATGATAGAGACAAGGATCAAGTGGACCAAGCTAATGTTTCTATGGGGTTGTTTCAAGGGAAGCTGGAAACCCCTCCTTTCTTATTAACAATTCAAATATTTGTAAAAAATATTCATAATTGTCTACTAGAACTTGGAGCATCAACCAATGTCATGCCATTCATAGTGTGCCAAGCCTTGGGGATTACCCCAACCCCTTCCAGCCATAAAGTAACCCAACTTGACAAGACCAAGGTGAACCTAGTAGGGGAGATGAATAAGATCCCTATGCAAATTGTAGCTGACCCAAATTTGCAAAAAATCATTGATATCCAAGTGGTCGATATCCTTGAAACTTATGGAATCATATTGGGAAGGGACTTCACCCAAGATTTGAATGGTTATGTTGCCACCGAATACTAAATCTGTGGCTCCCTTCTAAGGGGCTTCCTAATCAAATGCACATTGAATGAGAGCCCTAGCTGAAATTCATGATCACTAAGTACAACAACATGAATGAAGTGTTGTTTGGAGAGATGGAGTTGGGTAACTATTGTTGGTGTTTTTTCAAGTGCACTCAAAGGAAATTCTAAGGAATTTCCATTTCCTATACTCAAAAATCCTAAAAATGATTGGCCAACTAACAAGATCCAGTCACAGACTAAGATCTTCTACACTTTAGGTTTTGTGGGGCCAAAGAGGGTGTTCCTATTGGTGTTCACTTAAGATACACTTGGTGAAAAAAATTGCTTTTACAAATCATTTCAACTGAAAGGTAAATATGCAAAGCATACTATGGAATTGGCTAGTTCCTAAGTAACTTACTACCATTTCAGTAAATGCCCACACTTTTGTCAAATGAATACAAGATTTGTGTAAATATTTTGGAAATTTTAAAATGAATTTAAATTCTACCTCTAGGTTGGCCACCAGAGAATAATTTGATTAACCCATTAGGAAAATCCTAAGGAAATAGATTAGTTCCTTATGCAATTTGGTTACAAAGTCATATGCATACTATCAGTAATACATAAGTGATTTCAAATTCTTAAGGAAAGAATATTTTCATAACAACATTGTATTATGAGACTTAAGACTTGTGATGCATAACTTCTTATCACATCCTAAGTAGATAATTGTAAATCCATACCTCTTATTTAATCATTTAATTGATTGTTTGAATCAAGGAAAAAATAGAGATATACATTTGAATTGAAACTCAAAAGAAGAATGAAAATGTTATTGACAATTCCATCCAAAATTTACTCAAAACCCACATAAGGAAAGAAAATGCATCATAGGTAAATTTTCATTTGTATTCATTGATCAGGTTTGTATAACAATTTAAGACAATATGTGCATATTCATTCAAAATAGCCCAACATAGGCATGCTTATCTATTCCTTTTAACTATAATCACATTATGTCTAGCCTAGACCTAGCTTGATATTTTCTACTATCTGCTCTTCTCTTTTCTGTGTCTATCTTGATCCCCTTGATCATGTCCTACATTCTAGTCTTGAATTCCCTTTATACTTATAAGGAGCAACAAGCTTTAGACCCCAATGCAATTAAAATGTAGAATTATCATTTCATCAAAATTTCAGCTACATTTGATCTGGATTTAAAAAACCCACATGATGAAATCACAAAAGCTAGTATAACGAGAAAGATTCTGAAAGATAACCACCATCAAGGAAGAAAATGGAAAGTACAACCAAAACCTTCCTTATCACCATATGAGCTTCATGAACTAGGAAATAAAAATTCCACATAGGCACACGATTGATGTCGAGTCATCAAATTTTTGCCACGAAGGAAAACCAAAGAGCCACCATAGCAAAAAGAAGATATCAAACACAAAAAAATCATTTTCCCATCACATCACCACGTCCTAGGTTACAACCATGGTAAACCCAACCACTCCTTGTCATTTCAAGGGGAAGAGAGGAAACCTTAGCTTCTCCTTCCTCCATTTCTTCATCAACTATGCTTATAGTATGCCCGCTTGGGGTCTTCATGGCCAGTGGCAACATGAAGACTACCTCCTCACCTAAGGGAAAACCCTCATTCAACATGTCCAGGTACCAAGCGTAGGCTAAACCAGCCTCTGAATCATGGCTTCCAAAAGAGGTACTTGTAATGTTAATGGGGGAGTGTTGGCACCAATAAGAGCTATGCCCATACCTTACTATTCACCTGGACCTAGTCAAAGACTACACTAGGAATTTTCTATTATTTCCTTCTACTTTAGCAGCCCCACCCCCAAATTCTAGTCAATGACTGTATCTTCTCAGCGCTAGCTTAGACTTGGAAGTAGTAGTTTCCTCTGTAATGGGAACAACTTCATGTGCACCAAGACTAGAACTCTATGAATTTAGATGGATTGACCTTCTCACTAGTTTTCTCATCTTTCTTTGTTGCTAATTTCTCACACTAGAGAATGTATAACTACCTTGTGATAATGGTACAAATAACAACCACCTCAACTATATTTATTGAGTAAAACCATAGCAGCATTATTTATCAAACATGCACAATTTTGAAATCCCATTGGAAGATGTACTAGTGCCATTTAATTCCCATTTGCATGGAAATAAGTTAATTATTCTTCATGATTCTCTACATTTACCTCTTGACATGAATTGAGATCAACTCAATCACTCTATAGAGTGCAAGCCATTAATGCAAGCTTGTTGTGCAAAATAGAACTGGCCATCAGGTGTCACATGCCATTTTGAATGAGATTCGTTGATCTTTTTCCTTAATGGATGATCAAATGGCTCACTCATGTTTGACCCTATTTGAATTCCAGTGGTACCATTGTTGATGTGCTTTTTGCCAATTACTTCTTTCCATGTTGGATGACACCATCACTACTTGTGGGCTCCACCATCTAAGTGAGTGAGGGACAAGTGTCAAGATTTCACTAATCTCATTGGGTTTAACCTTTTTTTATCTTCATTTAGTGAGCCAATAGGGAACGGTGAAGACTACTCCACCTGGTTGATCTTGACTACTCATTGAAGGTGTCAAGGCATGGGATTAGTAGTGGGAAGTGGGTCTCGCACCATACCTGGGACACATGTTAGCTTCTTGCTAACCTCATTTCTTTTATCTAGCATGCACTTTACTCCCTTGAGCTAGTGGGGTATGGTTCAAATTTCATCCTTGATTGCCAAACATTGAAAGTTGCACAACACATGATGTTAGCATTAAATGGACAATACTTAGGTCGCTTGATGGTGACATGACTATAGGGTAAATGACTCAATCCTTAATTAACCGAACTTAACATTTTCACAACCTGACTTTAGGAAAACCTTAGTACAGTGGGAAAGGATGATCGATTTCTAAGACAAACGAGGCTAGTGAACAAATGTGGTGAGTGGCTAAGGAAATCACTTAAGAGCTTGATGACTGACTTAATGGGTCAACACAAAAATAAAACACTGGCATATTTTTCTGATTAAAAAACCTACTCACTTGGGGACAAGGCTTTACTAATGGAAACCAAGCTCATAATAATTGAGCTAAAATTCTTCAGAATTTCATAAGCTCCATCAACTACTTCCCTATTGCCTAGTAGAATGAAGAAGAAGAAGAAGTGGAGGAGGTCTTTGTGCTTTATAGTGCCCCCACCAACTTGACCCATCTTCCTAACAACACAAAAGTGTTGATTGAACTTGAAGATGAATTCTAGGGGGACAACAACCTCAGGTTGTTCAATGGATTCCTAGAATTTATGCAAAATTAGCTCAATTTAGGAGCTAGAATGGAATTCAAGGGGTTGTTGTTACCCAGCTAGTGTAGAGTGGATGATGCTACTCATTCCGAGTTCAAGTGTTGCTTGTGCATAATAGTCATGGATCATATCAAAAGGTAGGCCACTTCCAAAGAGGTTATGGTAGAATAGAAAGGTCAAAACTAGCTCAAGTGCAAATAGCCACCTAACGGTCCAAAAATAGACTAGCAACTAAAGAAGAAGGATGCATGCTCTATTAGCTCCAAAGGAAGAAATCCCTTCAAGTTTTGGATATTACAATTTGATGGATACAAATCCAAGAAAGGAGTGGGAGCAAGATTCAAACTCATTATTCCATCAAGTAAGATGTACTTTGCTATCCATAGAATACAATTTTACTGCACAAATAACATAGCAGAATACAAAGTGTTAGTTCATGGATTACTCATGTATTTAAGATAGAAGGTCAAAATGTTGCAAGTCTTAGGTGATTCTAAATTAGTAGTCAAACAAGTTAGGAAATTATTCTTGTGCCATGATCAGAGACTAGAAAACTATAGGCATAGAGTATGGGATCTCATAGAAAACTAGGCACATTGAACATCCAACTAATTCCCCATAGCAAAAATCAATCTGCTAATGCATTATCCCAAGTGGCTAGTACCCTAAGACATTTGTCCCTGACTGGATTGAAGAAATTAAATGTAGAGATCACTTGTACCCTGTCGGTGCCTGATAATGTCACTCATTTTTAAGTGTTTAATGATGACAACCATATCCTCGACTTCATAACTAGTTTAGATGTATTTTCCTCCCAAATCATAGATGAAGTAGAGCTAGAGGAAGTTGAGCTTGACATCAAAGTGGTGATCAATTTGAAAATTAATAGAATACCTAGGGGTATGGTCTAGCTAGAAAGGATATTTGAATTAGATCACATAAGAGACCAAGATCAACAAACCAAGAGGGAGTCTATAGATAATCAATGTGATACTCACAACTTGGGTACTGTAGAGGATGTTAAAAAAATTTTTTATTGGTAAAATATGCACCCCAAAGGAATGGAAAGGGATTGTCAATGTGTTACATACATTTCATGATGTGATTCCTTGGGGGTATGAGGACCTCAAAACATATGACATGTCAATCATCACTCATACCATCCCCATTAAGCCAGATGTGAGACCATTTAGGCAACATCAATGTCCAATCAATGTGTTTCTAGAATTCATCATCTTCAAAGAGATACAAAAGCTACTATTTGCTTGTATTATTTTCCCTATCAAAAATTCTACATGGGTGGAAAATTTGGTTCTAGTTAGAAAGATGAATGGAGAAATCAGGTTATGTGTAGATTTTAGAAACATGAACAATTTTTTTCAAAAGGATAACTATCTAATAATCTCATTGGATGAAGTGTTACAAATAGTAAACAGTTTGCAAATGATGTCGTTTCTTGATGGCTACTCTAGATATAACCAAGTGATGGTGCAATATGAAGATAGGTACAAGACAACATTCACCAAAAAATGGGGAACATTTGAATATAGAAGGATGGCATTTGGTTTGATTAATGCAGGTGCAACATTTCAACATGACATGGGCATATCCTTCAAATATCTCATTGGAAAATGCATCATCATATATATGGATGACCTTACAGACCATGTCTTTGACTTATGCAAAGTTTTCCAAAAGTGTAGAGATATCAACATCTCATTGAACCCAAAGAAATACATATTTAGGGGTAACAAAATGAAAACTACTAGGACACATGATCTAAAAAAAGGGTATATCCATAGATCTAGAGTGTATACAGGCCATTTTGAAGATCCAACCTTTGGGTAGCAAAAAGGAGATGAAATCCTTCTTTGGGAAAATCAAGTTTGTTAGGAAGTTCATCATAGGATTTATGGAAATAGTCAAGCCATTGAATGCCATGCTCAAGAAAGATGCTAAAGTAGAGTGTACATAGGAAGCTAAATATGATTTTGATAAAATTAAGTGGGCTATCATAGATTCTCCTATTCTAGTCATCCCATATTATTTAAAGCCTTTCTACATCTACTCTTTCGCTTTAGATCACTCATGAACCAACATGTTAACATAGAAGGATGGTGAGGGGAATGAGTACCCTATTGCCTTTATGAGTGCCCCACTAAAGGATGAAGAATTACATTACCATAATGTTGAGAAACAAACTTATGATTTGGTATGTGGATTCAATAAATTCAGACATTAAATCTTACAAAATAGAGTGTTTGCAATTGTTCTAGATCCAGCTGTTAAGAATCTATTCATGCAAAATGAGCTAGGTGAAAGAAGAGAAAAATAGATCATGTTGTTACAAGAGTATGACATGGATATTTAGCCTATGAAATTTGTATGAGGGAAAAATACCATTCACACAATGGTAAAGATAGATCTAGAGCTCACAGTTCAATAATACCATTTGGAGGATGTTTCTCTAGATGAATGGTATGATGACATAGTGTATTACTTGCTAAACAATAAATGTCTATCACAACTATAAGGAGTACAAAAACACCCTAAGATTTAAAATTAATAGCTACATGCTACAAGTATCTATATTATACAAGAAGAATCATGATGAAATTTATCTTAGGTATGTGGGAAAAGAATTAGTTGAAGTGTTGAAACAATTTCATGAGAAATTCAAAACTAGACATGGATTAGGCACTTCAACAACCCATTATATCCTATGAGCTAGGTATTATTGGTTGACCCTTTTCAAAGATTCCCAAAAAAATGTCAAGTCTTATCATTTCTACCAAACCGTGGCTACCAAGGAGAGGTACGTTGTTCCACTAAAACCCATTGTTGAGGTAAGGCCTTTTGCTCAATGGGGGCTCAACTTCATTGATTTAGTAAACCCACCATCTTTTGCAAGCCAAAGGTACATTCTAACTTCTACTAATTTTTGTACTAGATGGAAATAAGAAATTTCTTGTAGGAAATGTACAACTAAAGTAGTTGTTAATTTTTTAGAAAGTTTCATTATATATCATCTTGGTTGTCCATTTTCATTAGTGTGTGATAATAGTCCTGCATTTTCTTCCCTCGAGTTTACTAGTTGGGCATTTTATTATGGGATTATACTTAAATTTTCATCTAATTAGTATCCCCAAGGGAATAGTTTAGCTCAATCCATGAACAAGAACCTGTTGATCGACATATGTAAGTTGCTTGACAAGAATCCCTAGGACTAGAATGCCTAGTTGGATTTTTCTCTATGGGTAGATCCCACCTAACATATAAGGAAACCATAGGAAATTCCCCATTTCACCTCATTTATGGTCCCAGTTCACCTCAAGATCCCTATGTTACAATTCATCAATACCTATTATGAGGAGGGAGAATGCCTCCAAGGTCACTTAGCTAAGCTACTCCATTTAGAGGAAGTCTATAACAAATCAATAGAAAATTTTCCCAAACATCAGGTGTAGTTATGAGATGGCTTGACCATAAAGCCAAAGTTAAGGTCTTTAGGATCATTGACTTAGTCCTATGTTGGGATAAGGCCCATTATAAGAAATGGGGACATGAAAAATTTAACAAACTTTGGCTTGGCCCCTTTCAAATTTCTAAATTAGTAGGAAATAATGCCTTTCACTTGAAGACACTCACCAAAAAGGATGTCACATTTCCTATAAATGGATAGTACCTCAAGCATTATTTCCTTTCTTGAGCTATCTCAACTCACCTTTGTGTATAGTTAGTGTGGGTCTTTTGTTTTCTATTTTTTATTTTGCTTCACGCTCGCTTGCTTTCCTAACCTTTATTTTGTTGAGGGAATTGTTCAACCTTGACGTAGTGGTTGTGCTTGGCTCGGGGCCCACTTTGCTACATGCTTCTTTTGTTCCTTGGATAAGTCTTCATGAGTTACTAGGAATTTCTGCCCACTTCCACGAAATAGGTCTCCTCACTCAAATTCTAGCTTGACCTAGGATAGAACCCTTGATTGAATCATTTCACATTTATCTCACGTTACACATGATACACATTTGAAATACTCTTAATGAGCTATATGGTAGTCACCATGAAACCATGGCAAGAGAAAAATCTTAATTCTACTCTAGTGACCACTACAATCTTCAAACCCACTATAAGCTTCACTACTTATATAGTTGAGCAAAAAGAATATCAAAAGGAAACAAAAGAAAAAAAAATTTGAAAAACAAGAAACTATGTGGGCGTGCGAACAACTCTTCATGGCTATGGATGCTCGACTAGAAATAGAGGAATGTTAGTGGGGATTGCAGCGATAACTCCATCATGGCTATATATGCCTGACTGGTAGTGGAGCAATGTCTAGATTACTTTTGAGATTAGATTACTTATGTATCTTGCTTTGGCTAATTTGCTACTATCCTTTATGGTTTCTAAAGGGGAGGAATGCACTTATTGCACACACCTCTGAGGTACTATGTAATTTGGTTCAACCAAGGATTCCATTCTCCTTTGATCCTTTAGTTCATTTGAGGAAACTTGTTCCTAGTCTACGAAACTAGAGATTCTAGATTTTGGATGAATCCTTACCCTTGGAATGCTTGGGAGCATTCTTCAAGTAGAGTCACTATTTGTTGTACCTATAGCACACACACCTTATTTAGACTAGGAACCCCTCTCCTTGTTTCACTTTCATCTAGTCATTTTTACTTTCACCTCATTTTGTGTGCCCCTATTTTGAGCCTAAACTAGTCATGCACCTTTAAGCATGCTAAAACACCTTGACCAAATTCACTTATCCAAAATTTACTAGGTTTTGGGCCTTTGCAGAATTTAGTGTGCGGGATTCCACCCTCTATTGGCCATCACATTGATCACTCTCAATAGACCTACAATTGCAGGTCTCCCTTAGTGGTCCACTACTTGGGCTTCACTGCTCCTTACACCCTTCATGCCACACATTTGCATGCATGAAAAACCTCACACTTAATTTTGCTACTTGAATCTTCTCTAAACCTCCTCAACAGTGCGAGATTTTGCAACTCTTACCAACCTCATCCAAGTCATACTTGAGAGTTAATGCAGCCATTAATGGACCTTAGTCTATATAAACCCCTCCCCAAAGCTGTCATTTTCACTTGTGGAATTCAAATTTGGAGAGATAAGAAGGACCTCCCGTATGCATAGAAGGATTTGAGCATTTAACAACTATTTTTATTTCTCCATGTGATTGAGGTAAGCATCTACATTATGTGTTTAGATTCTTTGATTTAAACTTATTAAAAGGTTGTTTACTTAGGATTTATTAAATATGAATGGCATTAAGCCTCTAGATTCTAAGATTAAAACCTAAGGTTTGGAACAATGTTTGACCTAGCTAAATGGTAGCAACCCTTGCCCCATTTGTCCCTTGTTTTTAAGTCCTCAAATCTCTAGTTGGGTAGAAATAAGTGTTAAAGTGTTGGTAGGGTCATGCGGGGCCTTGTTTGTGGGTGTTCATTCTCTTGAGGACACCTTTTAGTGGTTGATCATATACTAACTCTCATCCTAGAAACCTTGCTACCACACCATTTAGATGGGTTAACATTCAAAAACTATTAATTCACCAAGCACTTATAGACCCATATTTGTGGATCACAGTATGTGAACCATCATCCCATCATCACCGTTCTTTAATGGAAGGACCTCTGCATCTTGCAAACTTGCAAACCCCATGTCTAACTTCAATGCTCTTGGTAATAAATGATCGAATCAATAGAAGTATAAGTCAAAGTTCTTAGTGGGCATGACCAAGCAGGCCACCTTGTGGGAATATTGTCCCTTCAATGTTGTTCCCAATGACATAACTAAAGCATATTCTCATGGTGTGTTCCCTATGCTCTCAATCTCTATTAAGCCCAATCTTGAATTGATAAACTTCTAATTCAAGGTGATTATGTGGGTTCACCCTTGCAGGTACCTGTCTCAGCATTTCCATTGTCTAATGGCATAATACCTACACCTTTTTGTTGTTTGAGTTCCATGGGAAACATTTCCTCAAAGCTAAAACTTCAAGTTTCCCAAACTAAAACCTTAGCGTGGGTGGTCCCTACATGTCTATTTCTATGGACTTCAACCTATAGGGGGTCATCACTCCAGGGTCATTCCTCAATAGAAAAAATGACACATCTCTCCACTATGTAGATCCCAAATTCTCCAATGTCATCAACATCAAATACAGAAAAAGGAAAAACTCTAAGTAAAGGTTTCTTGGTGGGCCCCATTGCACCCATCAGAGGTCATTGTCCAATGGTAGGGTCTCCATGGTGCCCCATTACATAGAACCCACATGCCTTATTCCCACCCCGCTTGAAATAATCAAACATATGAACTAGATTGACTAAATGCAACCTTATCCACACAATAAAGATGTTCATAACAAATTTAGTTGAAAGAATGTTTTATGGGTCCTGCTACATGGAACTCCACATACGGGGAGACACCTACTCTTGGCCACTATCCAACAACAAAATACCAATGGATTTCCCACATGTTGCTTCTGTACCCTTCATATCCACATGACCTTCCAAGATTGATCTAGCAACTTCAAGTGCTCCCATTATCCTTTCTTGCATTTGCCAAGTAAGCTTTGCCCCAAATTCACCCAAAATCATGCCACATGGAAATTAACCATCGAGGTGTTGTCTGTGGGATTTCACTGCCCCAATGCCATCCCTTAACAACATTCACTACCACAACTTCCATAGGGTGGACTTCACTTGCATTTGCACAAGCAACCCAAAAAAGCCTTAAATGATGAAATGTGATGAATGTTATCATATTTCAATAGTATATAAATTCATCTAACAATGAGTTTATAGGATTTAATCGACATTTATCCTATTAATCTATCAATACACTTATTGCATATTTTGGGTGTAGGATTTATGAAACTTGTTGAGGGGCCATCAAAGAAACCACTAGGGAAAGTTGACAAAGGAAAGAAACCCACCAGAACTCCTAGGGGGAAAGAAGATAAATAACAAAAAAAGTACTAGTTCCATGTACTAGAATGCACTTCTAAGATCATTTCCAACTAGGATACAATCTCTGACATCGACCTTGGACATGTAAACATAGATGAATTCAAGTAGAGAGTAATGATAAATCCCACTACAAAGGAGGCCTTAAGAATAAAATAAATAAGCCTTGCAAAGTTAGTTGTCTTTCCTTCCACTCTTGTTACTCTAAAGCTTGTAATGGCTTGCCAAGAGTGTTATCACTCTCATAATAGAAAAGTAATTTCTAAAGATGGAAGAGTACTATCGGACTTATCTGATAAATCTATTGAGAGCATAGATGAAGTACCAATTCCATAGAGTAGAATGCACTTCTAAGATCATGTCCAACTAGGACACAATCTATGACACTAACCTCAAGCATGTAAGCATAGATGAATTCAAGTAGAGAGTAATGATCAATCCCAATACATAGGAGGCCTTAAGAATAAAATAAGATGGCCTTGCAAAGGTAGTTGGCTTACCTCCCACTCTCATTGCTCTAGAGATGATAATGGCTTGTTGAGAGTGCTATCGCTCTCATAATAGAAAAAAATTTACCAAAGATGGAAGAGTACTAGTGGAATTATCTGCTAAATATATCAAGAGGACATTTGGTATCCCACTCTTTGATGAAATAGAGGAATTTGAGAAGGAATTCACCTTTATTGTTTGGAAACAGGATCCTCTTAAGTGTAAGAGGACAATAATTCAATCATGGTTGAAGGATAAGAGAGGTAGTTCTAATAAGGTTCCATAAACACTATATAGGAGAAACTTTGTTGAAGAATTAAATGATCTATTCATGTTCTTGAATACAGTGATGGGCCTACCATCTGCTACATTCTTTGAGGAATGGATGTTCTACTTCATAGAATAAATTCTTCAAGACACTACCAAATTCCACTAGGTGAAGATGATAAGTGAGAATTTGAATAATCAATTCATGGTGGTAAAGAAGACCTCAAAATTCTACATGACTTCATATTTTTTCTACCTTCTAGCAATCAAGTTCCCATACAAAGGATTATTATGTGCTAGAACATTGGGAACCAAGAAGGGACAACTGAAGGTATACAACTACTACCCCTAGTTACAATACAAGAATTTCAAGGACTATAGAATGGTGAATGATGCCTTCATTGGACATATTATTAGAACCTTGGGAGGAGAATACAAAGAAAGGTGTTGACAGTGCCAAGGAACTCATAAAGGATTTTGGATATCTATTCATCCAATTCCCAAAATTCACACCCATTAGAGAAAAGGGGTTCTTGGGAAGACCTTACCAGTTGCCACCTATCCTAATGAAAAAATAATTTTTTTAGAGCTTACTTGATAGCTATAGAATTCCCACACCTTGTTGAGCAACAAACACTAAGCTAGGGTCCCAGATCCCCTTACATTTGGATAGGGAATGTAATCTTTCCCTACTGCCAAATGTGTTGAGTAATCTAAAAAGGAATTGGTAGAGTATAACCTAGACTTGTGTATAGATAGGAGAAGCATGTATCCCCATCACAAGCTAAAGAAACAAGTTGGGAGAATGTATTCCCACTGACCTCACATTGAAGACTTCTAGGAAAATTATGATGATGACAAGGAGGTTTAGATGAGGAATTATATGATGATGATTGCCTATTTCATGAATTCCATTGATCTATTCCCAATGCTATATTATATTATCAAGGAAAAAATAATTATGGATGAAAGATATAAGGCCTTGGCCAATTTCCCATTGCCAATAATCGATTGGGCTAAGGAAGAGTTCACTGACCTAGACACTATCACCCACCCCATTGAGTAGAGAACCAAATAGTGGGTTGATGGAAAAATAACTCAATTGCAAGAACAAGGTGTAGAGTTAACATACAAGGATCTCAAAGATGAGCTTGAAAATGAAACAAATAGTGGCACCATCATAGGATCATCGAGTGAGGCTCCTAAGCCTCCACCTGTCACAAGATCTAGGAAGAAGGACACTGGTAAGTGGAAGCCTAAACATAAGGTATATACAAGGAAGTGAGTAGTGGGGTAGCCATCCAAATGATCAAAGAGAATGTGAACCTTTTTCTAGAAATGCTAACAATCTGAGAAGAGGACTCCCCACATTTAGAGGAAGAAGAGTCTGAATGACCTCACTCACCACCACCTTCCACCACTACTCTCCCATCAATTGCTCATGTTTCTACTACCACTACACCATCCCCTTCCTCTCCCAAATCTTCTCCCATCTCATCTTTGCCTACTGTGGAAATCTTAGTCCACCTCATCTTTACCTCACTGACCACTCTAGTGGTCGTATTGGACTCTTTCTCTTCCACTACTTCCCCACTATTATTCTCCTCACTCCTAGTTCCACTTCCTACCCTTTCCACCCTACCACCTTCCTTTCTAATGACTACTATGGAACCTCTTACTTTTCCTCATGCCTTTGTAACTTATATGTAAAATGTGTCGATTGAGCTCTTTGAGGTAATCCACAACCCCAAGGTCTAAGAATTAATGGCCTAGCCTATTTCTACTTTTCCTCTCCCTCCACCACCTACTGAGCCACCAAAGATTGAGGTGACAATGCAAATATTATAAGAAATGTAGAGGCTTAGTGTGGAGCAAACCAAGGTTGCAACGAGAGATGTTGTTGAAGAACTAGAGGACTCTGATAGGGATGATTATTTTGAGCATCTTGAGAGTGGATTGAATATAAACATAGATAAAGTGGCCTCAAATGAGGAAGTACAAAAAAGGCCCAAGGGAGAACATGCTAAGAAGCTCAAAGAGTATTATGAAGTGGAAACATTTGATCAAGAACAAAATGAAGAGTAGCCCTAAAAGCATAAGGACAAATAAACAAACCTTAAGGAGCATCACTTCAAGGAAAGGAAAAAAAACATAGATGTTGATGTGGAGACAATTGATGAGCCTCCAAAAACTACCCAATATGAGGGATTGATACAAGAATAAGTTCCTCTATAAGGGGAGGAAGAAAAAGATAAAAAATAAGAAAATATAGAAGGGAAAAGTTTTGTCCCTAAAGGATGTTGAGGTTGAGCATGAAGAACATAAAAGGATAATACTAGGAGAAGATAAAACTCAAGAGGATGTAGAAATCAGTAACATTGAAAAATAAAATACTATGCAAGAAAGGGAGACAAATGAGGGAGAAGGAAATGATGAAGAGGCTCCTAGTCATGAGGAGGATGAACCTCAAAAGGAATGAGAAGAATAAGGGAATCATGAATCTCCAAAGCAACAAACAAAAGTCCCTACATGGCCAGAGAAAAAATTAAAGAAGGATCCCATAGTTGTTGATCCCAAGGCTCGATTAGAGGTAATCTTGGCTAGGGTACAAGTGAAAACCCATAAGGAAAAGACACCCAAGATTAGGTCTCACACCACCATTGATGCTATAGGGTCAAGAATATTGTAAGTGGCCACTCTTGTTGTGGATAAAGATGAAAGAGCTATTCAAGGTCATGACTTCTAGATATCCACTATCAACTTGGGTTTGGCATCTCATGGGTAGAAGATTAGTGAATTCTAGGGGTCTCTCTCCACTATTCTACATCAAATGAACAAGGACTAGTCCATGAAGGAGGAATTAAAAACATAGGTGGTAGAAATAACCGCCTTCATACAATAATGGACTTAATCAAGATAAGAGGTTCCAATGGATCACCTACACCCACCTTGCTCTCAAAGGAATATGTACATCAAATTGAAGGAATGAAGAACTAGACCAAGTCTACCTCAAACTGGTTCAACAAGTTGACTTACAATGGTGATATGGGAATCCATCATGTAGCCAGAATGTACAATGAATTTTTGAGCTTTACAGAAGGAAGTGGAGGACATAATGGGCACCTGCAAGAAGTTCCTTGAGCTATATAAGATCACCTATCTAAAGCTAGAAAGAATCCTCAAGCTCTCCTGAGAAACCTAGGAAAAGGAGTTGTTGTTGCCTAAGGAAGATCATTGGCTAGTTGACACCTTACAGCTAAATCTTGAATACAAGAAAGAGATTTTGGAAAAGTCCTTACGAGAATTAGAAATTGATTATGAATGGATTGTAGAACATTGGGTGGATAGTAGTGATTATCTAAAGATGATGATAGGTTATGAGATGCTTGCCCTAGAGTTAGATCAAGAGAAGATCAAGCCTTTATTTCATAAGAAAATGGAGCAGGGGGTTGGTGACACACTATCACCATACTTTATTGACTTCACTATAAGATCCTTCACTAAATTAGAGAAAATAATCAAAGCCATGCCAAAGTGCATCAAACATCGGGACCAAATTATTGAAATATTCAAAAGAGTGGCCTTTCAAATCATTAAATATGGGCTCTTAGTTGAAAAGAAGATGATAGCTATAATCAACAAGTTTGTGGAATATGCAACTACACAAAAAGAAGCTAGAAATCCCATTATAGCAAATAAATGTTTGAAAAAATAGTCATAAAGGCTAGAGGTAGTTAAAGGAGAAAATAGACTAGGAGACAAAATAAGGAAAAAGATGAAAGTCTATTTTTATATTGTAATATATTTGGGGTAGGTGAAACCCTAAGTTAGAATGAATCTAAGCCACTAATTGTAAATGAATCTTGTCCATTCATTCTAACTTTGGGAAACTATAAATAGGTGCATACTCTCATTTTTGAAGAGAGAGATGAGTTGTTGTAAAGACACGTTTCTAAAAAATATATGAGAAAAACATTGGGTTAATGGTTTCTTATGTATTGTTCTCCATGTGTGCATGATTCTATCTCCAAGTAGTTAGTTTCAACCTTTTTTGTTTCAATTTTATGTTCATTTTAAGTTAGTAGTTCAAGCTATACTTTAATAGTGGATTTATGCTATAGTGTTTGATGCATTTCCAGCCCATAAATTGGTTGTTTGTTGATGATAAACTACTATGAAAATTTATTCTGGTCTTATTTATTTTACTGCACTTAAGTTCAATTATTTATTCATGCTTAAAAGTTGAATATATAGTATGAAAATCTGCAAAGACCCCTTGAAGATTGCACTAATTTATGAGACTATAGGTTCTCCCCAGTTAAGTGAAACTTAGTTTTTGGAATTCTGTCCATGGTAGCATCCTTGATTTTCACTATTCACACTAGTTGTAGGTTTAGGAAACTTCAAACCCTTTTTATTTTTTGAAATTTCTTTAAAATCTGAAGTTAAAGACAAGTTATAGCATCATTGTAAAGATAAATCTAATGGACATTATGAGATTTAGTTTGTTGTTTTTAACTTACAACAACTGTTCATCATTTCCAAAATTTATAAAACTCCATTTTTAGACCTAAACTCCCATGCTAGTGAACCATAAAGGCCCTTTGTGATTACCAACAAATCACATCAAACAACTAGGTTATTCTTACATTGTCATAAGCTGACACCTGAGAGACCTTGGGGTGATTTTCTAAAACTTAGTTGCATATTTTCACCTTTCACGAGAGACATTGTACTTGTGATTTTTCTATGTTGAGAAGTGAAAAAAAAACCATCAAAAATTAGTTTAGCTTGCAAAATTTTGTCTTGTATCTCAAAGTAAGGATTGGCATAAAAAGGGCTCTCTTTTAGAATACTCTCTTCAATGGCACAATTTTTTCTCCATTAACTCTTCTTGTTTGTGACTTCAATAGCAGAAGATAAGTTTATGATTACATATTCTTGATACAGAAATTGATGCTACTTGCTAGACAATCCTCTTGCTCTTCTCTAAGCATCTATGACTCCCTCAGGATCATAATACCTTATTATATCCTATTTCATCTTGTAGTTATTGAAGAGAGAACAAAACCTATCAATACCTTCCTTTGATAAGCATGCAAAATATACAAACCCACACTTCGGGTTTATCAGTGATGCTTTCCTTCACTTTTTGAAATGTTATTTGTCCATGGCATCTATTCCCCACATTATTTTAATAAAGGCTTGTCTATTAGATATATACATAGGTAATTGGTGAGGTGGCATTGAGGATCCATAAATCCTAATTGTAGTATATCTAGTATGTAAGTATCAGTCCCACCAACTGAAATTTTGTGTAGTATCTTGCTCAAACTCCAAATACTTCAAGATTTCTTTCACACCCCTTGATATTCTATAAACATGCTTCAAGCCCAACTACTCCAATACACTAAATTTAAAACCATTGCAAAACATAGTATAGTTAGACTCAAGAAAGTGTACATCCCAAACATGGGTCCACATTTGTATAGGAAACTCATTATCTTGAATGTCCTCTCTTAATTTCATGAAATTCCTCCAAAACTTTCTACCTTTCCATAACAACATATGCATCAACAAAGAGTAATTCCTGCAAGACAATGGAGTCATATCTTTCAATTTTATCTAGTCTTCATATAATTGACTAGAAATATAAGATGCATAATCAAAATTCTTGTTATAATACTTGTTTTGTATATCAACTACCAAAACCATAAAAGCAATATCCATATTTATGTCAAACTTCTTGTATCGGACCTAACACAATGCATATTTTGTATTCTTAACATAATCTTCAAAATCATCATAGTCAAATGGATCAAAGTCCTTAGGAAAAAATAATACACCATTCATCTTCAGGTCACACCTTCTATGCCTTGGAGAAACATTTTTCCTATATGAAAAATTATTCTACTCATATTCATTGTACAATGCACAAAATTTTATTGACTTAGTAGTAGGGTATGTGCAAGATCATGATGGGCCAAAAAGTGGTAATATTATGGGTATTTGTAGGGTATGCAGATGACGAATTTTTTTTACCCAAAATTGATGAAACAAAAAGGGTTTTTAGAGGAGATTCTTAGCTTTCCACCAATATAAATTATGCTTGAATTTTAATTTAATAAATCATTATTATTCATTTTCTATTAGAATTATGACTAAAGTCCTAATCTATAGGTTGATTGAAAAAAATTTATAACTTTCAAAGGGTATCACATTTTTTGAATCTAAAACATGCATCACATTCTATGCTTTAGATACTATAGGATTAAAAAAGAAAAATTAAATTTCATGAAGTTTTGACCAAGTTAAGGTGGTTAGACATATGAGTTTTTATATTTTTTAATATTTGTAATAAAAAATTCATAATTAATTATTTTCTTGGAAAAAAATTACAAAAAAATATGCATCACATCCAGACATGAGTCCTCTACTTATATATAAAATATTATAAAAAATATTATCATTTTATTATGGTTAGGGTGGTCAGATAGACACCTACTTCTTATTTTTTCCCTAAAATTTAAGTACTACTGCATTGAAATTTCAAATTTTTACCAAATAGGTTTTATTTATTTTTAAATAAACCTAGTAGTTTAGAAACTAAATTTAGTTTTCTACAGATTCTATTCTTACATATTTTTGAAATAATATAGATAACTTATTCAAATTTTACATCAAGTTTCCTAACACTGATTTTTTCCGATTTTTTGCCAATAAAGGGCCTATTTTTTCCATGATGATCCTACACATACCCAATAGATGGGTTCAAATTGAAAACTTCAACTATTTGGCTTCTTGTAATTTCTAGCATGGGAACAAAGTCTAGAAATCTCTTGATTGTCCTATCAATTGGGTTATAACACCTATCCAATTCAAGAAGCAAGTCCACCTCCACAAATACATTAGAGAAAACCAATTTTCCAATATCATAGGTCTATAGATGACAAGTAGGGTGACTAGAAAACCTCCTTTTGAAAGCATATGGAAACAAATCCCACCCACTCTGTGGTAACACCACACCACCAACCCTAGAAGATGAATCTTGAAAATGACTTGTCAATGCTCCTTCACCAGTTTTCCTCTTTTCAATTGTTTTAACTTTTGTAGTCGGATCCTTAGAAGCTTCTTACATAAACCTAGAGTAGTATCTTTTTACCATTCTCTTCTTTGTAGATGCCTTAGGAACCTCTAGTTGGGATTTTTATCCTGAGGTTTAGGTCTTTTGAACCTTTTTTTTTATGTTTTCCCTTAGATTTAGTAGTAGATTCACTAGGCTCACTCATTTTGCACTTTGTAATAGAACTAGGGTTTCAAAATAACTGGGAATTACATTCTAAATTCTTCAAATTCACAATGTTCAAACTCAATTTCAACAAATTTCAATCTCCTTCTCAAGTTCCCTATGTGATGTTGGAGCTGTAAAATTCATGTTGTCCATACCCATGCATTTTTCAAATGAGTCCTACCTTGAGTACATTTTTCTCTCTTCATAATAGTTTTACCCATATTCTGCCCATATAGACCCATTGGATCCATCGGGTCATGCATTTTTCATATTATAGTTCTTATCGCCATAGGTTCATTATGGTCTCACCAACCCATTGAGTAGTCTTGTTAATATGAGTTTGTGTTGCCTATTAGCAAGACTCATCTAATGTCACAACGATCACAAGTCATTCACCGTTTGACAGGACATGCATGTTTCGGCGATAGAATAGGAACTCATTGACAAGAGTTGTTGCATTCGATATAATGTCATGGTGAACCCTTTTGGTCTCACTAACTAACATATTAAAGGATCACTTCATCCAGACTAAGGGTGTTCGATTAAGGGTCTTGGTGAATTCAAATGTATCTCACTGACCATATGTGCATGGAGGGTTATCGGTAAAACTATTGGCCATCGATGTAATGTCTTGGCGAATGTTGCATGTCTTACCAATTGACAACAAAGGAGCTTATCACAGAGAAAATTTTCTTTTGGGGTGAGGTTTCATTGAGTATCTTTGGTCTCATCGACAGAGCACAAGGGATTTCTTTCGTTTGGCTTTCAGTGAGAGGTTGGTTGTGTCTTGGCGATCAAGAGGTGAGCTCGGGGTGTTTCGGTAAGACAAAGGTATAACTTATGAGATGTCTCCAAAATTTTGTTTTGTCTCAGTGACAAACGAGATGAATGGAGACTTTCGGTGAAACAAATTCTAATCTATGAGAGGTCTCCCTAATATCATAATGTTACAACGAAGTACATAAAACAAAGGGGTTACTATCAGCGTGAGATTGATGTTTACTCAATGAACAGGTGTGAACTCGGGGCTTTCGGTAAAACAAATGGTATTCTATATAAGGTCTCCCTGATAACAATAGGTCACGGCAACCCACATAAGATAGAAGGTTACACATCGATGTGAGAATTCCTTGTGTCTCACCGATTGGAAAGAACATAACATATGGGCTCTCAGTGAGACATAGGGCGATCTATGGGATATATCCCTGATGGTAGAAGGTCACAACGAAGCACAATGAACACTGGCTGACAGCGATTAAATTTCCTTCAGCATGATTGTGAGATGTCTTGGTGACTGTTCTAGTGTTGATTAATAAAATTCAAATGTTTCAGGCCGACATGATATTTTCCCAAGTTCAGTGGTAGGCCAACATGGGGCTTTGATGTGATGTATTTTCAAATGCTGGTGTAAAAATATGCACTCCTGATTGTAAATGAAGGATCAAATTTTAGAATAGATACAGTAGGTAGAGGATGGATACAGTAGAATAAAGCTCTCATAGTAGAGACTATGATGCATGTTTTCAAATGGCGATTTCAATGAGAATCAGTTGGTGTGGCATTTTATTTCTAGTGTCAGTTGTCTAATGAGTTTATTGAAAAGTATTGCTAAGATATCTCCAAGTTGATTCTTTCTGTTTGTTTAAATTAATATAACAAGTTAATTTTCAATTTATTAGTGCACATTTGTTGTATCTGTGTGATTAATTGATTGGTTCTTTCAAGGAGATATTAAACCCTTTTGGTTGATCATAGTAATCAGGGAGATTCATTTGGATTATTAAAGTAGAGCTTAGTAGTCATAATCTTGCATGTTTATACAAGTTAGAAACATAATTTATGCCAGAGTAAGTTGCCCACTTCTATTTCATTTGACTCTGCATACCCAATAAGGCACTGGTCTCTACATTTCATCATTTGGATTCATTCAGTTTCTTATATCTATTAATTGAGCATTTTAGGATTTAGATTAAGAAGATTGCTATCAAGTTTGATTTCATTTGTTAACTTCCATTTTACATTGTGAACAAATCATTGCAAGAAGGATAATCATAAGTCAAGTCTACTTCATTCAGATAGGTACACCCACCTAGGTTTAGCAACACATGAAGAGTAGAAGGTTAAGTTCTCTTGACCTTTTCTATTACCCTAAAACGTATCAAGAGATTGACAACCTCTTGAGGCATCCCACCTGCGTTTGTGAGAGCTAACAAATTGGTGACTCTACTGGGGATTACATCAAAAAATTCAGTTGAATACCATCATATAGAGTCATTGAAGAAAATGTTGTAATTTGAGAAGATTCAGAAAGAGTGATTCTACTAGGGAGAAGATAAAAAATAATCATTTTCCTACTTTTGGAAAAGTAGGTGGCGACTCTGAAAAAGGTTTGATGAAGAATGGAATTTGTATGTGGAACAAATGAATACACAAATGCAAGTAGGCATTGGACTTCTCAAAGGCCTGCTAGTGCAATTGGAAATTTTCACAATGGAGGCAATGCATATCATGCACAACATAATATATACTCAGCACAGTCACCTCATGGTTAGCAGTATGTGCCACATCATCATACACAATACAATAGTCCACCATACCAGTATCAGTACCCACCTAGCGCCCCCCTCACCAACACACAACAATGATCAGATAGTTTGATTTGGTAGGGATTCAATTATCCCCTTATCCAATGGATGGCAGTTGGAGAGGTCTTGTTCCAAAGTTTACAGGGAGTAATGCAGTCACTGTTGAAGAGCATTTAAGAAGTTTCATTGCTTTCATCCAATATTTGGATGTGCCATATGAAGATTTACACGAGGCTATTCATGATATCACTTGTTGAAGATGCTAGGGATTGGTTCAATAGCCTACCAGCCATTTCTATTAATTCTCTCCAAGGATTTCAAGATCAATTCCTTGAGTAGTATGGGAATCTAGGTGCACCAGATGCTACTCTTCATGAATTAATACAGATTCAGAAAGATCAAAATGAAAAAAATTATGATTTTAATCAGAAATTCAATAAATTGTAGAATAAAATGCCTCTTGAATCAAAGTTACTAGATTCTGTAGCACTGAGTGTTTACTTGAATGCATTTGATCCTAAAATAGGGTATGAACTGAGAAATAGATTCCCAAGAAATTTGGCTGAGGCTCAGAAGATGGCACAGACAATTGAAAACAATAGGAGGGCTGCAGGAATAATTGATAAAAGAGACAATCCTAAGGTTCCTTAGAAAAGCAGCAATTATCAATATAGATAGGAGAATATTTATAGAAATGAGAGGTCGAGGTTGCATGACATGCCTTATAATACAAACTGGAAGGATGGAAAACCTATAACAGCTAGGCCTGGAAGCAAGGAAACTCTTGATCCATTGAGCAAGAGGGGAGCCTATATGGTAACTAACAATTACTTCTGTGAATTTTGTGATAAGCCACATTCTCCAGATTATTGTGTTGTAGCCCAAAGAATGTAGGAAGGGGGAATGTTGATGGGAAACAATGGAGAAGATCACACAGTGTATTTGACTTGAAGTAATTTTCACCATGTTGAGGAAAGGTACTCATCTTTAGAGGATGAAGGTTATCAATATGGTGTTTCAAATCAGAAATACAATGTCCATATGGCTGAACAGCAGATCCTTTCTGATTTTGAAGAAGATTATATAGAGCCACACTCTATTGAGGTGCCTACTCAATACAGTATGACAACACTCACTGAAGAGGAGATAGAGAGATTAACTATTACTGCAGTTGAAGAAGCAAAGCATAAGAATTGGCTAAGAAATAGAATAGTAAGTGAGAAGGAAGGTGTCCCCAGAGAAATTTTTATGAAGGATTAGAAGGTGACACAAGGGACTGTGAAGAAAGCAGAAAATAGATAGCATGATAGAAGTGAATAGAAGCCTATCCAAAAGAAGAAAGTTAAAGAGTTGCACGAAGAAATGCAAGAGACTGATTAGAAGGAAGAAAACAAAGGAGAAACATTGGAGCAAAAGAAAAGGATTAAGGTAGAGGGCTTCTATTTTGACTTCATTCAAGCGTTGTCCTAGGGGAAAAGGTATGAAGATGATGGTGATATCACGGATGAGCATCACAAGATCAATCCAATAGAAGATGAGACATGTGCAAGTAAGAATGACTCCTATGATAGCTTGCATGAGGAAGATGAAGGTGCAAGGTATCTCTCCTGTATAACAGATTGTAACAAGGAAAGTAGTGTATGTTATGAGGGATCCAATGAATTTTTAGATTGTGAAGATGGATTTATGGATGTTGATCTATAGCAAGTTGAAAGCTACAAAGATAAAATTGATGAAGAAGAGGTATGCACATTTGAAAATGATTTATGAACTTTTTCAAACCCATTGTATGATGAAGAATTAAAAGAAGATCAAATGATATTTTGCAAGGGTATGCCCATGAATGAACTTCAGGTATCCACTTTATGATGAAAAGGAGATAATTTTAGACAAGAAAAATGACAGAATAAATGACTGCACTAATAATGTTTCTGATTTTTCATTCTCTGATGAGCTTGGACTTCTTTTTAATGATGACAAAAGTAAAGGATACAACTATAGTGATGAAAATGTAGAAACTTGTTTAATTAGCAGTGAACAGATTTCAGATTTGTTAACTCCTAAATGCCAGGGATGTGCACATGAAGGTGATCTTGAAGTTTTGTGTCCAGCTTACATTTGTTTTAACAGTGAAAGATCTTTTTGTAAATATTATTATGACTCCCAGTGCATTTCTTGGAATGATAGTGAAACTTTTGGTGTTGATCAAAGTTCTGTGTCCATTCAGAATGAGGTATATGCTTTTGAGATTTCTAACTCATGTGAAGAAAACATTTGTCTGCATACCAAGGATGATAGAAGTTCAGCTTTGATTGGTTCACATATACATGGCATTGAAGATATGAGTCATAATCCAGTGTTGTATCCAATTGGTAGTGTCAAGGAAGTGCAAAAGGTTTCAGATTTGTTTGTTCTAGATAGTGTTGATATGACAAAAAATTTTGATTCTCAAGAGAAGCAATTTGATGGTCAATTTTCAATACAGTTGGGAGAGTGTTTCATAATTCATAACAGTGAGAGAGATAATGAGAAATGTTGTCTTGACTATGCATGCATTTTATATATTGAAGATAATAGGGGTTTGTCCCGTGATGATGAAGATTGTGAACTACATAATGATGAAGGGAATTTGGGTCAAGATGAGCACTATGATTCTCTAAAAACTTGCAATAAAAGTGATAGGAAAGATTGCATGAGTATCTTCAAGAGGAATCTGATGAACTTGAGACAAAACTAGGTATTTGATAGGGGAAAGTTTGGTTTGAGTTTCAGATCACAATAGCTCAAGACAGGTGAAGTTGAAACATAGAGGATTAAAGGTTGCCAGTGCATGGAAAACTCTTGATGGTCCTCTTTAAAATTCTTTTCCATGCATAGTAGTTTAGGGTTTTGGTTCACCTCCACTTTGCATTCATTTTCCATTCATGTCCATTTCTATTTTGCTACTTGATCTTTCATTTTGTGTCTAGTTTGCTCACCCAAAGATCTGGATCCTTGCAATGATCTTACTATCATTCATCCCCAGACGGAGCCACTATTGGAGTAGTAAAATTCATGTTGTCCATACCCATGCATTTTCCAAATGAGTCCTACCTTGAGCACATTTTTTTCTCTTCATAATAGTTTTACCCATATTCTGCCCATATAGCCCCACTGGATCCATCGGGTCATGCATTTTTCATATTACAATTCTTATTGGCATAGGTTCATTATGGTCTCACCGACCCATTGAGTAGTCTTGTTAATATGAGTCTATGTTGCCTATCGGTAAGACTCATCTAATGTCATAGCGATCACAAGTCATTCACAATTCAGTAGGACATGCATGTTGTTTCGGTGATAGTGTAATCAAGGGATTTCTTTTAGGTTTGATTCAAGTTGTTAGCAACAAATCAATAAAGACAATGAAACCCAAAGATCTTACAAAACACAAAGGAAGTAAATGAAAGAACGATTATACCTAATCACCGAGACCTCCATGATTCACTTTTGTAATACCTTCTTGCTTGCCAGATAATACTTTTCCCTCAGATCCGTCATGCAAGCAAATCTGCAAATGCCTAAGTCCTACACCAAGCTTTGAAGGATTTATGCAATGTCTAAATGCCTTTGCCTATGACTATGATAAATGAAAATAATAACGACTATGAATGCTAAATGACTATAATGCCTATATTAAAAATGACGTGGTCGAGATCCCGAAATTATGAGCAAAATTGTCTTTTATAGAAAACACAATTTTGAGTGGACGGATGAGATTGACTTCTAAGAAAGACCTAGAACGAGAGGTCCAGATTAAATTTGAGAATCCCTAATCAGGGTTAGGGAAAAATCCTTAATCGAACGGTCAAAATAATTTCTCAGATAATTGGATCAATGGTAGAAAATAAATGAGGAAATTAATTAGAAAATAAAGATTTTCAAAAATCAAGAAGATAAAGACTGCCTGATTTGTGAGATTCAAAAAATCAAGAAGATAAGATTTGGAAAATCAAGAATCTGCCTGATTACTTGATTTTTGGAAGAATAGTTACCAATTTGAATTAAGATAATTCAAATTATAGATTTTGTGAAATAATAAATAATTGATTTTCCAATTATTTACCAAAGTGAACTGACAGTTAAGATTGAGATGACATTTTAAATAATTTAATTTATTTAAAATGAGAGGAATATCAAATTGGTAATTAAATAATTAAATTTAATTATTTAATTTAGCAGATAAGACCAATTAATTAAATAAATTAATCAATCTATTTAATTAAGACAATTAGTGACATATTAAATAAATAAATGTAATTCATTTATTTAATAATCAGGAAGAAGTATATGACGAAGGGAAATTAAATAAATTAAGAAATTTATTTAATTAAGGGAAGACTTAGAAATTAATGACGTATTTAATAAATAAATAGAATTTATTTATTTAATAATCATGAAGAATAAAAGGATGTGAATTAATTAAATAATTATGAATTATTTAATCAATAGTCAAATGTGGACCAAAGACATAATTAAATGTCATAATTAGGCTAGGATGAAAGTGGTAAAAATGGAGCTTACAGGTCTAGGTCATTTTTAGGTGTCTACATTTTGCCCCTCTTTGTCATAATGTCGCTTGTCGCATTGTGATAAAGAAGATAAGTCAAAAATATTCCCCAGTACAAAATAAGATGAGGAAGACTGACGAGGAGGGTTACGATATGCCCCCTCAAGAGGACAAACAGGTTCCAAGAACATGGGTGTGCTCTCGAAATTAATGAGAAGACTAGAATATGAAGAGACAAAGAAATTTTAGTGCAAAAGATATGGATGATGATATGGATGCAATGCCTATATGAGATGAGTGAGAGAAGATGACACAACTAAAGAAGATGTATGCTAGTTCCTAGACCAAATCCTTTAAAACTTTAGCATAAGAGTTTAATTATTATTGCTCTTAATCATCATTGGGTGGTAAAAATGACACAAATGGACAACAAACACCATGATATGATGTAGACCAAGGTGTGCAAGGTCATCCACTTGAAAAATAGACAGTCACAGACAAGGAATGTCCTAACTTATACTAAGGGTGAAGTTGCCCTAGTCTTTTTATCAAGACAATCCACAAGCAGAAAAAGACAAGGACAAATCATGAAACATCATTGCTCCTCTAAATCCTGTTGCTAGGACATCCTTGAGGAACTAGTAACATGACTGCCTGAAAGAACAAAAGATAAATCCATTATCATGATACATCGTTGTTTTTCTAAATCCTTTTGTCAAGATTTCGCTGAGAAACAGCTAGTAACATGAGTGTCAAAAGACAAAACAAATGTCATGATACATTGCTGCTTCTCTAAATCTCGATGTCAGGATCTCGTTGAAAAACTAGTAAAATGATTGTCAAAAGATAGGACAAACTTCATGATACATCGCTACTTTTCTAAATCATGGTGTTAGGATCTCGCTGAAAAGCTAGTAACATGATTGTCAATAGGCAGGACAAACTTCATGATATGTCGCTGCTTTTCTAAATCCTGGTGTCAGGATCTTGCAAAAAAGCTAGTAACATGATTGTCAAAAGATAGGACAAACTTCATGATATGTCACTGCTTTTCTAAATCCTGGTGTCAGGATCTCACTGAAAAGCTAGTAACATGATAAAAAGCAAAAATACAAATTCCAAGTATTTTCCAAGTGTGTCTGGATGTAAAGTTTTAATGATGTCGATATGATGAATGCTGAAGTTTTCCATATTCAAGAAGGACACATCCTAAATAATGTCGATGTCTAGGAAGGACACATCTTAAAACACCAATGTCAAAGTTTTGTTCTTCAGAAGGACACATCTGAAAGAACTGTGATGTCGAGAGGAATGATCCTTAAGTGTCAAAAAGGATCCCTCGAAAATGTCAAATGATAGGAATAATGCCTAGGAAGGACACATCCTAAGGCATAAATGACTGAGGTTATTCTTCAAAAGGATAAATCTAAAAGGTAACCAAAAATTGATAGTTTGACTCATTCGATAATTTGACTTGTGTTGACCACATGATGATAATTTACCATGGTGATACGATTGTCATGTTGAATGAATGATTGTCATACTTTGTTTTAGGAGTTTTCCCATTTAGAGAAATGATCTATCCTGACTAGCAAAATTTTGACATGTGTGCCAATGTAATGTCATGAACCCTAAAGGACTGACCTAGTGCGGCCTCGGGGGCTCATCGACAGATGTCCTTACCTACGTCATGCACTCAGAGACCTCGTAGTTCGACACGACCAATGACACTGTTTTGATGACAAAAGATTGTGTCATGATTTATTTTAACACACCTAAAAGGATTGACTTAATGTCTTGGGGACTCAAATGTGAGTCTTGCCTACATAGCAAATGTGCAGAGACAATGTAGTTTGGACAAATGACAAAGACTGATTGACTTGACTGACTTTGACAAGGGATGACACTACGTTTACGTTCTTTGAGTAGTTTGATGTTTTGTTTGTGGTTTTCTTCAGGACGTTTTATGATTTTTAGGTCTTTTTTAGGACTTTTTAATGATATTTTTTGTCTTTTTTCAAGACTTTTTGCCAATGTTTTTGTCTTTTTTCAGGACTTTTTATGATGTTTTTGGTTTTTTTTTTTCAAGACATTTTTGATATTTTTTTTGGTCTTTTTGTTATTTTATGATTTTTTGGATTTTTACATTTAAGAGGATCGTGAAAAATGCATATGACTGATGCCTACACATGAGGATCCAAGGAAAAACATGATTGTGCCCCTAGTCAAGCTGAATACCAATTGATAGGTGATGACAATGTTGTTTGATGTGGGAAGGATGCATCCCAAAACAACGTGAGGACGATGATGATAATGTGACAAAAGTATGGAGGTCTACAGCCAGGCTAGGAATGCAGTCAAGTAAAAATTTGGATAATGTGCTTGTATGGATTAGACTCGTTGCATTTGGAATGACTTGATTGGGGCTAGATGGGATGATGGTTATCCTTAGACCATTTGACAAGGGAAAGCCAAGATAGGTGACATGCATGAAAGGATATGGGGTGGCCTTGGTAAAAGACGGGAGACATGAGACTGAGGGAATTGTCATATGATTTTCAAGGACTATGTCGTATAAGGACAATAAGACTATGACGGTCAATGACATGATGTTTCATGAATCATGTATGACTGAAGGATAGGCATGTCAAGAGTTTTCCCAAAGCATGATTTATGTGTGTCAGTTTTATGTCAAGACCAAGATAGGTGGGAAAGTGAATGGAAATGATATGGATCAAATGGTCGGATGCCAATGCCAAGAGGAAGGCCTAGGAGATGAGACGACTTGCCCCCAAGTGTAAGAGTCGACATAGACGATTTATTTTACACATGATGCCTGTTTTCCAAGTTTTCATCATGGTACTTATCCAGGGCGCCTGTTTGCCAGGTTTTCACCATTGGATGAAATTTTTCTCTTTACTATTTTCTTGAATTTTTGATTTTTTTGGTGTCACCAAGATGCCTGTTTGCCAAGTTTTCATCAGGGTGACAATTTTTTAATTTTAATTTTTTTTGTATTTCTGATTTTGTGGATAGCCTGGATGCTCTAGATAACCACTGACTGTTTTGAATCCATTGATGATGCTGAAGTAGAGACCGGTGCCATGATATGCCAATAATGACCTTTCTAAAGTAGTTGTCTTGTCAGGATCATAGCGCTTGTATACAACAAATTGATGTCATTGTGATCCTTTCTAATACTAGATTTGGCCTTATCAGAATACGCACATCGCGATAGAGTGCCATGAGAGTCCTTGCAGTAAAGAGTTGCTACCAAGATATGATGGATTTGTGACATGGGATTTTTGGACTTTAGGCAAGATGTAGGATTACGAAAGATTATAGTAGACGTGGAAAGGTTATTTGGATGTTTGGATGAATCACTTTTTATTCTCCAAACTTGGGATGGTGGATGATGGATTTTGGAGGGATGGTGTTTGGAACCAACACTTTTATATGCCTTGTTTGATGACCATTTTGAAGGAGGTGGACATTTGTTGTATGTGGGAGTCCTCTTGTCTTGTGGCTCCACATTGTGATTGACTTTTGTATTTGACTTGGTTTCTTTGTTTGATCCATCTTTCTTTGGGATCCATTTTAATTTCATTTGTCCACTTGTCCTTTTGTTTGATTCAATGGCCTTTGACATTTGATTTTAATCTTTTGATTTGTATGACTTTTGTTTTTGTTGGTTCCAAAGGGAAGGTTTATTTATGATGGAATGTCGATTCATGGTGTGGGTGGAGGGGGTGTTGGTAGCAATATTATGACAAGGATCTCTCATGGAATCCATTTTGATGTTTATATCTAACAAAGTTGCCCCTAGTATCGAGGAGGTACTGCTAGCATTGTTTGATTTGCTGCCCGTGGAATAGCCAAGAACTTGATGTCTGTAATTTTCCCGAAGTTGTATTGGTTCTAAAATGCCTTGCTCGTGTATGCCTAGTCCTTTGCCTTGAAATTGCATGCTTTGAAAGATTCTGTTTGCGATGGGGTATTTATTGTTTTGAAAGCAAGATGCTAACCCATCATGATGTCTATGGAAACTGTCACTTATAATATTTTCATCTACAAAAAATCCTGCTCTAACAAAGATAGATGACCCTAGTTGATAAAGTGTCTTAGTTTCATTTTCATGTTGTACATATTCCTAACTGATATCTTTGGTCTGATCATGTGACATGTCAGGTTCAAATAATTTTGTCGGTGCTTCGAAGCCATCATTATTTTTAGTGTCATAGAGCCCAATGGTTTTAGCTATAACTTGGTCATATGCAAGCATGTCCCTAGTGGAAGATTCTTTTTCTGGAGGAATATCATCTATGTGTCCCATGGAGGAAAGTGTCTCATCATGGGGAGTGGATGTTGATGAATCATGGATAGGACTAGGTGGAGGTGAATTTGAAATATCTTTCTCATGGATGGGTATATGATAAGATTTCTCATGGATAGGATCTTCATCATTATGGATATCATCTTGATCATAAAAATGATATAAATTATGGATAGGTTGGATGAAAATGATATGACATCGATTAGGAATAGGGATTTGTGTTTCCACATGCTTGGGAGTAGACTCTTGACATAACTCTTGGGTTGCTTGAATGGAAGTGGAAGGGGATTTCTCATGGAGCGACTTGACATGTTCTTGATGGTCAACATAGGAGCATGAAAGAGGGTGACTTGGACTTATGAAGGAAGACTCTTGAAATGGCTCAAGGGGTTGTGGATGACATGGTTGACTTGAAGGACTTGGCATGATGTTTGAGGACTCTTTTGTATGTTCAAGTATATGTGTTGAATGACATGGAGACAATTGATTCCTTGCTTGTAGCCCTTGGGTCACTTCCTTTATAGGTGGATTGGTGGATTTAGATAATGCCATCAATTTATTTTTTTATATATCTAAATGTAGGGCATTGATTTGATGGAGGATTAGATGATGGTGGGGGTAATGAAGAGTTTGATTGGTTAGAAGGTAAAGATAAATGTAGGGCATTGATTTGATGGAGGATTAGATGATGGTGGGGGTAATGAAGAGTTTGATTGGTTAGAAGGTAAAGAGGCCAATGAATTAGGACTTGGACATGGTGGCTTATGGATAGGAATTTGATTGGATGGTGGTAAGGGTGCATGAACTAGATTGGTGTTCCCCTTGTCAAAGGTGGCATTAAGACTTAAAGGCACTTGATTTTGTTGCCAAGATGGACTTGGGATCCTATGTTCTTGTTGTGATATGGGTGGACATGTTGATGTGGCTTGTGAGGTGGTGACTTGAAAAGGATTAATGACCAAAGGACTAGGATAGGATGTGGGAACTTGGACTGGACTAGTATATGAAGGACTAGGATAGGACATGGGGACTTGGACTGGAGTAGCATGTGAGGTACAAGGATAGGACATGGAGTCTTGGACTGGATTAATTATTGAATGGCAAGGATATGACATGGAGACTTGGACCAGATCGGTATGGTATGATGTGGGGACTTGACATGAGTTGGTAGATGGTTGATAAGGCATGTAGACTTGGACGAGATTGATAGGTGAAGGGTCAAAATATGACATGGAGGTTTGGAATGGACTAGTGTATAGTTGGATTCCCTTGTCAAAGTTAGGATAAGGGTGAGTAATGGATGTTTGTTGTGGACTAATGTCATGAATGGTATTAAGTGAATTTTGGTAGTGAGGGTAGATGGATGGAGGACTAGGACTCATGGATTGTTGGTACGAAGGACATTGATTTTTGGTTTGGAGTAATTGTCTCCTAACATCTAAGGCTTGTTGGTATTGACCTCTACAGAGTAATTGGTATTCAACTTTACTAGCAAGCCTATCAATATGTTGGTGAAGGGAAGACAAGGTGGTGGATGTCATGATGTTAAATGCAAAGTGATAATGACGTTTGTCCAAGGGAAATGACTAATGCAAGGTGATAAAATTGTCAAGAAAGGATGTCAAATGCCAAGATGACAATGAAGATGTTGACTAAGAAAAATGACCAATGCTAAGTCTGGATGCCAAATGAGGACTATGATGGACAATGCCAAGTCTAAGTTCAAAATGAGGACTGAGATTTTTTTCTAATGTCTTGTTGAAAAGTCTGAGTTGTCCAAGGTCGATTGTTTTTGTCCAGATTTGTGAATGTTGTGTATAATGTTTGAAAATCTAGAAAACACTTGACAAGCATGATGTTTTGGTGTAAGCAAGCACACATGAGACAAGTACAATACAAAAAAGCCAATAGGCCAAGAGTTTGTATACTTGGTATAGCCTACCGATATACCCCGGATTGGTGATAAACACCTTTCCTTTCTCGAGAGTGGATAGCTTAGAATTTTGGTGGCATTGACTCCCCTCCACGGCTCATTAACATCATTCGAGCAAACCAAATTTGAATTCTTAGTTAGTGAATTCCCAAGAACTGCTATCTCTACTCAAGGGGATTAGTAGTGAGTGTCTTCGGGCATGATACTGTACCCTACACTATATCAAGCAACGGTCAATAGAACGGTTGGACACTAAAACAATAGGTTTTTAATTCGGGCATTCCATTCATGGGGCATGATCCATGCTGCAAGAGTCCCCTTTTAGATCCATCTCGTCGGAACCACACTTGTGATTCTTGGGGTTTCCCCAAGAACCCACTTTTATATACCGGCTGGAAGTCCCTCGGTGTCAGGGTTCTACCGGTCTGAGTTGTCCTGGGGTGAGTACTTTTTCCCACCAGAACATGCCCAAGTTCTAGAGTCAATAACTGTTTCTCTTACACCCAGCATAGTACGAATGCGCAAGGGGAGAGGATATTCCGATATACCAAATCATGAAGGGTAAAAACAAATAAAAACGGGTCTGGTTTTCTAATCACCGAGTTTTCACAAGGTGAGAGCATACTCACCTACCGTTTTGCAAACACATTCAAACATGATCAAACATAGGTTCGTTTTAATTGCACCAAAATAAAATGTGTTACACTACTAAAAATGCAAGCACATTGTTTTGATGTTTGGTCTTTGACGGTCGAACCTACAAGACAATCCATTAGTAATTTTAGTGTTTGTCTTCGACCTACAAAAAGTTCCAATGCCACATGTTGCCAACAAAGATTAGTAATAAAAATAAAAATAAAAAAGATAAGATTTAATGATAGCAGCAAATTAAAAAGCGATAATTTGCTCAAAACTTAATGAAAATTTAAAGCATAGATATGTATGGAAAGCTAAATGATAGACCTTCAAAACTCAGAAAATGTTTTCCATGATTCTGCACAAAAAAAAGTTATAGGCAAAAGAAAAGCGAGGGTTTTAAAAGCTAAATTGAAAAAACAGCGATCACTAAAATGACCATAACTTTCTCAAATCCTAACGAAATTTAAAACCATTTGATGTTTTGGAAAGCTAAGAGTGAGATCTACAAAACTTAGAAATAATTTTAAAATATTTTATTCGCCCATTTTTCTGTGCTCGAAAGAAAGTGACGGGATTTTGTATGACTTCTTGGCTGTAACCTGCAAAACAATGAAAACAAACAAGAAAACACACAATTTTTTCTACAAAATGTCGGGTTCACCAAATGTATCAATGGAAAATTAGATTGTTAGCTTGTTAGATAATAACATCAAAATCCAATGAAATAACAAAGCACAAAGGAAATAAAATGAATGAAAATAAAAGGAACAATGTTACCAGAAATCTTCATCTTCCATGGTTCACCTTTGTTACACCTCCTAGTTTGCAGCAAACGAATGAGGCCCTCAGATTTCAAATGAGCAACCTATCATAATGTCCAAGTCCTATGCAAATGTTGAAGGATTTATAAAATTTGTGCCTATGTCTATGCCTATGACTATAATTGCCAATGTCTATGCCTAATAATGCTAAAACTTGATCAAATACAAATAATAAGCATTGAAATTACTATGAAATCTAAGTATGCAAATGCCTAAAATTTAATGTGTCTGTGCATAATCGAAAAGTGAGAGGAAAATGACATTTTATAGAAAATGTCATTTCGAATGGACGGACGAGATCGAATTCTAAGAAAGACCTAGAATGAGAGGTCTAAATTAAATCTGAGAATCCCTAATCAGGGTTAGGGAAAAACCCTTAATCGAACAGTCAAAATAATGTCTCAGATAATCAGATCGACAGTGGAGAATAAATGAGGAAATTAATTAGAAAATAAAGATTTTTGAAAATCAAGAAGATAAAGACTGTCTGATTTGTGAGATTCGAAAAATCAAGAAGATAAGATTTGGACTGAAGATCAGATTTGGAAAATCAAGAATCTGCTCGATTACTTGATTTTTGGAAGAATAGATACCAATTTGAATTAAGATAATTCAAATTATAGATTTTGTGAAATAATAAATAATTGATTTTCTAATTATTTACCAAAGTGAATTGACAGTTAAGATTGAGATGACATTTTAAATAATTTAATTTATTTAAAATGAGAGGAATATCAAATTGGCAATTAAATAATTAAATTTAATTATTTAATTTAGCAGATAAGACCAATTAACTAAATAAATTAATCAATTTATTTAATTAAGACAATTAGTGACATATTAAATAAATAAATGTAATTCATTTATTTAATAATCAGGAAGAAGTATATGATGAAGGGAAATTAAATAAATTAAGAAATTTATTTAATTAAGGGAAAACTTAGACAATTAATGACGTATTTAATAAATAAATAAAATTTATTTATTTAATAATCATGAAGAATAAAATGATGTGAATTAATTAAATAATTATGAATTATTTAATCAATAGTCGAATGTGGACCAAAGACATAATTAAATGTCATAATTAGGCTAGGACGAAAGTGGTAAAAATGGAGCTTGCAGGTCTAGGTCATTTTTAGCTATCTACAGATAGAATAGGAACTCATCGATAGGAGTTGTTGCATTTGATATAATGTCATGGTGAACCCTTTTGGTATCACCAACTAACATATTAAAGGATTACTTCGGCTAGACTAAGGGTGTTCGGTTTAGGGTCTTGGTGAATTCAAATATGTCTCACTGACCATATGCGCATGGAGGCTTATTGGTAAAACTATTGGCCATCGATGTAATGTCTTGGCGAATGTTGCGTGTCTTACCAATCGACAACAAAGGAACTTATCAATGAGAAAATTTTCTTTCAGGGTGAGGTTTCAGCGAGGATCTTCAATCTCACCGACAAAGCACAAGGGGTTTCTTTCATTTGGCTTTCGGTGAGAGGTTGGTTGTGTCTCGGTGATCAAGAGGCGATCTCAGGGTGTTTCGGTAAGACAAAGGTATAACTTATGAGATGTCTCCCCGATTTTGTTTTGTCTCGGTGACACACAAGATGAATGGATACTTCCGGTGAAACAAAGTCTAATCTATGAGAGGTCTCCCTGATATCATAATGTTACAACAAAGCACATAAAACAAAGGGGTTGCTATCAGCGTGAGATTGATGTTGTCTCGGTGAATAGGTGTGAACTCGAGGCTTTCAGTAAAACAAGGGGTATTCTATATAAGGTCTCCCTGATAACAATAGGTCACAGTGACCTACATGAGATAGAAGGTTACACATCAGTGAGAGAATTCCTTGTGTCTCACTGATTGGAAAGAACATAACATATGGGCTCTCGGTGAGACATAGGGTGATCTGTGGGATATCTCCCTAATGGTAGAAGGTCACAACAAAGCACAACAAACACAGGATGACAATGATTAAATTGCCTTCCGCATGACTGCGATATGTCTTAGCAATTGTTCCAGTGTTGATTAATAAAATTTAAATGTTTTAGGCCGACATGAGATTTTCCTGAGTTCAGCGGCAGGCCAACATGGGGCTTTGATGTGATGTATTTTCAAATGCTGGTGTATAAATATGCACTCCCGATTGTAAATGAAGGATCAGATTTTAGAATAGATACAGTAGGTAGAGGATGGATACAATAGAATAAAGCTCTCAATCAGAGACTATGATGCATGTTTTCAAATGGTGATTTCATTGAGAATCAGTTGGTGTGGAATTTTATTTCCAGTGTCAGTTGTCTGATGAGTTTATTGAAAAGTATTGCTAAGTTGTCTCCAAGTTGATTCTTTCTAGCTGTTTAAATTAATATATTGAGTTTATTTTCAATTTATCAGTGTACATTTGTTGTATCTGTGTGATTAATTGATTGGTTCTTTCAAGGAGAGATTAAATCCTTTTGGTTGATCACAATAGTCAGGAAGATTCATCTGGATTATTAAAGTAGAGCTTAATAGTCATAATCCTACATATTTATACAAGTTATAAACATAATTTATGCCAGATAATTTGAATTTCTGCTAGAGTAAGTTGCCCACTTTTGTTTCATTTGACTCTGCATACCCAATAAGGCACTTGTCTCTGCATTTCATCATTTGGATTCATTCAGTTTCTTATATCTATTAATTGAGCATTTTAGGATTTAGATTAAGAAGATTACTATCAAGTTTGATTTCATTTCTTCACTTCCATTTTCCATTGTGAACAAATCATTGAAAGAAGGATAATAAGAAGTCAAGTCTTCTTCATTTAGATAGGTACACCCACCTAGGTTTAGCAACTCCTGGAGAGTAGAAGGTTAAGTTCTCTTGACCTTGTCTGTTACCCTGAAACGTATCAAGAGATTGGCAACCTCTTGAGGCATCCCGCCTACGTTTTTGAGAGCTAACATGTGAAATCATCATAATTCCCCTTTTGAAAAAAATAAACAACAACACTAACCACAAACCTGAGCAATTCACCCAATTTGCAAACTATCTAGTGCTATAAAATACTCATAGAGGCATAAAATTGACTTACCAGAGAAAAAACATAAATTTTTTCTTCAAATTCTCTTTGCTTGGAGCTTTCCTTCTTATTTTCTAAACTTGACTAGTTATTTTACCCTCAAATAGTTGCAATTGTGAAAGAAAATGATCAACAACCCTCTTTATGGCTTAGAAATGGAGCTTCTTCATTAATGTTTGAAAGATATCTTGCACGAGTGAACTGACAAGTAGTTGTTTAGGTTTGAATTCACACTATTAAACTTTTGATTTAAAACATTATCTATGGCTCTTCTTGGCCATTGCCTTTTGCTTTCACAAGTGTGCTTTAAAACAATGATGATATCTTGAGAATTTTACACGTACCCTCTCCATGTTTCAATAATCCTTTTGAACTCTATCACTCATCAATGTAATATTTCAAGGTTACACTAACACTTTGGCAATGAGGAACCCCAAGTGATGCAAAGAACTCACCTTAGTCCATTGCCCACTATTGTAGTTGATTTGGAGATGAAAATTCTTTTGAAAATGAGAAGTATGAGAAATGATACCTGATGCTAATAGGTGGCACAATCATATAACCCATAGTTCCTTACATCTCCTATCACTCATCATTATAAATGAATCGAGTGATAAAAAATTTCTAGAATGTGAAGGGATGGTGCAATACAAAGAATAATTGAGATCCATTATGGATAGTTGAAGTGGAAAATGAAGACCAAAATTTTTCAGCGATGCATGATACAAAGGAAAACAAAGGCTAATTGTTCATCATTGTAATGAACTTGATGAGTAATAAATCTTGAACGATGAGTAGTACAAGAACCTTAAGTGGTGGAATTTAGCACATGCATAAAAGGTTATTTTAAAAGAGGGATCACTTATGGAGAATGAGGAACACAACCTTAAAAGTACTTAAAATAATTTTTGCAAATGATGCAAAGGCCAAACAAGTTCAAATTTTCAACTTTATAAAATATTAGCCCCAAACCAAAATAATAAGGAAAATATTATGTGATAGGTAAATGGGGAATCCTAACCACAAGTGGTCAGTAACGAAATGAATTCAAAGGCTCAAGACTTAAATAAGAAAACCTAGAACTAGCTATAGCAAGTAAACAAAGGATTAGACCAAAGAACAAGGATTTAGACAAGGGGGAAATATGCTAAGTAAAACCCACCAAGCAGCATGAAACCCTAAACCCTTGTAGAAATTTAAACCTAGAAACCACCTAGGTAGAAGCATTTAGATCGTGGAACACAAAATGTTGAGGGTTCCACCAGTGGCTCTAATTGGGGACACATGCCTCTCAAAGGAATGGAAAGATTTCAAATCTCATGGTTGAATTAGACCAAGCACAAGGACACCCAAAAACTAAAGACCTTCCTAGACAAGGCAAGGAGACTAGACCTAAGCAAACCAAACCTATGTACAAAATTTATAGGACTATGCAATGTACATGGAGAAAAACATATTTCAAAAGAAATGTGGCTTCAAGAACTATCCCTGTACTAGCAATTCAAGAAGTTTACATATTAAGCTTTGGGGAAAATATGAATCCTCACCATGTGTATCGCATATCAGATAAGGGCCTAGCCATAATGACTCAAACTTCCCATGTTTTCCTTTATCTTGAGCTCTTGTATTCCACATCAATACCATACTACCTACTTGAACTTTCCTAGGAGAAGCTCTTTTATCATACAAGTGCTTGAATTTCATCTACATTTTGGTGTTCTTTTCATGAGCTTCTCTTCTAGCTTCAACTTTGAATTCCAACCTTTCTTATTCTTTTCAATCACCCTTCTGATGATTTTCATTATAATTTTGTTGTAGATTCAACCTGATCATTCCCTTGAGGATGGTAAGGGGAATAATAAGGAATTTGTATTCCATTTTTATCACAAAAGTCCCTGAACTCATTAGATTGAAATAAATGGCATTATTTGAGATAATCTTCTCTAGGATTCCAAATCTAATTAGGATATTTGTAAGAGAGGGGGACCAACCACACCATGGCTCCAGGTCATAGAGATCCAAGAGAGGAGGGCTGCCCTAACTCACCTAAAGCTAGTAGGTTTTTGGGATAAGAATCAAGAATGAAGAGAACCCTCAAGTGCTTTTTTCACTCTACAAATCTGAAAATCTAATTTGGGATAGATGATCTAGTTTCTAGAGTTTTAACTACACCTCACACAACTCTCTATTTGAGGATGGTAGCACGGGTTTGGGATGACAACATAGTGCATTGGCATCTCTTTGGTGCATTGGCATCCATACAACTAGAAAATGTAAACTACAGGGTGAAACACTAGAAAAACCTACTATCTGCCTAATGAACTAGCTTTAATAGAGTAAAAATAATTATGAAGTATGAAAAGTAAGTATGCAAATGATAAAGTATATGAATACAAAGGAAATGGATATCAACTCACTAAAGCTTTAGTTTTCTAGTGAGATACATGCACATGTTCACCTACTAACAAGCAAAAGTGGAAATTTTTTGGGTTATATAGGGGTTTGCCTCAATCAAACTCTCGCTTTAGTTTTTCCACCTCCATTGATAGCCAAAAATTCCATGAAGTAGAAAGTACGATAAAAGAAATGAAAAGGAAAGTAATGAACACTATAAAAGATGATACACTACTCTATCAAACCACAAAGGGAAATGAAGTGATACCATATTGGCCCAAAGGCTCTTAGTGCCAATGAAGGGAGAATGCAAACAATGAGCTTGGAGAAGTCAACATGGCTACAATAGTGATGAAGGGAGGTCTTACAAGAATCTAAACTCACAACTTCTATGGCAGCACAACACATCCAAGGATGGAATTGATGGAGTAACAAGCTGATGCAATAATCAATGAATACAAAAAAGACCAAGTGAATTGCTAGAATTGTGAAGTATATCAAATGAGTGCATAGAAAATTGCTAAAGATATCAAGAATTTCTAAGAAGATGAAGAGATAGTGAAATGGATGCATTTGAAGATCAAAATGAGCTATTTTTGGGTTGGTTGGTCACATAGAGGCATTACAATTCATCCCCAATGAGGAGTGTAATGTCCTTGTGGATTCCAAAGGAAATAATTTTTCAAGGATGGTTGTGTGCTACATAGATGTCCACACACCACACTTGTATCCTTGACAAAAATTCCCCCGTTGACACACAAAAAGTTCCAAGTGGAATGAAGGAAAGTGGATGATGTGGAATTTCAACTTTGGGTTTGATTTTCTAAGGTGAGGGTATGCAAAAAGGGAATTTACATAAGGGGTGTAAATTTTCTCTCATACATTTTGCACCCACTTTAGTGACCACGGGTATTGATGAGTATTTGGTAAAGTAGATTGAAGAGATAGAAATGTATACCTAAACTATCAAGGAAGAATAATACGATCTAGAAAGCTTGAAAGTGTTGGGTAGGAAAAGGACTCCATAGGTACTCTCTCCTAAGGAGGTTCAAACAAAAGGACTATGTAGCTCCATAGAACTATGAAGTTGAACAAAGTACACTAAAGGCCCATAGTCCAACATTTGAATAATCTTGTAGGATGCAAGCACTTCATAGGCCCCTAGACTTGTAAGGAATACATTCCCCCAAGTAATCTCTAATGAAGGAAGCCTAGTATAAGGGAACTCCACAAAGTCAGACTAGAAAGTAGCTTCACAGGTGCACCTAAAAAGTAACATGTTAATCCATAGATAAAACATGTCCAAAAAAAATATAGCCACACAAGAAATCAAGAAGAAAGTCATGCAAACAATCAAAAAATTGAAAGGATTTCAAAGGGGTTCCTTAGGAACCCTTCAAAAGAAGAGGGGTCCACTCAAGGGATGCGTTGTTTGAAAGTGAGATAGCATTTTTCACAAATCAATTCAACATTAAGGAATCCTTTAGAAAGATGTTCACTTCATCAAGGAATTTGAAAGAAAGAAAAGGACCCCTCATGAGGGGAATGTCGAGGCTTCTCCCACAGGAAAAGTTGCTCCCTCCTTAGAGGAAATTTCTTCAAGTTCTTTCTTTTTGAACCCATGATGAAGGAAACATGTTCCACTAGGGGGTCCTTGTTGAGAATGTAATTTTTTAAAAGGTTTATAAATATTTTTGAGAAAAAAATTCATTAGCAATGAATGTTTTTTTTTAAAAAATTGGAGTTGACATGATAGCCCCCCCTTAGGGTGGTGCATGATGAATGTAGAGGCATGCATCATCCTAAGGAGAGAAAATCGAGAATGAAAAAGTGATATGGCCCATGGGACATAGTGAGATGTCACTATGGTGATGTTGTTTCACACATTAGGGACAACACATAGGCACCACACCATCACAACTAAAGCAAAGAAGAGAGAAGGATAACAAAACTATAAAAGGAAACAATAACATCATGAACAAAGGACATAGGTGTGATCTCATATTTTAGGATTAGAGTTGCTCATAAATATATATAAGTATAGTAATAGTATATAGATGAAATATCATCAACCCCTACTATATTAGACCATATGAAGAATGCATGAGAAGACAAAAAAAAAAGGTCAACATGGAAGGGAAGTCTAAATTCCCATAACACTTTGCATCATCCCCAATTTTCTAAAAATTAATACACATAATGGAGGAAGAATGATGCCACAAATAGAGGAATTTTATACATAATAACTCCTACATCTAAGCACCTACAAGGGTGATAGGGGTCATCCATGAATACATAACACAAGCATGGAGGAACACATGACAACAAACACACACCTAATCTAAAGGTAAAGAAGAGTCACCCCACTAACACTCATTGACTAAGAGGTCATCTTCTTCCCAATATAGATCATTATAAGAGGAAGGAAAAAATCCTATAGTAGTGGAATGTTAAGGGGGAACCATCCAACCCTCACATAACAAGGGCCAAGGAAGAAGGCCCCTCAAGGTCTTCTCCACTCAGCTCTTGTGGAGCAAAGGTCAGGAATTTCACAAAGATCACTGACAGAGTTGGGACTTCATCCAAAGAGTTAAACATGCACTTAATGGGAGTTCCATGTGTTACCTCAATGGAAGAGGAAGGAAACACCTGATATTTATTGCTAGGCTCACTGAGTCACTCGAGAGCAGTGGCAAACTCAAGTGAATCCAAAACTTGCTCCATCACTAGAATGGCACATGCTAGTATAGGACCACCTTCTAAAGAAGGTGGAATCCTCTTACACCCCACATTGCTAGAAGGGCCAACCTTCACCTTCTACTTTGTTAGAGGATGTGAACTCCCTACAGATGAGGCAAGAGGTGTGGAGGAGGAGAGTATCATGATAGACACCACCAATTTTTTTAGCATGTCCATAGGTATTAAGAGTGGTGGGATGTCTAGGATGGACATTAAGAGAGGTAGCTCCACTGAAGGAGTAATAAACATTTGCACCTTATTAGGGTTAGGGATGTTCACCCTCATAATAAGAGCCAAAAGAAAATTGAATTTGATTGAAAAAAAGTAGAGGGGATGGGAGAGGACATAGTAGGAGGCCCTAAAATAGGGGTGGTCAGATCCCCTTCCTTCCTCTACAAAGCAGCCCGCTTAACTGTTAGAGCCTTTTTCCAAAACTTTCACTCACGAGCAAGGTGGTTTTTGTGACTCCAAGAGCTAGAGATTAGAAGCTTGGATGAAATAGAAGGATCCTTCTCATCCATAGGAGTTTCCATCATGGCCATCTTTGGTGAAGGGAGAGACTCTTGCATAGGATCAGGAGGAAGAGATTGAGGAACAACAATGGGAGTCATCACTAGCACCTCAATGGCAGGCCTCTTCCCATTCACTACTTTAGGACCAAGAGATATAGGAGACCGTAGAGTTTGAGACATAGATGATTCCTCACGAGGACCTTTCCTTCTACCATATAGGTAGGGCCAAGGTCCAGTAGGCATAGTAGGAAGGTTTGATATCCTAATCTTGGATTTATGCCAAGTAGGCACCATTGGACTTCTTATGTGGAATCTAGGAGTAGTCATCTAGAACTCTTCTTTAGAAAGGGGAGAAGAAGAGGCACCTCAAGGATTGATAGGCCTCTGCACCATAGAAAAATGGCCCCTTAACATTTTCATGGACTTTTAGGCCTTTCTCTCACGATGCTTGGTCTATTTTGCTTTGATTTAATGTTGTAATGTGGCTTAAACACTCATATTATGTCCTAAAAATTTAAATTATGGTGTCTTGTGAAGATGTGTTGTAAATCATGTCTACACTTTTCTAGACTCTATTCATTATAATTCACCTAAAAACCACCTTTTCATCACTTATAAAGTCCTATTTTGAAGTTTTATAAAGTCTTGCAACAATATTTCACTCTTATCTAGGCATAATTTCACTATTTACACCTTTCTTATGCTTTATTTGACCCCTTTATTCCCTTATAAGGCTTAATTAAGTGTATTTTTTAATGTAAACCCGACAAATAACATTAAATGTAACTTAATTCCTAACACCCACTTTTGAAACTTGAGGTGGTGTTGAAACCTTCAAATTATGGTGAAATTTGAAGGTCCCATGTCAAAATCTTTAATACAACGCTAAGAAAACTTAGTTGAAAAAGTAGCTTGAGGAGCACATTTTGAAAAATCATAACTTGGGAATTGTTTATTTTCATGCAAAACCACCTTCCATGGATGTTAATATACCATATGTGAGTATCTCTACCAATTTTTAGCTTTGTATGATCAATGTTTCCAAATTTTCAAAAGGTCATGTTGAAGGGTTCTATAAAGATTTGTTATCTACACACAATAAAATTTGTTAAAGTAGCCATCTTTGGAAATTGGTATTAAGAAATTGAAATCTCATCATGGAAAACCAATTGATTCCTTGGATTCTCCTCATGAAAGTGTACCTCCATGCCAATTTTTAGGGTTGTAGTACCTAATTTGATATTTTTCAAAAGCCAAAACCAAACTGATTTTGCACTGGAATTTCTAGAAAATTCTCATAGAAGGAGCAACTTTGACAATTAGTAACACATCAAAGAAGTGAACTCAAAAGAAATCCTCTTGCACACATGTTTTTCTATCCAAAATGAATTAATATACAAATTTATAGCTTCTCAAAATCAAATTTGGTATCTCTACAAAATGGCAAGTTGGCATGCTTCAGATAGTTTTCATAAGTGCAGTTTCAGAAAGAGTTTACTGAGCTACTTTAAAAATAATATCTTTCAAATTTGATGAATTCGGGCCAAAATTTTTTGCAAAAAAAATCCCCTATCATAACTCAACATAATAGTGAAATTTCATGGCTTTTGGAGATCATCTAATCATTTCTTCAAAGCAATTGTAGAGGCTACTTGACTCATTTTGGTCATTGTGCAACAAAGAAAAATTCCATCGAATAGACTAGTTGTAGTCTCATTGATATCTACAAGAGTGGTTTGAAGTCTCATCGATATCTACAAGAGTGGTTCGAAGTCTCATCAATATATGTAAGAGTGATTCGTAGTCTCTCTGATCGACAACAATTGGTTTGAAGTCTCATCGATTGGTAAGAGTTGGTTCGAAGTCTCACCGATTGGCAAGAAAAATACTATCATAGTGAAATCCTCAAGTCATCTTGAGAACACATGTCATGTTGATGGACCCTCATCAACAAGACATTCACTTTGTCTCACTGATAAAACAAAGAGAAACATGTCAGGGAGACATGTGCTATCAGAGTAAGTTTTCCTTTTGTTTCCAACTTCATATGTCATACCAATCAACAAGAGTGGTTCAAAGTTTCACCGATCAACAAGAATGGTATGAAGTCTCACCGATCGACAAGACTGGTATGAAGTCTCACTGATATATGCAAGAGTGGTTTGAGGTCTTGGCGATACAATCTCCCTAGAACAATTTGCATTAGAGAGACTCTTTGATATTGATGTAAAATAAAACATGTCTCCTTGATGTCATATGTTACCCCGATATAGTGAATGCATACAATCATACCATACACAAAAGATTAATAAAGTATGACTATAGTGGAAAACAATATTTCAAATTTTGAACAAGGAAGTAAATGCAAAGGAAATTTAAGAGTGGATCATTATTTTACCTAGGAGAGCATAACATGTAAAATTTATAAAGACATTTTTCACCAAAGGAGATATGAGAGTGGGTAAACAATTTTGGGTGAAAAAGTGAAGATTTCTAGAAAAGGAATTAAATTTTATTATGAAATCATTTTCACAGGAGACAAAGATAACAAATATTGAAGTATTTTAATTTGTTGAGGGAAATTAATTAAATTATAATGATGAGTTGTAGCTGACACATAGTGAAGGATGACAACTATTGAAGATGTAATGTATATATGCTAGATGAAATCTAATGGATCGGATTAGATTTAGGAGTTAGGTAATATGATAGGTTGAATAGTTGCTGAAACCAAATATTATGTTGTATAATGTAAAATATTTTAAAATTATATAATGGAGAAGAGTGCATAAATTTGGTGATCCAATTATGGTATCAGTTGTTTGTTGAAATGATTAAAAATATTATTCGGTTTTCTCCAAGGTTGAAATTTACTTATTATTTAAGTTGATATGTCAATCATATAGTCAATTTATCAGTGCACATTTGTTGTATTTGTGTGGTTCAGTTAACTGGCTCCTTCAAGGAAGGATTAAACTGTTTTAATTAATCATAGTATTTTGGAAAAGTTCATTTGGATCAATAAGGAGAACTTGGTAATTTCATTCTTGCATGTTTATGCCAGGCATAAAATCATAAAGTGCCAAACAATTTGAATTTTATCTAGAAATTGGACACACATATTATTTACCTCTTGACTCCATTAGCCCAAAAAAAGTAGGCACTAGTCATACCAATTCCATTTTAGAATTTTATAAAATATTATTCAAACATTCACATCCCAAACTTCAGTAGGAGTAGTTCTTAAGCTTTCATCTATCCCTCCCAATTGCCATTGTGGATAGATTTCTAAAATAGGAAACAAACAGTTTAAGTCTGCCTCATTTGCATAGGTATACTTGCCTAGTTCTGCAGAGCCTAAAGAGAAGAAGATTCAATTGCATTAATTGGTCTTGTATGTTAGCCAAAACATTGTGAGAGCTTGGAAAGCTCTCATGGTTCAAACCTATGTCTTTGAGACCTAATAGTTTGGAAACTCTTCTAGGGACTATTTCAATTATATTTAGTTAGAGACTATTGTAAAGAGTCATTGAAGAGAGATTCATAGTTGAAAAGTTTGAGGAAAAGTGATTTTGCTGGGGTAAATAAATAAAAATTTCAAAATCCATTTCATTTTCCTACTTTTGGAAAAGTAGGTGGCAACTCTGGTAGAAACTTGATGAAGAATGCATTGAAATTTTGGAACTACAACATTTCCAATTAGAGATAGAAGTTATAGGCTGAATTATTTATAGCAATTATTCTCTACCTCATACAAATTATGGTGGAATTGAGAATTTTGGTAATGGAGGCAATGCATATTATTCACAGTAGGACATTTATGCACTATAGTTGTAAAACCAAATGAATACTTATCCTCCATTTCCTGGACAAAGTTCAATGATTTACCAAAACCCATATGGCCCTCCAAATTTTGTATTAGCCATTGATAAACCATTTAACTATAGTAATATCCAAGGCTACCCAAAACCTTATCCCTACAAATTGATAGAACTACTGAAGCATATCCTTAAATTTCGTGGAGAATGGGGTGAATTAGCTTGTGAGCATATAGAGTGATTTTGGGATTTCATTTTGGATTTTTGAATTTATCCAAAGGATGTCATTATGAAATTTTTTTCAAGATATTTAAGGGATAATGCAAGAGAATGGTTTATAAGATTTCCCATGCAAAGTATATCTTCATGGGAGGATCTCAAAGGAGTATTCTTGAGCCAGTATGAGGACAAAGATGATGAGTATTTACATATTCAAGAAGGAAGTCAAGATATTTTAGAGACATATTTTGGTATAAGGAAAAATAAACGATAATTTGCACATTCCCTATTTGATGGATTTTCTATTATCTATTGTAAGATACATGTTGATCTGTAGCCTGATGAATCCACGTTAGTTGAACAATTCATGAGAATATATGACCCTGATTTAGGTAATTGGCATGATTCATCAAGGCCAACCACTATTGCAGAGTTGTGGTTATGGATACTCAGGCATGAGTGTGCTAGCAATGCTAAATCTGATAACATAGAGAATGGTATGGATAAACATGGAGAAGAGGATTAAATAATGTAGCTAATAGAAGAACCAAGTGCAAGTAAAAATAATCCCTATGACAACATGCATGAGGAGGATGAAGGTATAGATGGTTTCTCTTGCATAATAGATTGTGATTGTGAAGAATCCAATGAAAATATTGATGTTGATGACAATCATATGGATTTGCAATCATGTGATTCTTGCAGTTCTTATGATGATCAGGAGGGAGAAGAAAGTCTACTTGGAAATGAACAAATAATACCTTTAGCTACATATAAGAACCATGGGGATATATTTGATGATAAAGAGGTTTGTACACTTGAAAATGGTTTCCAAATTTTTTCAAACCCATTGTATGATGAAGATTTAAAAGAAAATTAGAAGATATTTTTCCATGGTGTAACAAAGCACGAATTCTAGGTATTTTAAAATCCACTTTATGATGAGGAAGAAACGTTTTTAGATAAACAAGATGATATATCAAGTTGTGGAACAAATGATTGTGTTGATAATTCATTTGATTTTTTCTATGATGATCTTGAGCCTCATTATGATTATGAAAAAATGTGAAGAGTACATTATTGTTGAAAGTGATCAAATTTAAGATTTGTTGACAATAGAGTATTAGAAATACATACATAAGAATAATTCAGAATTTTGTCCCCAACATCAGTTGTTTCAAATGTGCATAATGATGATTACACAAGTCAAAAATTTATGCCAATGTCAGTTAGTGGTATTGAAGAAATAGAAAATCTTTCAAATTTGGTTACCCCAAAAGATGTTGATGAGACACAATTTTTAGAATTTCAAGAGAAGCATTCTAATGATGAATTTTTAGTACAATGGGGCAATCATTTTATAACACATGATAGTGAGAAAAATAATGAGAAAAGTTACATTGAATGTACATACATATTGTATGAAGAAAGAGATTTATCACATGATGATGAATTGCAGAATGGTCAAAATGAGCACAATAATTTTCTAAAAGTTTCCAATGGTAATACATGTAGTAGGGCAGATTGCATGACTGTTTTCAAGAAGAATCTAATGAACTCAAAATAAAACAAGGTGTTTGATAAGGGGAAATAGGGGAAATTATTTTTGGTGGCCTTGTGCCATCGACCATGGTGTGTTTTTTCAAAAAACCATATCATTTCATGACAAGAAAAGGTTTAAGTTTATTGTTCAATGGATAAAATATTTGGTCTACTCTCCTAGAGACCTAGATTCTTGATATGCCCATAGGGGGCATACATCTCTAGATGAAGACACTACTAGAACCTTCAAATTTTGGTGAAATTTGAAGGTGCAATGTCAAAATCTTTAATACGACACTCAAAAAACTCAGTTGAAAAAGCAACCTAAGGAGCACAATTTGAAAAATCATAACTTGGGATTTGTTTATTTTCATACAAAACCACCTTGTACAGATGTTCATCTACCATATGTGAGTATCCCTTCCAATTTTCAGCTTTGTATGATCAATTTTTCCAAAGTTTTGAAAGGTCAAGTTGAAGGGTTTTGTAATGATTTGTTGTCTACATAGTAAAATTTGTCAAAGTAGCCATCTTTGGAAACTAGTATTAAGCAACTGAAAGCTCATCATGACAAACCAATTGATTTCCTAGATTATCCTCATGAAATTTTACCTCCATGCCAATTTTCAGGGTCGTAGTACCTAATTTGATATTTTTCCAAAGCCAAAACCAAGCTGATTTTGCACTGGCATTTCTAGAAAATTCTCATAGAAGGAGCAACTTTGATAATTAATAACACATCAAAGAAGTGAACTGGGAAGAAATCCTCTTGCACACATGTTTTTCTATCCAAAATGAAGTAATCTACAAAGTTATAGCTTCTCAAAATCAGATTTGGTATCTCTACAAAATGGCAAGTTGGCATGATTTAGATAGTTTTCATAAGTGTAGTTTCAAAAGGAGTTTATTGAGCTACTTTAAAAATCAATATCTTTCAAATCTAATGACTTCAAGTCAAACCTTTCTACAAACACATTCCCCTATCATAACTCAATTCTAGAGGCTACCTGACTTGTTTTGGTCATTGTGTAGCAAAGAAAAATTCCATTGGAGGGACCAGCTCTAGTCTCACCAATATCTGCAAGAGTGGCTTGAAGCCCACTAATATTTTCAAGAGTGGTTTGAAGTCTCACCAATATCCACAAGAGTGGTTCGTAGTCTCACCAATCGACAAGAGTTGGTTTGAAGTCTCACTGATCGATAAGAATAATACTATCGAAGTGAAATCCTCAAGTCATCCCAAGCACACATGTCATGCCAATGGACCCTCATCAGCAAGAAACTCACTTTTTCTCATTGATTAAATGAAGAGAAACACATTGGGGAGACATGTGCTACCGGAGTAAGTTTTCCTTCTCTTTTCAACTTCATATGTCATACTGATTGGCAAAAGTGGTTCAAAGTCTCACTGATTGACAAGAATGGTATGAAGTCTCACCAATATTTGCAAGAGTGGTTTGAGGTCTCACCAATATCTTCAAGAGTGGTTTGAGGTCTTGACAATACAATATTCCTACAACAATTTGCATTGGAGAGAATCTCTAATATCAATGTAAGATAAAATATGTCTCCTTGATGTCATATGTTACCTCGATATAGTAAATGCATACAATCATAGTGTAAAGAAAAGATTAATAAAGTATGACTATAGTGGAAAACAATATTTCACATTTTCACTAAGGAGGTAAATGCAAAGGAAATTTAAAGTGGATAATTATTTTACCTGGGAGAGCATAACAGGTAAAATTGATAAAGACATTTTTTTACCAAAGGAGATATGAGAGTAGGTAAACATTTTTGGGTGAAAAAGTGAAGATTTCTAGCAAAGGAATTAAAGTTTATCGTGAAATAATTTTCACAGGAGACAAAGATAATGAAGATTAAAGTATTTTAATTTGTTGAAGGAAATTAATTAAATTATAATGAGGAGTTGTAGCCAACACATAATGAATGATCACAACTATTGAAGATATAATGTATATATGTTAGATGAAATCTAATGGATTAGATTAGATTTAGGAGTTAGGTAATAGGATAGGTTGATTAGTTACTAAAACCAAATATTATATTGTATATTGTAAAATATTTTAAAATTATATAATGGAGAGAGTACATACATTTGGTGATCCAATTATGGTATTAGTTGTTTGTTGAAATGATTAGAAATATTATTTGGTTGTCTCCAAGGTTGACATTTCCTTATTATTTAAGTTGATATATCAAGCATATAGTCAATTTATCAGTGCACATTTGTTGTTTGTGTGTGGTTTAGTTAACTGGATCCTTCAAGAAAGGATTAAACTCTTTTAATTAATCATAGTAGTTTGGAAAAGGTCATTTGGATCAATAATAAGAACTTGGTAATTGCATCCTTGCATGTTTATGCCAAGCATAAACTCATAAAAGTGCCAAATAATTCAAATTTTATCCAAAAAGTGGACACACATATTATTTAACTCTTGACTCCAGTAGCCCAACAAAAGTAGGCACTCATCATACCAATTCCATTTTAGAATTTTATAAAATATTATTCAAACATTCACATCCCAAACTTCAGTAGGAGTGGTTATTAAGCTTTCATCTATCTAACTTCCAATTACCATTGTGGATAGATTACTAAAATAGGAAACACATAGTTTAAGTTTGCCTCATTTGCATAGGTATACTTGCCTAGGTATAGCAGAGCCTAAAGAGAAGAAGATTCCATTCAATTAATTGGTCTTGTACATTAGCCAAAAACATTATGAGATCTTGGAAACCTCTCGTGGTTCAAACCTACATTTTTGAGATCTAACAGGTGGGACCCATTTTCAATGGGTGGAAAATGCACCCCTCTTGGCTAAATTTTTTAAAAAGTTCAAATTTTCTTTTGGGTTTTTATTCAAACTTACCTTATGTCAGCCTGTGATGAGGTATCATTGGGTTAATAAGGCACAATTTTGTATAAATACATCATTTTACCCTTATTTCAACAACTTCCAATTCTCCAATTCCCTCATTCTCTAATTCACTCAAGCAATCTTCTCAAGAAAGCATCAAATCAAGCATTCAAGAGGCATTCAACCACTTTGGAGCGACATATATTTAGATTTCTTCAACAAGGGTTTGGTGAGAATTTACATTTACATGTTTTATATTCATCATTCTCTTTCCATTTCATTTATATTTCTATTCCAAGGGTTTGATTACCAAACTGGGGTTTGACCAAGGTGAACCCCCAATCCCTAACAATCAACATTTTTCTCTTTCTTTCTTTATGTGTTTGTAGATTTAGGTGCTTGGATGGCTTGGACATGATTGAAGATTAGGTTGCAAACTTTTTGAATTCATATCCACTTTTTACAAGGTCAAAACCTACACAAAAATTCACCAACATTGCTATAAATCAAGGTTTCAGATCTAAACACTTAGAGGTGTAGATTGACCAAAATGCGAGCTCTAGATTCCATTTTTGAGTTTTTAAAAAATCCAAAGTGGACTAATTCATCTAGAGTGGTGAATGAGTCCTAGTGTACCTATTTATTAAATATTTTTGTATATTTGGATACCCATTTGGCTAAAATGAGCCCCAGTATAGTTTCCCAGAATTGGGACTAATTTTCCCAGAATGGAAAATGAGTCCCACTAGGCCTAAAAATTAGCATCTTCAGAATATTAGAGTCATTTCCAGTCCTCTTCAATTTCTTAAGTGCACACATTCTAAAAAAAAACCTTTTATTTTGTTCAATTTGCATTCTTGTTCATTCTTTTAAGCCTTTTGCAAACAACACTATGTTTTCAAACATAGCATAAATCTTAGATTTTGTATACATAATCAGTCATATAAATCACTTAATTGCACTTAGTTCATTACATTTAGCTAAAAAACACCATACATAATATAATTTGAATGAACCCTTTAGCATTTTTGGCCCTACTCTCTCCTTTTAGGTGAAAAATCTTAGAAGAGTTAGGGAGTCTTGTGGGTGCTAAAAATCTACAATTCAGCCTCTCCTTTCCCTTTCAAGAAGAGGAGGTAGCTTGCTACTGCACTAATAGGGGGGTCACTTTTGGGTGTCCATTTCTTCTAGTTTTTTATTTTACATATTTTTGGTAGAGCAAGTCCATTCTAGGGGGAAGTGGGCTAATCGGGGTGGGCCAAAAATGATCCAATGAATAACTCCCATGGGATACCAATGGCTAATATCCATTGTCATGCACAACTTGCATAAAACCTTCATGAGAGAACTTTAAGCATTTATGAATAACGAAAGTGATTTCATTCATGGAATATAGCCACAAGATTCCTAGCTTCACCTTGAACAATTCAGCTTCCAAAATACATCAAAGATTATATCCACAACCCTAGGTCCCACTAGGATAGAAAGAGTTATAGAGCCATACAACTTAAGAGAGAGGCCATCATTCTTACAAATAGTAAAAAAAAATTCTTCATATTGTAAGTGGTAGAATGAGGTAAACAAACTAACAATGCATCTACATTTCTAAATAAGACATTGCATCTAAGATTTAAGAAATTTAAACTAATTTAAACTAAAAATCTTCAAAAATCTGTCCTATTGCTCTCTAACTCTAAAGATCTCTCTAATCTACTTTTCTCTTAGATTTTAGAAGCTAATTTGACCATTGAAATGACACTTAGAAAATAAGAATTAAACTATTCTATTCCTATATGATTAAATAATTAAAACTACTATAATGGCTGCCATGACTGCAAATGTTGAATGTTGGATGAATGCTGGATGGATTTTGGATGAATGTTGAATGCTTGAATGCTGGATGGCTGGATGCTTGGAAAACCTGTAGAGTAAGATTGCACAAGTGGGGATCCATTTCTTGTAGCCAAAGAGTTGTATTTATAGCTTTCACGGTAGCACATTTGCACAGGGATACAGGATAAGAGGCTGGGATTCAATCTAGAGAATTGAATGGCATGGGATGAGAAGGTGGAGCTGATCATGAAGGATTGTTCCTCCCCATGAAAACACCAGGCAAGATGAGAGGGAAGGTGGTTGGAAGAAGATTGGGAGGATTTCCTGCAGGTTTGTCCCTGAAGCTCTTCCCGTGAATGACAGTAGAATTAATTAAATTTTGAAAATTTAATTTTATTGGTGAGTGATAAAAAAATATGATTTATGCATAGATTTAAATAATTTTAATTTATTTAAATTTAGCAAAGAGGAATAAATAATTTAATAAATCAAACCATAGAATTTGTTTATTAAATTAAAATAAAAGGAAAATGATAATTAAATAAAAGATTTTAAGATATCTTTATTTAATTAAGAAGAAATGTGATGAGGTAATTAAATAACACAAATTATTTAAGTTGTGTATTTAATTTTAAGATAGAAGTATAAAAGAAGTAATAATGATAATAATTAAATAAAACAAAGTTTTTAATTTTGTTTATTTAATTAAGAAAGAAATAGAAGAATTAATACTGAACTTAATATAAATAAATATTTCCATTTATTTACTAAGTAGATGAATTTAAGAATAATTAATCAAATAAGTTCGTATTTAATTAGTTAGATTCTCCAGACCATTTTTAGGTGTCTACATTTTGCCCCTCTTTGAAGTGATGTGTTTACACATTGGTTCAAAGAATGATTTTGCCTCTGCTGCTAGTATTGACGAAAAGTTTAAAATATGCCCCTGATTTGCCCCAGATGTTGAATTTTGAAATGATAGCGATATATGCCCCCACGGGAGATAAATTGATGAATTTTGGATTTTTTTTATGATTTTTCAATTTTTTTGAATTTTTATGATGATTTGATGATTTTTTGATGATTTGATGAAGAAACAATTTATCTCCTAACAAAATTGTCCAAAAATGCCCCTATGATAGATGAGAATTAATTCTTCAAAAGGAAAAATAAATAAATCCCATCAAAATCCCACAAAAATAACCTATAAAAGCTCAAAAGGTCATTTTCAAAAGTCATTTGTGCATTTGACTTTGACAATCTTGTGATAGAGACCCTCAGAGTGCTAGAGCATCAGGATGTTGATCCCTTACCACACCCACTAACTCGATCGTGTGCGATGTCACCAGCATCCGGCCGATTATGGACCTCTGATATGTACCCCAAATCCTCCTCGTGATTCGCGCCCATACTTTTTAGGTCATTTTGCATGTGTTTTTCTGTTTTAGCACCTGGTAGACGCGGTTTAGTGCGTCAGTAATCTATTTTAGCACGTCAGAGTTTTAGTGCGGCAACTGAAATCTGTAGCGCATCCATAGATTAGGGTAGCGTGTCAGAGTTTTAGCGCTTCAAGTCAATTCTGTAGCGCATCAGTAGGATTTTGTAGCACGCCACTAGGAATAGTGCTTTAGGTAGATTTTGTAGCGCGTCAGTAGGATTTTGTAGCACGCCACCTGAAATAGCACTTTAAGTAGATTTTGTAGTGCGTCAGTAGGATTTTGTAGTGGTTGGAAGTATAGATTGATGAAAAATTGTGCACTTTGATTTTTATTTCGTTGATTTGTTGTTGATTCCATCTATTTTAGTTTGATCTTGACTAAATAAATGGTAAACGATCTCATGATGAGCGAAATCCATTGATTGATAATAATTACCCTCATGATAGGCAAGGAATAATTAAAATTTCTGAAGGAATGAACCTGATTGAAAGATGAGGGTTCCTTCTTGATAAATTGATAGTTTGATAGGGAAAGCACAATTTTTTTATTTAAAAAAAAAAAATTTGATGACCTCCTGATGTTTGATATTTCTGATTGATAACATATTGATCTGTAAAATGTTCTTTTTGTATGATAACAGGAGCATTTAGATGTTATCCAGGTGCGAGAGTAGTTCCCCTAGCCTTTTGATATGATACCATGAATTTCAGCGGATGAGAGGCAGCATATTACCGATTGTGGTTTAGCCTCATTACTAGATATGCCCCATATTAGACTTAATAGGGGTCTACTGACAGCTTTAGTAGAGTGGTGGCATAGTGACCACAACACCTTCCACTTACCTACTGGCGAGATGACTATGATGCCAGAGGATGTATGGCGTATTCTTCACATTCCTTTTGTTAGGGAGATTGTCGTGCATGATTTAGAGGAGGTTGGTGGGGTAGAGTCTATGCGGAGAGTTTTTCAGGATCCCCATAATGTGGGAGAGTGGATTCCATGGGTAGAGATGTATGAGTCATATGCTCCACTTCCTTCAGTTTTGGCTGGCTTTATTGGTGGATTCCTTTGTCCTGATAAGAGGTCAAAGGGTCTATCTCTTGGATGGGGTCGGGTATTAGAGGGTATGGTGGCCCACAAGATGAGATATGCTTGGGGCATGTATATGCTTGCTCAGCTATATCACGATTTACACTAGATCGTGTACCTCGGAGGTAGCAGTTTATCAACGGCAACTACACTTCTTCAGGTATGGGCATGAGAGCATATTGTTGTTATGTGTCCTATGCCAGTGTTATCGAGACCAGCGATGAGACCTTATGTGTTTTGTTACAGAGGTAGATCTACCTAGCATATGATGGGTAAGCTAGATTATTGGAGATGGATCCTTGATGATGTGGAGATAGTGACCTGGCGTCCTTATTTAGATTGTGATGACTAGGATGATGATGATATCGAGTTGGGATTTTTGGCCGATTTGATGTATTTGATGGAGAAGATCCCCAAGATTTTGGAGCGATTCCTATTTCATCGCGTCTACAAGTAGTATGGGATTGTTTAGTGTATGCCTCAGGGAGTAGCACAGTATGGACGATGACAGATAGATGCCAGTGATTGGGGTCCATGCTTGCCTTATGGGGCACTTGTTGAGGGTTACCATGCTCTGCAGCCATTGGCATGGGATATGTGGCAAGATATTGTTGAGGCACCCGTTACTCCCGAGTACAGATAGTATTTGGCTCTGCACCCTCCTCCTCGTATTACCATTCTAGATGAGCCAGTTCTAGCACCAGCACTAGCAGCTGCAGGGGGTGGTTAGGGTGGTCAGAGACGGAGGAGAGAGGAGGATGTAGATGTTGATGTGGAGGGTAGTGATGAGAGTGAGAGTGATGATGACAGTGATGATAATAGTGAGGATGGCAGTGATGATAGTAGTGATGATGATGGCGGAGATGGGGGGAGACCAAGTGTAGTAGGTACCTCAGAGCCCTCGACGAATGCACCTCATAAGAGGTAGGCCATTGCTTCCTCTTCAGTAGAGCGATCAAAGGTTGCAGGTTTACGTGTGCAGGTTCAGACTGTACAGGGACAGCTAGCACAGGTTCAGGGGTTATTAGCATAGACTCAGGCCTAGATGCAGGCACAACTAGCTACTGTACAGACACAGATTACCTTTCTGATTGGTGAGAGAGATGAGGTCATATAGGTAGCAGCGATAGCACAGGCTTAGCTAGCAAGTGTATGAGCATAGTTGACCACTACCCAGGCATAGATCACAACCTTGACTGCAGAGCGAGATACTATCAGACAGGTAGCAGAGACAGCATAGGCTACTGCAGAGAGATTGCAGAGAGTGGTAGATGGGACCTCTATGGTAGATTACATGTGAGAGGCTATGCAGGCAGGTGCTGAGATTGAGTTTTACAGGAGCCGTTATCATGAGCTCTGCCACCCAGAGCAGAGAGTCAGTTATGCCCAGTCCCGCTAAGAGAGGACTCGTTCAAGGATAGTGAGTAGAGTCATGACACAGCCTCTCTCGAGAGATCTGAGAGATCCAAGAGATCCTGGGACATCTGGTGGTGGTCATGATACTGGCGCGAGACCTGCTCCATCTGGTGCGAGTACCACTTGAGATCATTTGTGTACCCCTCGAGAGATATATGCAGCCATTTTGATATGATGTTATTTTCATCCTTTTCAGACTTCATTGTATACTTGACACTTGATGAGATATATATGTGCAGCGGTTTGATTGATCTATGATGTGTTCTACATGATTTATGTGATGGATGCATTTTAATTTTTATGTTTTATGATGATTTATTATACTAGATTGTATAGATGCATTAATGATGATGTGATATGATATTGATGATGTATTTCTTTTCTCCATGAAATGCAATGCATAATATATAAAATGAGATGTAAATGAATGATGGATGGATATGTGATGTAAATGAATGATGTATATAATGAAATGTAAATGAATGATGTACGGATGAAAATGTAATGTATGAGATGTAAATGAATGATGTATGGATGAAAATGTAATGTATGAAATATAAAATGAGATTTAAATGGATGATGTATGTAATGAGTGATATGTAAATGAATGATGAAAGTAATGAGATGTCATGTGATAGATAAAATGATGTATGGATATGTGATATATGATATATAAAATGAGATGTAAATGAAATGATGTATGTAATGAATGAAATGTAAATGAATGATGAATGTAATGAGATGTCATGTGATAGATAAAATGATGTATGGATATGTGATATATGATATATAAAATGAGATGTAAATGAAATGATGTATGTAATGAATGGGATGTAAATGAATGATGAATGTAATGAGAGGTCATGTGATAGATAAAATGATGTATGGATATGTGATATATGATATATAAAATGAGATGTAAATGAGATGATGTATGTAATGAATGAGATGTAAATGAATGATGAATGGATGAAAATGTAATGTATGAATATGTGATATGTGATATATAAAATGAGATGTAAATGAAATGATGTATGTAATGAATGAGATGTAAAATTCCTTCTATATGTATGCTATGAATGATGATTTTGCAACTACATGATAATGACAATGTGATGAGATGTAAATGAATGATGTAACATAAAGTGTATATGATGTCACGAAATGAGATGTTTATTGTGAAATTTATGATGAGATGAAGAAATGATTTTATATGCATGCCATTATGAAAATTGTATGTGTCAAGTATACTCAATCCTTAATAAGAAAAGATAACATTATTTGCAAATGAATCTTTGTAACTTGTGCAACCAATACTCTACATATGTATTATTATGAATGCAATCTATTTTTACCATGCAAACCTATTTTATCAATGCAAACCTAAGTGTCATTTCAATAATCTTTTTTATTTTGCTTTGTATCATCACTGAGCTTTTAAAATGTTGAAAGGGAATACAAGCATCAATGATATGAGATAGACCAATGACGACCTGAGTATTTCTTTCATGATATTTAATATTGCAAGTGAACACAAGCATCAAGGTATGAGATAGACCAATGATGACCTGAGCATTTCTTGCGTAAACAGACAAGAATTAATCATTTTCTTAAGTGAATCAGAATGTCATCCATGATACTTGGTAGAGCACTTCCCGTGATGATTCACAAAATAATAATGACTAACTCACAAACAACAAACAAAGAAAAGGTATCATCCTCCTTCCTTGCTTCTCTAGTTTAATACATCATTGAGTAGCTCCAAAGAAATGATAAGCAAATGAAAAAAATAAAAAGTACAACAATTCAAATTCTACTTAATGTATTTTCAAATCATTATTCAGATTAGATCATCGATGTTGAAATGTGTGTGCTGATGTTTGCATGATATTCTTAGACGTTTGACCAAGTGATGTAACCTAAAGACCTATCCTAGGGGTCTCAGGGACTGATCAAAGATTAGTCTTGCCTACGTTATACATGCAGAAACCACGTAGTTCGACTGACATAGACTCCATTTTCTGACTGATGTAGACTCTATTTTTGTGTTTTCGATTTTATGAATGTTTTTGCATGGATTTTCTGATTTTCTGATGTTTTTGGATTTTGATGGATTTTCTGATGTTTTTGGATTTTTGATGGATTTTCTGATATTTTTGGATTTTTGATGGATTTTCTGATGTTTTTGGATTTTTATTTTCTGATGTTTTTGGATTTTTATTTTCTGATGTTTTTGGATTTTGATGGATTTTTCGATGTTTTTGGATTACTTTTCAAGTATCGCCGCTTGGTGTTGTCATGTTTGATTGCCTTTCCATTTAAGCTAAAAGTCCATTGTACCAAATAACACCAAGATGTTTCCCCCAAGCTAGGGTAAAACATGATATCCTTGCTGTGATATGGATAGTGATAATGATTATCTCAAATGATAGATGGAAATGATATGAAAGGAAACAATCGTAACAAAACTGTACCCAATAGATAGAAGACCTGGTGAAAATCACAAGTAGTGCCTATTTTCCAGGTTTTCATCACTTGTTTTTATTGTGTCCTCTTTCTTTTTCTTTTGTATTTTTTTTATTTTTATATTTTTATATATTTTTTTTGTTTTTCTGTCATCATGACGTCTTTTTTGCCAGGTTTTCGTCAAGACAACCTTACTGACCATGCACTAGGTGTCCTCAAGTATAGAATCGCCTGAGATGAATGTTTTTCATGGGTTCCTCCAACATATATCCTTCTGGTGTAGACAGTCGGTATGCTCCTGATCCATAGACTGATATAATGACATAAGGCCATATCCAGTTAGGTTCAAACTTTCCCTTCTTTTCTCTGTCTGCTTGATTTCTAGGGTTTTCTCGTAGGATCAAGTCTCTAATCTGGAAGACTCTAGGCTTAACCCTATGATTATAGTTCCTAGACATTCTTTGTTGATAGGCTGTCAAATGATTAACAACTTGTTGTCGATGTTCATCAAGTAGCTCTAATTCTTGAAGTCTAGAGATCCTATAATCCTCATCTGAAATGAGTCCCTTTAGTGAAACTCGAAGGGATGGAATTTCTACCTCAATAGGTAATATTACTTCTGATCCATAGACAAGAGCATATGGTGTAACTCCTATTGGTGTTCCGATGCTAGTCCTGTAAGCCCAAAGAGCAGGGTTAAGCTGAACGTGCCAATCATACCCTACCTCATTTACAGTCTTCTTGAGAATCTTTAGGATTGTTTTATTTGAAGCTTCTGCTTGTCCATTACCTTGAGGGTAATACGGGGTTGAAAAGCGATGTTGGATGTGGAAATTTTCACACAACTCTTGGACATCTTGGTTCTTGAAAGGCCTGCCATTATCTGTGATGATTGATTGGGGTATCCCATATATAAAAATGAGATAATTAAGTATGAAAGATGATATTTGCTTCCCAGTGATTGTGGTTAAGGGAACTGCCTCTACCCATTTTGTAAAATATTTTGCTGCGGTAATAATGAACTTATGTCCATTAGATGAAGATGGGTTAATTTTCCCTACCAAGTCCAATCCCCACTAATAGAAAGGCCATGTAGTTGTGAATGGATGGAGCTCCTGTGCTGGTGCATGTATAAGATTGCCATGAATTTGACATTTTTGACATCTCTTGACAAACTTATAAGATTCTTGCTCCATGTGTAGCCAGTAATACCCCAAACGAAGGAGTTTCTTGGCTAAAGATAATCTACTTGAATGTGTGCCACAAATTCCTTCATGGACCTCATATAAAGCAGAAGCAGATTCGTTATGTTCTAAACAACGCAGAAGAGTACCATCTAGGCCCCGATAGTAAAGGGTGTCAGCAATAATGGTATGTTTGGTGGATTGGCATATGAAGTTGCGCTTTTGGTTGCGAGAAAGATCTGGCAGTAAGATATTATCCTTTAGATAAGTATAAATGTCTTCATAAATGTAAGATTGGGCATTATCCAAAAGGCTTATGGTTTGGGATTTGGGATTTGCGTATGTAGGATTTGACACTTGTTCCATAATAAATCGATAACAATCTTGCGTTTCAGGCATTTGTAGAAGAGATGCTATTGTGGCCATGGCATCTGTTGCTTTATTCTCTGATCTTGGTATCTGCTCAAATTTGATATCTATGAAGTATTTCCTTAGATCATCTACTAGTCTCTTATATAAAATCAGTGTGTCATCCTTAGTTTGGTAATCATTGCTGACTTGATAGATGATTGACTGAGAGTCTCCATATACCTGTAGTTCTGTGATTTTCCAGTCAATAGCCACTTTAATTCCAAGGATTAAAGCTTCATATTCTGCCACATTGTTAGTGCAATGGAAGGTAAGCCTATAAGATCATGGGATTGTGTGCCCAAGAGGTGTGACAAATAAAATTCTTGCCCCTAATCCATGTTGTGTGTAGGATCCATTGAAGTAGAGTTGCCATGGTTGTGTTGTAATGTTGAGGATATCTGCATTAGGAAATTCCATGGTCAAAGGATGACAGTCTGACAATGGAGCTTCTTCTAATTGGTCGGAAATGACTTGTCCTTTGATAGCTCGTCGTTCAACATACTGAATGTCAAACTCACTGAGGAGCATGACCCACTTTGCCAACCTTCCTGTTAAAGCTGCTTTGCTTAGTAAATACTTGAGGGGATCAATTTTTGCAATGAGCTTGACAGTGTGAGTGAGCATATAGAGTCACAATTTTTGTGTTGCAAATACTACTGCTAAGCATGATTTTTCAATGAAGGTGTAGTTTACTTCATGTCCATTGAGTGTCCTACTAATATAGTATATTTCTTGTTCCTTTCCTTCTTTATCCTCTTGTGCTAACAAGGCTCCTAAAGAGATATTTGTTGTTGTGATATATAGCAACAATGGCTTGTCTTCAATTGGTGGTACCAAGATTGGTGGTGTCATCAAATAATGCTTGATTTGATTGAAAGTACTCTCACACTGTTCATCCCATTTAAAAGACACATTTTTATGCAAAAGATGGTTGAATGGATGACACCGATCTGCTAGTTGAGAGATGAATCTTCTGATGGACTGTAGTCGGCCTTGTAGAGATCTTAATGTACTGATATTCTTAGGAGGTGGAATTTCCACAATGGCTTTAACTTTTGTTGGATCTACTTCAATTCCTTTTGTAGAAACTATGTATCCAAGGAGTTTTGTTGATGTTACTCCAAAGGCACATTTCTTAGGATTTAATTTGACTTTAAATTTCTCCAACCTGTCAAATATTTTGGCTAGTATCTCTAGATGTCCTTCCCTGGTGTGAGACTTGGCTAAGATATCATCCACATAGTCCTCCATGAAGGTGTGCATCATGTCATGGAAGATTGTTGTCATAGCTCGCTAGTATGTAGCTCCTGCATTCTTTAACCCAAAAGGCATGATGTTCCAGCAAAAGGTGCCCCATGGACATGTAAATGTTGTATTTTCTTGATCTTCAAGAGATATTTTGATTTGATTGTATCCTAAAAATCCATCCATGAGTGATAGCATTTGATGGCCAGCTGTTAAATCTACAATCATGTCTATGTTTGGCAAAGGAAAATCATCCTTTGGACATGCTTTATTTAAATCCCAGAAATCAGTACATATTATGATGGTGTGATCTGGTTTTGAAATAGGTACAATGTTGGATATCCATTCAGCATAATCAATAGACCTGATAAATCCAGCATCTAGTAGTTTTTCAAATCATTTTTTACCAATAATGCAACATGTGGATGCATTTTTCTCAGTTTCTATTTTATTGGTTCATTGCCACCTGGTAAGGATAAGTGATGCATAATGAGATGCGTGTCTAAGTTTGGCGTAATATGACCAAGCAAAATTAATGCATCTATCAAAGAGATAAAAATCGGCTTTTTGTATGCATGGCATCTGCCAAGTGTAGTATTCTTACTTTCTCTGCTATGCCAATACCAATAGACTATGTGGGTTCTATCAACACTGATGATCTTTCATGGTAATGTTGTGGGAGGATGTTAAGCCTTTCATCCTTTGGTGCCTCAATGAGGTTTTCACATTGGATGTGTTCTTTGTTTTTACTGTTTTAGGATCAAATACTGCCATAGAATGGTTTTCACCATTAGATCCATTATTTATTTTCATATTTTTGCAATTGAAAGGCAGCACCCTCAATAAAGCATCATTAAAAGAAGTATTGGTAGAACAAGTATCAGATTCTTCACAGCAAAGGTAGTTAATAATAGCAGAGTCATTGTCAAAAATAGGGAGATTGATGGGGTGTTGGGGTTCCCACTCGATAAGCTCAGGATGTAGTAAAGGCAATGAATCATTAGATGGGTTGAGGTTAGTGATTGTGAAAGCTCGGATGGAAATGTCATCCAGGTTGTTAGTGGTTATGTCGAGGCCTACGAAGGTATTTTCTTCCACATAATTTATTTCAATCGATGTCTGTTCATCTTCACTTGAGTCATCAAATTTTATGTTTCAAAGACAATAGGATTAAAACTCAAGCTTTGACCCTCCTCATGTTTGGGGGTATACTTTTTGATAACATCGATCTGAATATCTTCATAGGAAACATCTGATAAATTGTCCCACTCATATTCATTTGAATCTATTTTAGAATTTTCTCTTATTTTAGGAATACGCTCCATAGTTTTATTGGTGAGTTCTACTCTTGCTTCTTCTGTGTATATTAGTCTAGTTCTGCCATTTTGCTGAATTGTGAGAACTTGGATTTGTTTCGTTACACTTTGTTTCCCTTAGTCAAGAGATCCTTGTTCTACTGCATATCCTAGTCTAGTTTTATCCTTATGTTGGAGCGTGAGTGGCTGGATTGGTTCTGTTATGCCTTGTTTCCTTAACCCAAGAGGTCCTTGTCCTGAATATCCCATCTTCTCCAGAATAGTTTTTCCCTTTCCATATTGATTTGTCTCTATGATATTACTTGTGGAAGTGGAAGCTTCCTCATCCCTATAAAGCCAATTTAATATGGCCTTATCTTCTGATTCTTCATCTAAGTTCCCAGCTTTTACAAATTTTCCATCTAATACTGTTGTAGATTGTGCTGATTTTTGGGTAGTTGTAGATGGTTGTCCATATGTTTGTAAGGAGGTTAACATTTGTGATAGATGGAAAGAGTGTCCGACACCATATTCACTTATTCCTTTGTCACTTATCTGTACTTTGTTGGTGAATTGATGTGAGAGTGAAGCCAATTGCTCTTCAACATTTGAAGGGTTAGATTGTGCCACCCTGATCTCTTGTGATTTTTGTTGTTTTGGAAGCCACTTTGATATGAAGCTTTTCTATTTCTCACCATTAGATGAATTTGATGTGCTAACTTCTCGATTGTTAGGTATTAATGTATCCTAAGATGTTTTCAATGTATGACAAGCTTGGGTGTCATTATAGTCTGCTGTGATTGTTACCTCCTATCCATTGATGGGAAATTTCAGGCATTGATGATAGGTGGAAGGTACTGCTTGCATATCATGAATCCAAGGACGTCCTAATACTATGTTGTATGTTAGTTCCCTATCTAAGACTTGACAAACCACATTTTGGACAATAGGTCCCACTTGAATGGGTAATATGATCAATCCTTTAGAGGATCTTTCTTCCTCATCATATGCTTTGATTGTGATTTTTCTTCTTGTATCAATGGCTTCATCTGAGTATCCTAGTGCACAAATCAGCTTTACGGTACAAATATTTAAACTAGCCCCGCCATCTATCAGGACACACTTTACACGGTGTTTATGGATGAGGACTTCAATGTGAAGGGTGGAATTATGTGGATGGGTGAGTGACACATCATCATGTTTGGAAAATGAAAGGCAATGAGGTGTAGATAGATGTCCCACCATAGCTTGGAATTGACATACATCCAAATTGTTAGGTACCGTGGTTGATACAAGAGCTTGCTCAAGAACCTCTTTGTGTGATGGGGAAATCTTTAGAAGTTCCAAGATGGATATTTGTGCCGGTATTTTCTGTAATTGATCAATGAGATTATATTGATTAGAGGGAGGATCCACAGATGGGGATGATAATGATGCTCCTTTCAATATAACTTTGGATTGTGCCCTTGTTGTGGCATTAACCGGTTGGTACTCTTGTTTCCCTTTGAGTGTGATTACGTTAATTTGGTTTTCAGATTTGTCCATATGTTGTACCAAATTAGTAGATGTAATGTCATTGTTCCGATTGATTTGATTGCATAACTCCTCATCCTCTTTGGCAGCAGAAAAACAAAGGATTGTTGTGTCATAAACATAACCAACATTCTTACCTTTGGTGTTTGCGGAAGAGGATTCTCCCTTCTGATAATTGGGTAGAGGATTTTTGAATGTTGTATGATCTTTGTTTGTTTGGTGCCCCTCTACAAATACTTTCTTTTGATCTATGAGGTCTTGTACCGCATGTTTTAACTGCCAACAATTTTCAGTCATGTGGCCTTTATTCTGATGGTAGTGACAGTAATGCAAGTCATTCCACCATGATGGTTTGACTTGAGGGTCCCAATTTCTAGCCTCTTGTACTTGAATGATTTTTTCATCTAAAATTTCTTTGAGGACTAATTCCAATGATTGCCCTAATGGCGTGAATTTTCATTTATTGGATGGTCGTTGGAATGATTGGGTTTTTGTTTCTCCACTATTTTGATTATTTCCTTGATCACTACTTTGTTTGATATTAAGACCATTGTTTTGTTTGTTTGTAGTGGTTGGCGTCAAGGTGAATACTGGTTTAGATTTGTGTGTATTGATCATGGTATCAGTATTCTTATTCTTTTGCCAAAATATTGGCTTTTCGTTGTTGTTGTTAGAGGAATTGTTATTGTTTGAACCTTCAATGAAGTGTTTGATTGTTCCTCTTTTGATTAGAGCCTCTTCGATTTTGAGCCCCTTTTTGATAACTTGTTCAAATGTAGATGGACATTGTAAGTCCAATCTATAATTCATGTCATCCACTAGGTTATCAATGAACATCTCTATCTTCTCCTCTTCAGGAATAGATCTAGGGTATTTAGCAAATAGCCTTCTCCATTGTTGGAGAAATGAAAGAAACTTTTCACCCTTTGCTTGTTTGGTGTTGTAGAGTTATTTTAAGGTCACCCCATGTTGGATGTTGAATGAGAAGTGTGTTATGAACCTATTGATCAGTTCTTCAAAAGATGGATCCTGGGTTCCAATTTAGAAAACCACTCCATGCAAGTGTTTCCTAAGCTTCTTGGAAATAATTGTAGTAAGAGTCCTCGTGTGCAAACTCTATGCTCATGGCTCGAAATTCCCATACATGATCAAATGGATCAGTTCTTCCATTGTATTTGTTGTACGTCGGGTATTCACAATACCGTGGAAATGGTATCATGTTAATGCTTGGGTCGAATGGATAAGGGCAAATGTCTTGTAAGGAATATCTTTTTGTTGGCCCTTGTTGGATATTTTGGAACTATAATTGTAATTGTTGGATTTGTTTTGTCAAAGCATCTATTTGATTTGGATTTTCCATACTAGTTGTCTGGGGTGTGGTCATTTCCTTGAGTTGATTGACATCAAAGTCTTTAGGAAGCTTAGCACCTTTGTCATCTAATAATAGAAGATACTTTTCCATATCTTGCTCTAGCATCTTTTCCATAAATTTATGGAAATGAGGGTCTTGTTGAACTTTCTCGATTTCTTCTGTAGTTATTTCTTTCTCTTGTGAATCAGTGAGAGGATCAGTGTTGTTATATCGTCCCCAAGGGTTTTCTTCAGCCATGGCTACTATTCTTTTGTTTTCTTCTTGTTGTTGTCTTTGATATGCTAATCGTGTGAAAATAGGCATACAAACGTTTAAAGTTTTACTCTAGACTTTGATCTTAGATTTTTTTGATTGGATAAGTGTTGAAGTTTTTAATTAAAAATCTGATTTACTTGTGTCTAGTTTCGTGATGGAAGGATGATAAAAATCCTTGATAGGGAAACTTTGACACAAAAAAAATCTTAGATTTAGTGATAGGGACACTTTGCAAGATGTTTCAAGACCTAGGCATAATAGTAAAGTTTTCTTTTTGTATGATTCAAGTGTTTTGGACTATGGAAAAAATGTTTTGGACTGATGAAAACCTTTTTTTTGACATGGGAAAATTGACAAACTGTCTTACTAACTCTCTATTTTTCTGACTTTCTGGAGTGCTAAAATAGAGACACAAAGCACTAAAACAGAGTTGGGACGTGATATAACAGAGTAGTGATGTGCTAGAATAGAGACCCAAAGCGCTAAAATAGAGTAGTTACAGACCAGTGACGCACTAGAATAGAGACCCAAAGTGCTAAAATAGACCAGTGATGCGCTATAACAGAGACCCAAAGTGCTAAAATAGACCAGTGACATGCTATAACAGAGACCCAAAGAGCTAAAACAGAGCAGTGACGCGCTATAACAGAGTAGTGATGCGCTATAACAAAACCATGAGGTGCTAAGACAGAAAAGTATCTTACTCTATGAAACTCACTTGGTCTGGTATCGTATTGTATAGCTGGTTGTGGGATGTATTCTGGAGGAATTCTTTGACTGTGATTGTGGTGTTGCCTAAGAGCCCTTCTTTGATAAAATGCTTGTGAATCTAAGGGAGCTACAGCATAGTCATCCGTATAACCTCTAGAGAAATCATGATACCTATGAATAAAAGTCCTATGTTGGAGTAGAACTTTCCTGCTTTGATATAAAAATTGTTGTTTTCTCAGAAGTTGTTTTGTATGTAAGTTTTCTTTGGTTTTCTGATTCATTTGACAAGAGATTTCTTGACAAATTTGGTGGATACCCAATCTCGAATCATGAGAATTTCACAAGTGTTTGATTTTGAAGTTTCTTGTGATGATCTTATCTGAATTTAATGAAAGAAAACATAGCAAGCAAGAATAGAATGGTTGACTTTAAAATCCTAGAATCTGAACAGATAGTGTATGTTCTTAAGAATCAAGCATGATTCTTCTTGATTTTCACCAGTTTATAATAGATAAGATACTTCAGATAGACTCACTCCTAGAGACAAAAGGTCATCATTATATACTCGAATGGCGCACAGCTTGGAATTGTCTCGACTCACACAACCATGTCACCCCCTAGAGGGACGCCCGTGTTTTTGTCTCTTTCTAGGTGCGTACTCAGAGTGACAGAAGTGGATACCGGATCCCCTGAGCAAACAATCCTTGGCAATTATATGGTGACTGCTTGAGGGTAGATTCTTCCCCGCCCCTGCACCACCGAGTATTACAATGTTTAGAAACTGACAAGCGTGCTTCTAGTTCTAGGTTCTTAGATAGGGTTTCCGTTGGAGCGGCAAATGGATAAACTCCCTCGAGAGACCTCCCAATCTTTAGAACAAAGATTTTGGGGATGGTTATCCTGCACACTTCCGTTGAAAGAGGGTTTCCCCAAATTCACATAAATTTTTAAGTGGGTTGGAATACCATGGCTTTTGGCTATCCCCACTCGAGTCGTTCCCATAGGGTGAGTACTTTTTCCCACTATGGAAAGCTGTCTAAAGGTTTTAAAAAGCTTTAAAAATGCATAAAGAAAAAGTGAGTCTGGTATTCTGATGTACCCAGTTAAGGGGAGAGCATAAACCTATCACCCAATCACAGCAAAGAAATTTTGTTCACTTTTAAAAACCCAAAAATACAAATTAGCTAATCTATATGGAGATATTGCTCCATAAAAGCATGATGTTCAATTTTAAACCCACAAGAAAATGTGAAGTTTCTATCCTAGGATTGATCAATTTTTATCCATTTTCTATCATAGGATTGATAAATTTTATCCATTTGCTATCCTAGGATTGATAAATTTTAACCAAAATTAGACAAAAACAAAATCTGGCCGTGGATGCGTCGGATCTAGATTAAAAAAAAATGATTTTAAAGACAAAGAGTCGAGGCACTGAAACAGTGATGCGGCGCACTAAAACAATTGACCGACGCGCTACAACAGAAGACTGGTGCGCTAAAACAGACCACCGGCATGCTAAAACAGATGACTGGCGCGCTAGAATAGACCACCAGAGCGCTATAGAATCCAGCCGACGCGCTACAAAAAACCACGCTTCCGTGAAAACTATCACGTCGATACCTGTAAGACACTTTTCTCAAAAATTAAACAAAATATGGGGTTAGGCCCCATGGTGGGCACCAAATTGTAAGTGGTAGAATGAGGTAAACAAACTAACAATGCATCTACACTTCTAAATAAGACATTGCATCTAAGATTTAAGAAATTTAAACTAATTTAAACTAAAAATCTTTAGAAATCTATCCTATTGCTCTCTAACTCTAAAGATCTCTCTAATCTACTTTGCTCTCAGATTTTAGAAGCTAATTAGACCATTGAAATGACACTTAGAGAATGAGAATTAAACTATTCTATTCCTATATGATTAAATAATTAAAACTACTATAATGGCTGCCATGACTGCAAATGTTGAATGCTGGATGAATGCTGGATGGATGTTGGATGAATGTTGAATGCTTGAATGCTGGATGAATGTTGGATGCTTGGAAAACCTACAAAGTAAGATTGCACAAGTGGGGATCCATTTCCTGTAGCCAAAGAGCTGTATTTATAGCTTTCACGGTAGCACATTTGCACAGGGATATGAGATAAGAGGCTGGGATTCAATCTGGAGAATTGAATGGCATGGGATGAGAAGGTGGAGCTGATCATGAAGGATTGTTCCTCCCCATGAAAACACCAAGCAAGATGAGAGGGAAGATAGTTGGAAGAAGATTGGGAGGATTTCCTGCAGGTTTGTCCCCGAAGCTCTTCCCGTGAATGACAATAGAATTAATTAAATTTTGAAAATTTAATTCTATTGGTGAGTGATAAAAGGAATATGATTTATGCATAGATTTAAATAATTTTAATTTATTTAAATTTAGCAAAGAGGAATAAATAATTTAATAAATCAAACCATAGAATTTGTTTATTAAATTAAAATAAAAGGAAAATGATAATTAAATAAAAGATTTTAAGATATCTTTATTTAATTAAGAAGAAATGTGATGAGGTAATTAAATAACACAAATTATTTAAGTTGTGTATTTAATTTTAAGATAGAAGTATAAAATAAGTAATAATGATAATAATTAAATAAAACAAAGTTTTTAATTTTGTTTATTTAATTAAGAAAGAAATAGAAGAATTAATAATGAACTTAATATAAATAAATATTTCTATTTATTTACTAAGTAGATGAATTTAAGATTAATTAATCAAATAAGTCGTATTTAATTAATTAGATTCTCCAGACCATTTGTAGGTGTCTACACATACTGCTCCCTCTATAATGAATTTAACCATAGTGTCTCCTCCATAATAACATTCACTCAGCTCATAGGGTCAACTAGGACCCCTATAACAATGTCTACATTGAGGTGAGCAGGAATGTATAGGGGAGAGGGCTTGTTATTCAAGGGTATGTCTTGCGAGGTGAATGTCACATCTAGTGAACCAAACATAAGCTACAGTTAAGGAGTAATTGAGACCATGTTAATTTACACTAAGGGATAAGGAGAAGCATCATAGGGGTCAATAATCAAGTTCATAGAGTGAGACAAAAATGGGTCTGTGTAAATTTGCAAGTCACTATTGGCCTTCATTATCAATTTATTTGCATTTTTTTCATCCCATCAAGTTGAATGGTACTGTCATTGATGCAATTTTGTTTCACATGATGCAAGTACATACAATGCTTGGTATCATTCCTATTAAACCATGGGCACTGATAGAAATCATTTACATCATACTAGTTAGGATAAGGTTCCTTAAGAGGTTGAGGGTTTTCCAAAGTTATGATCTTATCCTTCAACAACTTTTGCAAGATGGAACAATAAGATTTTACCAACTTCATAGGCTTCTTGTTGCATCTGAGGCCATTATCATTTTTTGTGGTGACTACATTCGCAATAGTTTTACCTTTTCCTAAGATAGACACAATAGAATTTCTTTCTAAATGAGAGTGCAAGGAAGGTCCCCTAAACTAGACTATCATTTGCTAGTATTGTCGCAATGCGACACACAAATGCACAAAAGAAGGGTATTTCATTAGGGAAAAAATATCCTTCCAAGCTCTCTGTAGGTTGCATATGAACACCTTCTACACATAAGAGTCAGGCAGCAAGTATAGGATCTATGAAAAGAGTACTTGGTATCACATTATGAAGCTACTTATCTTCTCATTATCTCCCTACTTACATTAGATGAGATCCAAGATGGTCATCTTCAGACTGATGTTAGCTTGGAAGTGATGGAGAAAATAATTCATGAGTTGATCAAATGAGAATATAGAACTATTAAGCAATTCATAGTATCACTTGAGTGGTGTGTCCTTGATAGATCAACGAAAGAGTTTCACCATCAAAGCATCGTGATGAAAGAAATCCATACACATGGCATTGAAGGCTGACACATGTGTTTCTAGATCCCCTTTTCCACCATACATCTCAAACTTAGGAATCGTCATTCCTTATGGGAAGGGAGTACTTAGGATTGCTACCGATAATGGGCTATGTTAGAAGAAAGGTTGAAAAATAGGCTACATGGAGACCTAGGAAAGACTTGCCAACTAGTTTTGTATTCAACCCATGTTCTAAAGAAGGGAATTTAGAACAAGGTTAGATGATGATAAAGGCCTAGTGGAGCCTCCAAAACTACCTCCAAATCCACTATTGTGACCACCACTGGAGCCACCACCAACAATAAGGCCTCCACTAGAGCCACCTCCACTACCAAAACCACCACCATGACCTCCACCAAAGCCACCTATGCTAGCATCGCCCCTACTACCGAAGTCACCATCACTCATTCCACAAAAGCCCCCACTACTAGAGGTAGTAGGAATGGTGAAACTAAACCCAAGGGGTATTATACTCACCTTAGATCAAGGGGCTTCTAAGAAGTAGAGGAGACACTAATTGATGGGCCTATTTCGGTCATTCATATAGATGTGGTAGGCATCGGGATTCCTATTTGTCTCTCATAGGCATCAAGCACTTCCCCTCAAGTAGTACCAAATATAGACTTATATGAAGGGATATAAGCTTTGGTTAGATTGTAAAGGACACCTAATAACTCTATACGTGTCCAATCCTTTCCTAACAGATGTCTCACCTCACTAGTAAGCTTAGTGACTCTTTCCATGCTCAGTACTCTCTCCAAATGCTTTACAAGGTTTGACAATATGTTATCAAACTCTAGAATGTTCTCCATAGGGATATTCATAGCCTCATCCTTTATGGATGAAGTTGTAGGGGATGTTGGAGGGGTAGGCAAGTGGTCTCATCTATGAAACCCATCTCATCTGGGGAACCCGTAGGAAAACTGGTAGTAAAATCAGTAGCTAAACTAGTGGAAGGTGAAACTAAAAGTGACCTTCATCTTTTCCATTGGTAGGTGTTGCACACTTCTCTTAACAATGTACCTTAAATTTTTGGAATGGGTTGTGATGCTCATAAACCTTCACAACACTCAAGCTTACAATAGTTACTAGGTGTAAGGGAAAATTCTCAAAACAAGAAAATGGATAGATGTTGTTCACATTAGGTTCACCAAAAATGTAAGAGAGGGGGACCAACTACACCAAGGCTCTAGGTCACAAAGAGCCAAGACCAGAGGTTTGATCTAACTTACCTCAAGCTAGTAAGTTTTTGGGATAAGAATTAAGAATGAAGAGCACCCTCAAGTACTTTTATCACTCTATAGATTCAAAAATCTAATTTGGGCTAGATTAGCCAATTTCTAAAGTTTAAACTACACCTTAGATAGCTCTCTATCCAAGGATGACAACACAACTCACTATCATATCTTTGGCATGCTACTATCCATATGGCTAGAAAATGTAAAATGCAAGGTGAAACACCAAAAAACCTATTATCTTCCTAGCTAACTAGCTTTAACAGAATAAATAGAATTATGAAGTACAAAAAGAAAGTACATAAATGATAATTTAAGTATATGAAGACAAAGGAAATGAATATCAACTCAGTAAAGCTCCAATTTTCTAGTGAGCTCCACACACATGTTTACCTACACACAAGAAAGAGGTGAAAAATGTTGGGATGTATAGGGTTTTGCCTCAGTCAAACCCACGCTTTGGTGTTTCCACCTCCACAAACAACTAGAAAAGCCACAAAGTAGAAAGTGTGATAAAGGAAATGGAAAGGAAATTAATGAACACTACAAAATATGCTACACTACTATATCAAACCACAAAAGGAAAATGAAGTGATACCACCTTTTCCCAAAGGATTTGAATGCCAAGGAAGGGAGAATGCAAGCAATGAGCTTGAAAAATTCAACACAGCCATAGCAGTGATGAAGGGAGGTCTCGCAAAAATCCAAACTCACAACTTCTATGGTAACACAACATATCCAAGTATGGAATTGATGGAGTAACAAGCTAATGAAATAATCAATGAATGCAACAAAGACCAAGTGAATTGTTAGAATAGTGAAGGAGATCAAATGAGTGTGTAGAGAATTGCTAAAGATATCAACAATTACTAAGAAGATGAAGAGATAGTGAAATGGATGCATTTGAAGACCAAAAGGAGCTATTTTTGAGTCAGTTGGTTGAATAGAGGCATTAAAATTCATCCCCAATGAGAAATGTAACATCCCTATAGACTCTAGAGGCAAGAATATGTCAAGGATGGTAGTACATTGTGCAAATGTCCACACATTGCACTCATGCCCCTGATGAAAATTCCCCCAATGACACACACAATATGTGCCAACTAGATGGAAGGTAGGTGGGTGATGTGGAATTTTTCCTTCAAGTTTGATTTTCTAAGGTGAGGGTATGTAAAAGGGGAATTTACACAAGGGTGTAAATTTTCTCCTATACAATATTATTCATCAAGAAATCAATTACCACTCTACTTGTTTCATTCTTGGTGGGGATTTACTTCACCCATTTTTAAAAGTAATCAGTTACAGCAAGGATCCATAAATTCCCCCCATGATATTTTTCTATTATTTTACCAATGAAGTCCATGCCCCACTATTGAAAAGAGGCCTAGACTGAAATAGGTCTAAGTGGAAAATTCCCTGAGAACTTTAACCTCCTTGAGAACCTTTGGAAAGCACCAAAAGCTTTGAAAAACATGTGGGCATCTTTAAAAACTAAGGGCCACTAAAAACCTTCCCTCAAAATATTATGAGCAATTATTTCATCCATGTAATGGCCACCACGTGTTCCATTGTACATTTCTTACAAAATTCCTAACACCTTCTTTCCATCAACACACTTGAGAAATACATTGTCTAGGATTCTCCACCAAAGCTAATTATCAATAATGACATACTTAATGGTGTGAATGTCAATTATAGACCTACATATACACAACAAACAATCACATAATTAGATTCGTATGCAAATTAAACCAAACATTCCCCATAGAATTCATTGAAAATGCAAAAAATAAGAAATAAATGAAGAAAACAACAAAGAAATCTATTAAATCCTATTAAAGCAAGAAAACTCTTAATCCCAAGGGGGAATTGGTGCCATTTTGATGTGGAAAATGACCATTTTCCAATCCCTTGTAAGCTTTGTGATGACTTGATGAAGATTTGATGCTTCCTTGGAGAAATTCCTACATAACCTAGATAAGAAATGATAAAAATGGATGAAGAATGGATGAACTTGATATGAAGATGATAAATTTTCCTCAATTCTCCTCCTCAAATGAGCATTATGATTTTTCATTGATTGTGTCTCCCCTAAACAAATAGAGAAGGTCTCTATTTATAGATGTAAATGATGGAGGATTTGAAAGGTATGGAGGATGTGGGACAAAAGATAAACCAATGACAAGATTCCACTTGTCATCATGCTAATGAACAAAGGTGGAGAAATTTTTTATTAATGTGCCAAATAGGGGGAGATTTTAAATTCAAAAGATGGCTTGAAGGATGAGGTGAAAGGTGAAGTTAATGCCACTTTGCTCAAGAAAAGGACATGTAAGATATTTTAAATGCTTTGTTGGATGGACACATCCTTTTGGAGGGATTTTCAAATTTAGGGAATATTCCAACCATTGATGCCTTTTTGAAAGTAATTGAGGATTTAATTCTTGGCATATGATACAAGTGGATGTGATTTTTGGCTTCTAGTGTTGTCATTGATGGCAACTAAAGTCACCTTTTTGGTCCACATTTATGCATTCAGTCACATCGATAAAGGAAATGAAAATTGTGTATTATTGGTAGTGTTACAAACATAATAGGGCATCTAGTTTGATAGCTTCATTGGATCACCATTTTTGGATGTGGATCGATGAATTTTTTTTCAGGCACATGGAACATATTATTATTGAGTCTCGTGAAGTTGTTTTTGTGGCTATATGGTTGAGTAGGTCTAGTTGGACATCTTTTGTTTATTTGCTTGGTGAAGCAACTCAGTGGAAATGATGTAGTGGATGTCTAAAGTTGAATTATTTTAAGTATCTTCGAGCTCATATGTTTAATTATTGGTCCTAGATATTGTTTATCTGACTTGTTTTGATCCACATCAAAATTATCTATTGTTTGGGTTGACAAGTTGCAAATTTTGTTGAAGCCAACCTGTGGTGATGAATTCCTTATGAGAAAATATATTTAGATGATCGGTCATATCATTTGGATTCATGTAGAAGTTGTGTGCATGTATGTTGTGAATATCTAAGTTGTATTTGAGTGACATCATCTGTAGTTTCACTTACACATAATGATTTTGTGTATGAACTTGCGTAGAAGAAAGCAAAATTTCTTCATCAGTCACTATGATAAAATTTTGACATCAGAGCTAAACTAGAACTATAATCAAGAATTGGTAGATGAAATTATCTTAATTCATTTTCTTTTGGATCTATTCCAAACTTTTGTAAGGGAAGTGAACCCCATTTTGAGCAGTGAGCTCTAGGTAGTGAGCCGAAATGCAAGTGCATTGTCATTTTGTAATATTTCCTTTGAGTATACTCAGAACTTATTGTGGATTCACCATCCACCATTTTTTTTCCCCTTACAAGGTTTCCACATAAAATTTCTTGTGTTATGGTTGTGTGGTTTCTTGTTTTCTGTTTCTACATATTGATTTTGATTAAATGTGTTAAGTGGATTAAAGATCAAAATAAAAGAATTAATTTTCATAGAACACTAATCCCCCCTCATAGTGTTGCTTGTTTCCAACAATTGGTATCAGATCTTGTTCCCTAAAAGAAGTATAATAGCTTGGGGAGATCTTGGAAAGCATATTCAATGGATACAAGTAGTCTACAACAACAACTCATGGTGGCCTTAGATGATCTTGACCAGTCAAAATATGAGATTCAGGAACTACAAGAAAGACTTGAAAATGCAAAAAGAATTATCCACTCATTGAAAGACAAAATTAATGAATCAAGGAAGAAAAGAAAGAAATTATGTGGTTAGATCAAGTAGAAGAACAAAACTGGTGAAGATGAACAACTTATTCAAGCCTTGAAGAAGAAAATAGAAGAATGTGAAAATCTTTCCCAAGAGAATGTTTCCTTGAAGCATGGGACAAAATCCATCATGATGAAGATAACCAAGGAGTTAGAGGGTAGAAAGAAAAATGAAGAAAATATTGCACAATACTTGAGAGAAAATTTTGAACAATGTAGCCGACTAGAAGATGAGTTGGAATAAACCAAGAATAATGAAGAGGATCTTGAAAAATAGCTTGATGATCTCAGAGATTAAATCACTACAACAAATTATTTTAAGGAAAAATTAAAAGCAAGCTCAGCCAAGCTTGATGAACTGATCAAAGGTCAAAGAACTAAAGGTGATAAACGAGGTCCTAGATATGAAGAAGGAGAAAGCTCTAGATCTAGACAAAGGAGACCTGATCAAAATAATTCCAAACAAAGAAAATTAGAAAAAGGAAACCAGGTGAATGAATCTAGGAGGAATGTGATAAGGCAACCCAATGCTCAAATATTTAATGGCTATTGTTATGCTTGTAACAAATTCAGTCATATGGCTTCTCAGTGTAGGAGAAAGATGAACACAATTAGACCATTATTTTTAAGTGAATGCTTTAATTGCTACAAGTATGTTCATAAGTCAAGTGCATGTAGAATTATCATGCATAATTTACATAGAGACATCAAATTTTATGCATGCAATAGATTTGGACATGTTGCTAACAAATATAGATCAAGACAAAGCCAGTGGAACAATTGGATTATACAGAGGAATGTTATTTGCTACAATTGCAATAAATTTGGTCACAACTCTAGATTTTGTTGGAATAGAAGAGGTTTAGTAAAATAGAAAATGCAACCAGATGTTAAGGGAAAAGGAAAGATCACTACAAATGAAATCAAAAAGTAGATGTAGAAGAAATGGGTGAGGAAGAACCCCTCTATAGACACAAATGGATCTACACCAGAAGTCTCTTTTGGTAATGTCTTTGGAAACTAGTTGTATGTATTTACCATAGGGGGAGCTATTTAGAAAATCTTCTTAATCCCCTACAAATGGATGGCACTAGAATTCAAATGAGTCTGGTAGGAAATTGGTTATTCTTCAAATGTTGTGAAATAAAGAAAATGAATCCCTATTGTAGCAACACAAAATCATATTTTGAATTTGATGGAATTCAATCAATTTATCTACTTTATCTCCAATTCAGATGCTAAAAGTTACCAAAATAGCTCAAGACAAAGCAAATGAGAAAATATTGAAATCCCACATTGAAGATAGTGAGCTATTAAAACTTGCCTCTAGAGTTCTATAGAAACTACTGCTTATACATGCTTTCGACCCATCAAGCTCCACCTCCGGTGAGTTAAAAAGATTAATGAAATTTGTTGATTCTAATTTCAAATCCTCTAAGGACTCATCCCTACTTAAAATGAGAAAGGAATTTAAGGAGGAAAGATTTGGAAGCTTAAACATGCTAATAGCTAGAGACTGAAAGTTGTTAGGAACTTGCATTCAACGCATTCGAGGTGATATAACTGAAAGAGGAAATGTGGACAAATCTTGCTTAATCCTACCAAAATTTATATCTACAAATGAAAAGAAGATAAAAAAATTGAGCAGTAGTTGGCCATTATGTCCAACAACTTTTATCCCTTGGCTGGTAGTGTGTGTCATCAAGATTGTCAGGTAATATCTTTGCTTGACCAAATGAAGAATTTAAAGTTTGAAAATGAAAAATTCATTAGTAGAGTGACTTAAGGGGATTGATTAGTACAAAAGATGACATGTTGGTGAATGCCTTAAAGGAAGAAAAAAGTGTTGTAACTTCCCTTGATTTGGTAAGCCTGGAAGCAGTAGAAACATTATCCTATCTTATTTTTGGTCACACCACCATTTTGGAAAGTCTGAGTATGTGGGACTCCACCCTTAGTGAATTGAAAAATGTATTTGAAGATATTTTCCAATTACTGTAAGTCTTTGGATAATACTTATATAATTTTGTATCCCCAATTTTGTCATTGATGCCAAAGGGAGAGAGAGAGTGTAGTGAAAAATGTCTTAATATTCTTAGGGGGTGTAATATTTTGTAGTGGTACATTATTCAGTATTTTGTATATCGGCAGTATGTTAATCTCAACATTTAGTCATTTTTCACTAAGTGTTGCCATCAATTCCAAAGGGGGAGATTGCTAGCATATGATGCAAGTGGACATGATTTTTGGCTTCTAGTGTTGTCATTGATGGAAATTTAAGTCACCTTTTTGGTCTCCAGTTATGCATTCAGTCACATCGGCAGATGAAATGAAAATTGTGTTATTGGCAGTGTTACTGAAATAATAGGGCATTTGGTTTGATAGCTTCATTAGATCAGCATTTTGGGTTGTGGATAATTGAATTTTTTTCAGGCATGTGGAACATATTATTATCAAGTCTCGTGAAGTTGTCTTTGTGGCTATATGGTTGAGTAGGTCCAGTTGGACATCTTTTGTCTATTTGATTGGTGAAGTCGACTCAGTGGAAATGAAGTAGTGGGTGTATAAAGTTGAATTATTTTAATTATCTTTGAGCTCAGATGTTTAATTATTGTTCCTAGCTAGTTTTTAGCCAAATTGTTCAGATTCACATCAAAATTATCTACTGTTTGGGCTGACAAGTTGTGAATTTTATTAAATTTTGTTGAAGCCAACCTATGGTGACAATTGCTTGTGAGCGGATATATCTAGATGATCGGTCATATCATTTGGATGAATGTAGAAGTTGTGTGTCTATATGTTACAAATTTCTAAGTTTTATTTGAGTGATATCATGTGCAACTTCACTTGCACATAATGATTTTGTGTACGAAATTGAGCAGAATAGAGCAGAAGTTCTTCATCAGTCATCAGGATAGAAGTTTGAAATCAAAGCTAAATTAGAATTGTAACCAAGCATTGGTAGATGCTATTATCCATAGTTCATTTTCTTTTGGATCTATTCCAAACTTTTGTAAGAGCAATGAGCCCCATTTTGAGTAGTGAGCTTGAATGCAAGTGCATTCTCATTTTGTAATATTTCCTTTGAGGACACTCAAAACTTATTGTGGATTGGCCATCCACCATGGTTTTTCCCCTTATAGGGTTTCCGCATAAAAATCCTTGTGTTATGTTTGTGTGGTTTCTTGTTTTCTATTTTTGTATATTGATTTTGATTAAATGTGTTAAGTGGATTTATGATCAGAATAAAAGAATTTTTTTGGTAGAACACTAATCCCCCCTCTCAGTGTTGCTTGTTTCAAACATTAATAAATCAATTAAAATGATTTATTGAGCAAGTGGCATAAGCTAGAGGATGTGACATGGATTAGGATTAGATTAATCAAGATTTGATTAATTTAATAGGAGATTAGATGATGTGACAATTTTGACTTAGATTTTAGGATTTATTTAAATCAAAATTGAGAGGAATGTAACTTAGACTTAATTAAATAAATATTTTTGATTTATTTAATTAAAGAGAGATGTTGTTAGCTTAAATTAAATAAGAATTGATTTAATTTAATAAGATGACCTTAGAGATTTGATCAAATAAAAGGGATTATTTAATGAAAAATGGTTTATTTAATTAATAGGAGATGAAAACTTAATTAGATAAAATTGATCTAATCCAGTTAAGAGAGGAATTTGATGACAAGCCAAGAAGATGATTCAGGAGGAAACGATTTAAGAAAATTAGGATCGGGTGTGTAACATCAATCAATACATTTTCCATGTCTACAAATGGCAAGTAGCTTCAAAGTTATTTTCTCATTATCATCCATACCCTCAGGACGCCACATGGTTTTCAAATATTGAACAATCCTTCTATACCACCCAAAAAATTGCATGTCACAAATAGGTGCAATATCAATGCACTTAACTTGATTTATTTGGTTGGCCTCCAATTTATTTTTAGCCATCAATTTAGCTAAACCTTTCCCTCTTACCAACTTGTTAATCTACAAATTGATGTTAAACTCTTAGATCCTATTGATCCATCTACACCTCTAGTATGTGGTTTCTTGTTGAGTAAATATATTTTTCACTACAACACTTGGCACAAAAGCATGACTGTAGCTCCCATTAGGTATGTTCTAAAAATTTTTTCAACCTTGACTAATGCATAGGCTTTCTCCTCAGTCATGTCATACTTAATTTTAGTGGCCTACAAATACTTGCTAAAGAATGTAATAGGTTGGTCAAAGCCCTCATCATTTTTCTACACCAACACAACAACAATAGTATGAAAAGATGCAAAAGAAAATATATGCATTGGCTTGGAAAAATCTAGAGATTTCAACATTGGAGCCTCCTTGATGGCTTGTTTTATACTTTTGAATACTTGACTAGGATCCTCACTCTAAAATACCTTTTCTCCCTTCTTTAACATCTTAGAGATAGGTCTAGTAATCTCAACAAGGTTATTAACAAATCTTCTTAAACAATTGATTTGACCAAAGAATGATTAAATTCCTTTAGCATTTTTTGGCTGTGGAATTTTGTCTATTGTAGCCACTCTCTCAAGATCAATCCTTATTCCTTCTTTGGGTACAATGTGCCCGAGTAGCTTACCTTCCTTTACTCCAAACACACATTTTTTGGGATTCAATGAAATCCCATATTATAGTGCTTTCTTAAACACTTTTTCTAGATGCATACAATGATCTCTTTTTTTTGTATGTAGTTAGGTCGTCTTGATACATAGCTAAAAATATGTCTATGAAATCAGAAAATTCCATGTCCATGCCCCTACATTTTTCAATCCAAATAGCATTCTATAATAGACATAAGTGCCCTATGGAGTTGTGAAAATTATTTTGCATTACTCAGATTCCTTGACCACCATTGATTATAACTTGAGAACCCATCCATCATGGATAGAAGCTCACAACCATTTACCTTTTGTAACATGGCTTCCATGTTTGGTAGAGGATAATTATCCTTCAATGATGACACATTCAAATTCCTAAAATCAACACATAACTTGATGTCGCCATTCTTCTTCCTGAATGGAATAATATTTGAGACCCAAGTAGAATTCCTGATGGGCTTAATGATCATAGCATCCCTTAACTTCATGAGTTTTTCCTACATCTTTGGTTGCAATGCAGGATTTATTGGTATTTGATTTTTCTTGAAGGACTTGAAATTTGGTTTCAAGGATATTTCATGTTGAAAAAGCTCTTCCCTATATGCCTTCAGGTCATCATAACCACACAAATATATGTCTATATTTTCTCAAAAAAGAAATCATCATTACTTTGACTTGAGGCTTCATCTTTTTGCCAATGTAGACCTTTTTTGGAGCATTCTCTATTCCAATATTTATTTCATCCAAATCCTCTTTATCTGTGGATGTTTGCTTAGCATTACTCCTATTAGGTCTATCAAAAACCCTTTCCAATGCTACCAATCCTTTTGGAATTTTGTTAGTCTTCAACTAGAAAATCTCATTTCCAAATATGGTTTCCTTACCATCAACTTCTTCCACAAAGGCTCCAAAATCAATTTATTGACCTTCATATTCATGTATACATTGCAAGAATCTCAAGATTCCATCATCATCATTAAACACCTTCCAGTTCTTTATGTTATCAGGAACTAAAGGTTTGACTTGCACTTCAATCATAGAAATGCCAACAAATGTAATATCATTTGGTGGGAGAGCAATGTTAGCAAGTACATGTGCCACTCTATTATTGATCATATCTATCCAGTTGATGTCGAATGCATCAAACTACTCAATTTAGTCCAAGACAACATTTCTATACTATCTTAGCCTAGTATATTTTGATGCATACTTCCCCCTAACTTGAGAAACAACAATTTTTGAATATCCAATGACTTAACTTTTTAATACCATGTTTCTTAGCTAGATTTAACCCTACTAGAAAGGATTCATACTCAAATACATTGTTTGTGCATGCAAACAATAATTGAAATGAAAAATTGAAAGTCTTACCACTCAGAGAAATAAGTATGACCTTTGCACTAGCATTGTCCCTTAAACAAGCTCAATCAAAATGCATATTCCATAGGTCATCACTGCTAGCTTGCTGAAAAACTTCTTTCTCCAAAGGTGTAGGTTGTTTTTCTTCCTCTTCTTGTAACTCTTCAATCCTGAAGTTGTCCATGCTAGTGTATAAAAAATGAATTCTATCTACTTCTCCCACAAATTCAATGATATGTGGATCTCTTGGTTCCCTCACAAGTTTGATATAATTTCCCTCAATTGGAAAAGTTGCAAAGGACATACCACATTGCATGCTACCTCCCATCAAGGCACTCCACTTTCTTGAAAACATGTCATAGTTTAGTGGGATTTCCACCACAAATATGCTCATGACAAACTTCTTTTCAGGGAAATCAACTAATCTATATGGAACATGTTTGATAACTCCAATAACAATTTGATGATGAGGAAACCCAAGTGATACAAGGAAATAACCTTAGTCCATAGCTCATAATTATAGTTGATTTGGAGATGAAAATTATTTTGGTGACGAGTAGGATGAGTGATGATACTAGATGTTGGCAAGTGGCATGATCGTAGCCCATAGTTCCTTACATCTCCTATCGATTATTGTTGTAAATGAATTGAGCAATAAAACTTTTCTACGATGCAAAGGGATGACACAATACAAAGGAGACTTGAGAGCCATCATGTTTCACTAAAGTGGAACATGAAGACCAAAATATTTCAATGATGTGTGATACAAAGGAAAAAAAAGGCTCATTGTTCATCATTGTAATGAACTCAATGAGTAATAAATCTTTCACGATGAGTGATACAAGAACCTTAAGTGGAAAAATTTAGCACATGCATAAAATGTTGTTTTAAAATAGGGACCACCTAGGGAGAATGAGGGACACGACCTTAAAAGCACTTAAAATCATTTTTCCAAAGGATCTAAAGGCCAAACAATTTCAAATTTTCAACTTTATAAAATATCATCTCCAAACCAAAATAATAAGGAAAATATTATATGATGGGTAAACAAGGAATCAAAACCACAAGGAGTTGGTAACCAAATTAATTCAAAGGCTCAAGACTTAACTAAGATAACCTAGAACTGGCTATAGTGAGTCAATGAAGTATTAGACTAAAGAACAAGGATTTAGACAAGGGGAAAATATGCTAAGTAAAAACCACCAAGCCACATAAAACCCTAAACACTTGTAACACTTTAAGCCTAGAAACCACCCAAGCAAAACCATTTAGATAAGTGAAACATGAAATTTTGAGGGTTCCATGAGGAATTTTCTTTTGCATTGAGATGGACTTCTAACTGTAACATTCTTCTTTCTTCTTTTGTGTAATCTGATAGTGAGCCATTAGTAGTGAGCCCTTCAATAGTGAAGCCTACTATATTTTGTGTTGTAATTACTTTATATTGTGATCTAATCCTCACCATTTTTTTCACTTATTTGGTTTTCTATGTAAATTTAGTGTTCTATTGTGTATGGTGTTGATGTGTTTTAGTTTCTATTATTTAATTTCATGATAAATTATCTTAACTAATTAAAGGTTATTAAATTTGATGTGGATCTGAATATTAATAAGGGTTTTGATGTTTTAATGAACAACTAATTCACCCCCCCTCTTAGTTGTCTTGTGTATTCAACAATTAGTATCATAGTAAGGTTCCTTGGAAGAAATATTAACCTCTTGAGGTAGATCTCGGATGGCACACAAGAGAGATGCTCCTCTATTTGATAGATCATCTTATGCATTCTAGAAGATAAGGATGGAAGGTTTTCTAGTATCCCTTAGACATGGAGTTTGGAAGTCTATTATGAATGGATACACTATGCCTACAAATGGTTTGAGTATTGTAGATGAGATCAAGGTCTATGAGAACAATAGTAAATCAAGGTATGCTCTTTTAAGTGGTCTTTCTAATATTGAAACTGTGAAACTTATGAATTTTAAAATTGCTAAAGAGATTTGGACAAAGTTGGAAATAATTTATAAAAGAGATGATAAGTTCAAGCAAGCTAATATGTAGAATCTAAAGGTCATATTTGAGAACATGTGGATGTTAGAAGATGAAAAAATTACAAGATACATGCATAAGGTGGATGAGATTGTCAACTCCATGAAAGGTCTTGGTGGAAATCTTGAAGAAGAAGAAGTGGTAAAGAATGTATTGAGAACTCTTCCTAAAGCTTATAGTTATAAAGTCTCTATTATTGAGGAACCTCGAGATTTAAGAAAATATACTAGAGATAAGCTAAATGGTGCTTTATCTACTTTTGAAATGAGAGAATTCGGTCCAAGTATTGCAAAAGTTTAAACTAATTTTAAGGCTAGTAAATTAGAAAGGATTGAAGAATTAGATCAAGGGAATCTTGATGCTGTAGAAGAAAACTTTGTGAGAATGAAAAAGGATATTGGAAAATACAAAGGTAAGTTACCTTTCAAATTTTTTAGTTTTGGAAAGATAGATCATTATGCCTCAAGATTTCCAAACAAAGATTTGAATGAAAAAAATAAGGAGAACAAAGGATAAATAGTTAAGAAAAGTTATTATGTTAGAGAAGATTCTAGTATATCTGATGATGAATCTAACTATGCAAATGATGAGGATAGTGAATGCTTGTTTGTGGCTATAAATTTTTAATCTAACTCTACTAACTTTGAGAGATGTGTGGAGGAAAGTGCTTTAGAAGTAGTTCATAATGCTAAAGGAACTATGGTGACTACTTTTCATGCTAGAGAGGAGAAGAACTACTGGATCAATTCTACTGGATGCTCAAATCATATGACCGATGACAGAAGTAAGTTTGTTAAAATTGATAAATATGAAGGATTTCTATTTAAGTTTGGTGATGATACATCTTCTAAGATATGTGGAAAAGTTTCAATTAGTTTTGATGTTAAGTATAATACAAGTGATTTCCTTTATTTTAAGGGTTTGAGGTGGTAGAGCTTCTAAAATTTGTGAAAATTTTGAGATAGATCTTTCCTTGTCATGATTTTAAGCCTCTATGTCCAAAGGTAGGGTTAGCGTTTTGGTCTAAAAGCCCTCATTTCACAATTTTTGGTTTTAAAACCTTGGGCATTCTATTTATTCATTGACCTATTGCACCTAGTTACCAGTAACTTAAGTTGTAACTTGAGCCATAAAAATCATTGTTAGCACCAACCCTTTTATCTAGGTTAGTTAGTCACCAAACACATTCCCACCATTTTAATTTCCCTATAGTAGGGTGGAAAATTTTAGTGTTAAAATACTTAAGTCTTTTAAGTCCTTGCTTTTGAGGGTTAAGTCCCATTGACCTAGTCATGGCCCCATATTTAAAGATAACATTTGTACATGTGTATATTCCCACCATTAGATCAGAAGATGTGATCTTGATTGTTCCCTACCATCCCCACACAAATAAAATAATAGTTTCTCAAAAGTCACGAAGCCAACAAGCTATTACCATGTGTACCCTGACAAATGTGGGGCTCGGTCTCCACTATTTAGCCCAACATCAAAAGGTTTAAATCAATGGATGCAATGGAATGCTGAGAGTTAATCTCATTCATTCCCTACTAATCCAATGGGATATAAATATTTATTTATTAAAATTAATAGGGTTAGTGAGCTTGTCACATGTGGATATCTTCCTCTGCTTGGAGAAGAATGGTGGAGCCCACAAATGGATGAGTTGGAATCTAGCTAGCTAATTGTCATTGGTTGAGGGATTGGTGAGCATTAGCAGTGGAAATTAAAAACTTGTGGAATCAATCTAAGTCATTCAACAGGCCATCTCATAATAAGATCTACAACTATTATTCAAAACCCAAATGTGGACATGATAGTTGTTTTGCTTCATGTGAGAAAGCATTAATGGAAAAAAAAAATATGCTGGATTACTCAAAACCCTATCCTAAATCACATGAATGATTTCTTTTTTGTAATGATTGAAGATAATACACAAATTTCGATGTACCTGGGTGATTAGGGGTTGTGATTCAAAAATCTAGTCATTGATCATCTGCTCTCTTGTGTTGGCCTTCTATGACCATTGATGATTCATACACTCAAGTTGCTTGATAAATGGGAGTTGATGGCCTTTTTTTTCACAATTACAATTAGAAACTAAAAAAATTTAAGTCCATGAGAAGAGTATTGTGAATTTTTATTACTCAGCTTATTTTCAATAAAAATGAGTAAGTCCATTATATTTTCTTCCCTAGTATGGTCTAGAAAAATAAGTTTGTAGGAGTCACATGATGATATTCCTTAGAATGAGAAAAATACACCTAGAGTTATTTTAACTCCAAAGGAGAAGGGAAAGAAGAGTGCTCATGGTAAGAAGTCAATGCAAGATAGTGTGAAGATAAATTATCAATTGAGGAGCCAAATTGTCATGGGGGAAGCAACCAAGTCTAAAGAAAAGATCCTGTGAGGACTATGAGGGAGGAACAAAGGAAGAATAAGTACAATCGGGATTATATGGGATGACACAATTCTCCCATTGAAATCTTGGATGGTCCCTCAGACAATGAAGTTGAAATTGACTTAGGCTACTATCATTATTTTCTCACCATGGATAGCCTTATGAAATTTGATGAAGATGAAGGGATGGCTTCTCCAATCTCTACAATAACATGAAGTGGGTGTGTGCACTCTAGTTTGGATTGAGCATGATTGCATCTTGGTCCTAGTTTTTGTGTTTTGATGATAATATTGCCTTGGTGAATTTTTTGGCTTTCTCTACATATGTGGTTTTTTTTCCTTTGTGTTGAATTAGGTGCCTTTTGGTCAGTATAATGAAGAATCTTTTTGTTCAATGTGTAATTCAAAGGATGTTGCGACAATTAGCAATGTTTTTGATGGTATCGGCTAGTTCTTATTTGACAAATTGTGTGAAATTTTGTTTTTCCCTATTTTGCAAATGACTGCATATAACCATTGGGGGAATATCTCAAATTTAGATGAATTTAGTTTTGAAATGAAATTTTGTTTGGTGTGGAGCTTGATCAATCTCCAAGTGGGAGATTGTTGGTATGTGGCAACTAATCATGCTATACTATAAACTCTTCTTGTATCCTCATTGGGGTTTGAGGCCAAGCTAAGCACCAGCTGGGGGTTGGGGGTAGCAACCCTTGAGAAAAAAAATTTCCTACTTTTTCACATCATCATAGAAAATGGAAAAATCACCAAAAAAGAAAAAAATGACTTTGTAGAATCCTAATTGTGGAAGCTTCTAAAAGGCTTGTTATAAGCGGTTAGGATGGGGGTTGTAGGATGGCATTATTTGTGAGATTGTAATATGTTTTGCATTGGATAATAAAATGATTAGATGGTTGTGGTTTTGTGTATGTAGCCCAAATTGGGTGAACCACATTAAATTCTCTATGTTGTCTTGTTTCTACTATAATTTTTTGTGTTTTATTTCTCTATTTTATTGATCAAATCTATATTTAATTATTAGATATCTACCTTCTAATCCTAACAAATATAACTATAATTTAGTCCATTTCTTGTTGCTCCCTTGTTCTATAAAATGGATTTCAAGGCTCATTACAAGTGATTTGAAGTTTGAGTCTCATAATGGTTGAGGTGAAAAGATAAGCTTAGGAAGAAACATATTGTAAAAGGATTGATGAATAGAATAGTAAGAAGTCTAGGGTATAATTCATGTATGTAATCATCTTAAAATAGTTTTATAGAATCTAAAAATATGGAATAAAATATTAGTTCTAAAATGTATACTCTCCTATGTAATTCTCTTGCAAATTATGCATAAAATGGTTAATGATCTTTTTATTTCTCTCCAGTTGTTTTAATTGAATGTGTGGGTTTATTTTTTCTTCAATTAAAAGAATTGATTAATTGTTGAAATAGGATCATAGGTTTACGAGGAAAGAGCATAGGACTTGGTAAGAAGGTATGTTTTGGACACAATGAGCTGAATACAAAAAGGTAGTATGGCAATATTTTGCCAATTTCTAAGTTAAGTGGTTTCAATATTACTAGTTATTGTAAATATGACTCCATTATCCCAATAGATGAAGCACTAGTCTCTTGATTAGGTCATCTTAAAGACAAGTGATCTAGTAATGCACCTTACTAGGGATTTGGAATGAGAATGAAAATATAAAATTATTTCACATTACAATGTACCAATTTGAAGTACCACCTAATTCCTAGCAATAGATAGTAATTTTTTAAAATTTTAGACAAATATTTAATGAATAATGTCTAGTTGCACTTAATAGGAATTGATTTTTGTATAGAAGTGTTCCTAATTAGATTAATATCACATGAACATGATAAGGAATACCATCCTAGGTCTCATAGAGCCTAAAGAGTAGGAGTAAGGGCCTAAGAATCCTTACTCATTTTTTTGCCACTAACTTTGAAAATTCTTGAGCATAAGGGTTGGCTACCCTTTAGAGGATTTCAAGGTTCTATTGGAAAAATACCAATAGAATTGGTGACTTTTCTGGGGAAATTTTTCAATCTCCAATTGTAGACTGTTGTATCACAAAGTCAATTATTCAGTGAATTTGAACTTTTGGTTCAAATGTTGAGAAGTTCTTGGACCTAGAAAAGGTTTGGTTGCATCAAAATTCAAAGGATTTGAGTGTGAATCCACTGTTAGAGAAAACCCAGAATGAGATTCGCCTTTGAAAGAACTTCATACTTCTTGAAGTTTAATCCTCTATGAAGAGAGGTGGTGACTCTGTCTAAAGAACCCAATAAATAATATAGAAAAGTTACACATTTGCAAATTTTTAGTCAGGAAGAAAGCTTAACAACTGCTACAAATTTTTAGGTATTCTGATAAATCTAAAGAAAATATTATTATGTTTGCAAGTAGTTTATGAGAAGTCTTCAAGACTTAAGATGTAAATGGTTCCCAATTAGGTGAAATGGCACTAAGAAAGGGAATTGTGGTGGTAATTTTACATGCTTATAAAGTGTAACTTGAAATTTATGTATTATGATGAAGAAGTATGTTATATCTTTGAACTTTACCTATTAAAGGATCTTAAGCAAAGTAGAGATAGAAAATTTGCATTGTAAAGGATTAAGATCATAACTGAAAGGGGAGTTTGAACTGCCTTATGTAATTATAAGGTAAATGTGGCAGGCCTTGTAGAGATGTGAGAAAATGTATTATCAAACTATGCATCCTAGTGTGGACCTGAATGTAACAATGCATAGGAAAGCCCTGTCATGTCAAAGAAATTTTAGTAGTGAAAGGTATAGAGCTATAAATTTTAGTAGCATTAATGGTTACCCTAATGTCATTCCATCTAAAGTTAGAAATAAAGTACCAAAATTCAATGGTGAAAAGTCAGAATCAACAAGTAGGCTTCTACAAGAGTTTGTTGATGTGATGGGAGATTATGAACTTGATTTTGAGGATGTTGTCATGAAGTTGTTTGTTCAGTATCTAAAAGGAGATGCAAGAGATCAGTTCTCTTATTTACCAGCACCCTCTATACATTCCTAGGATGAGTTTAAAATAGTATTCATGGAGTAATTTGGTGAAAGAATTGATCCAACTTTAATAATAAAAAGGTTTATGAGCATTGGGAAAGAAGACGATGAACTAGTTCCAACCTTCAATCTCATATTTTCAAAGGAAATAAGGGATATTCCAAAAAGTATAAGACCAAATGATGTAGTGTGTTTGATTGTGTACTTAGGTGCATTTGATGAAGAAATGAATTATTTGTTAAGAGATAAAGAGCCCCCAACATTGCATCAAGCATATCAAATTTCCATGAATATTGAAAACAACTTAAAATATTCAATGATGAAAGGGTATTTGGATGCCAATATTGGTTACCCAAGCACATTTCATGTAAATGGAATCAATGGATCAGACAATAGAAATACTTGTCAAGGTGATAATGCTTCTGATGTTTTGATTTCTCCATCATCACAATATGTAGATCATAGCATGCTTCTATTTGAACATCAACAAAATTTGAGAAAAGTTGATCAAGTGTATTTTGTTCAAAAATTGTATGAAATAAGAAGAAACAAGGGAAAATAACCCTATGACTTTTTCTCAAGATTTTTGGATGCTTGGTTGGAAGTACCCAAAAGTGTCAAACCTAAGGATTCAATGTGTATTTATTTGTTTTGTGAAATCTACAAGTCAAGGATGAGTAGCTTGCTAAAGGAGTTGAAGGCTCATAGCTTTGACTGGGTACTTGATTGGATAAAGATTGTTGAAGGATCCCAATGTGATTATGCACAACATGTGATTCCTCCGAATGTTAGTAGTGGCTATCCTATTAAAAAAATTAGAAAACAAATGAAAACAAATGAGGAGAGTGTATCAAAATATGAACATCCATCTTGTTGTATGGGAGAATGTAATGATTATAATCAATTCACAAGTAGCATAAATGCATATCAATATAACAATGATGAAGATGAAGATACACAATATCATGACAAAGTAGATGTACATGAATTTTGTCCCTGGGATGTCCTGGATAGTGAAGAAGTAAAAGAGGTATGAGAGGTCATCCCATGTCATGATTTAATCAATGAAAATGGTATAAATGTTGTTGATATCATATTGCAAATCAATGATCAAGATATTAGAAATGAAATTTTAGGCATTCATTTTGAAGAACCTGAACATAGCCTCAATAGTGGTAAGTTTTATGGTGCTAGTACTTATGATGGAGTTGAGTTTGGTCATTCCTTTATTGATTATGATTCTTCTTATGAAGTAGAGATGGAATCATTTGTTTCAAGTAGGGGATATGTTGATAACAATGGGAATATATGTTTTCTTGAGAGTGAACAATTGTTTTCATGTGAAGAGTTTTTAGAATGTGAGCCAATGATGTTAACTATAAATGATGAGGATGAAGTTGAAAATTTGTCTATGAGCTATTCTAGTGATTATAATGACTTTGAGTACAATGATGATTTTAAATATTTAGACCTTCATGTTAAGGAGGTTGAAGTTTTTATGACAACAATGAATGTATGAAAAAATCCCTTGTTTGATGAGCCTCCAGCTTTATTTGAGATGAGAAATGATGACCCTTATTGGTGTAGGGATAACCCACTTTTTTTTGAGAACCTTGATGATGCATTTGAAACAAGGTTAGAATGTGGCCATGAGAAAACAATGCAACACATTGATGAGTCTTTGAGAGAATTTCCTATGAACATTTTACATTTGATACTGATGTTGTAGGTAAGATTAAGGATCATAATGAGATTGAAATTTTTGATTGTTACTCTAAGGATTGTGAATGATCTTATGGGGATAATCTAGAAGTACTTCATTCACATAAAGGATGCAATGATACAAATACTCATGAAGTCACTTTTCCACAAGTGAATGAACAAATTTCATATGATGAATACCTAGAATGTAATTTTGGTTTACCATCAATAGAGCACGTTACTAGTATGAGTGATGAGGAACTTGAAGATAAAAATGTGAATGTTCAATTTACTAATCTTGAACATGGTGCTAGAAATCATGAATATGTTGATGAACATGCTTATGTCCCAACTGCTTATGATTGTTTATGTAAAGCAAAGATGGAAATTCTAGCTATTCATGAATATGATGATAGTGTACACATTGATGAAAGAAGGGGTTCATTATTGAATGACCAAGTTATGCATTATGATAAACACATGGAGTTGGGATTAGCATTATTTCCTATTGATAATAAAAAGAAATTTAATGAATCTTCAAGTTGTGTTGACATTGCAAGACTTCTTATCTATGTCCAAAGCAGCCAAATGATGCAAATGATAGTGGGTGTGATGTTAGTCAATATGAAATTGAATATGGGTGCTTCTTGGATGATTCTTCTTATCTTCACAGTATGAACATGGACATGTTTTCATCCAATGATAATAGTAGTCATGTAAAGGGGAATGAAGGTTATTACTCAATTGTTAGTGAAGAAATTTTAGAATATAATGAGTCATTCACATTTGGGTTAGTATACTTATCAATTGAATCTGCATATGAAGTTACTAATGCATAGGAGTGCCCTTGTGTTGACCCTGATAGTCCTGAATTGTTTGAGACTACTTTCAAAGCATTTTGCATTGAACTGAATGAGGGTTTGAAAAATGAATCAAAGTATATTACTGAGCCTAAGATGAGTGCATTTACTTAGTTCAGGGATGATAATGCATATGATTTCCATCTCTTTGACACCAAGGTGTGCTTTGGTGTGTCTAAATCAAATTTATTAGATGTATGCTTATATCATGATGCCCAATTTAATCAAACCACTAAATATAAAATGTTTCCTTTTGATACATCTGGGGGTTGTTTGCATGGCATACACAAAATTATTTATGAAGGTTTTAAGTTTGATGTGAAAACTAAATATGATGTCAAAGTTGGTGATGTTAATGAACAAATGGAATATGAATGTTTCACCATTCCTATTCAATCAAAGAAGATTGTATTAGAGTAGGATAATGAACATGAAAATTTTGGAAATATGGCATATGTGGTTGACTGTGTTAATCATTATGGGGTTGATTGTTGGGAAATTCTTGGTAAAACTATTGATCCACTACAAATAGCTTAGAATAATGTCTTTCACAAAGGCAAGAATTTGTTTTAAGTTTTGGAGGCTTGGGGCTACCAATTTCTAGTTTAAGCCTATGGAATTGCATAAAGTAGGCTTAAAGGTGTGTGTACCAAGAGAAGCTTCAAGAAATTTTTAAGGGGAGGATATATTGTATATTTATGTAAATATTGTATATAGGTTTGGTGTTTTTGCTTTCAACTGCATATGCTTGCCCTATCCTGGCAAGCTCCTAGGTTTTTTTTCTTTTTACTAATTTGCTTCAACTTGATATCTAAATTCTTGCCATACACACTAGGGGTATGCATCCCTGAGCATGAGCCACTAGTAGAGATTCTAAAATTTGTGAAAATTTTGAGATGGATCTTTCCTTGTCATGATTTTAACCCTTTGTGTCCAAGGGTAGGGTTAGGTTTTTTCTATAAAAGCCCTCATTTCATAAATTTTGGTTTTAAACCCTTAGGTATTCTATTTCTTCATTGACTTGTTGCACCTAGTTATTGGTCACTTAAGTTGTAAATTGAGCCATCAAAATCATTGTTAGCACTAACCCTTTTATCTAGGTTTGTTAGTAACTAAACACATTCCCACTATTTTAACTTGTAGTTGGGAAAAAAAATTGGTGTTAAAATACTTAAGACTTTTAATTCTTTGCTCCTCAGGGTTAAGTCCCATTGACCTAGTCATGGCCCCATCTTTAAAGATAACATTTTTGCATGTGCATATTTCCCACCATCAGATTAGAAGATGCAATCTCAATCATTCCCTACCAACCCCATGTAAATAAAATAATGGTTTCTCAAAAGTTGTGGATTTAGTGGGATATTTCCATGTGTACCACTATAGATGTGGGGCTCATTCTCCATTGAGCCTGAAACCAAAAGGTTTAAAGGAATGGCCATCATGGATTGTTGAGAGTTAATCTTAGTCATTCCTAACTAATCCCATGAGATATAAATAACACTTTATTAAAAGTAGTGGGGTTAGTAGGATTGTGACACATGTATCCCTTCCTCCACTTGGAGAAGAATGGTGGAGCCCATAGATGGATGAGTTGGCATCTAGCTATCCAATTGTCATTGGTTGAGGGATTAGCGAGTGATAGCAATGGAAATTCAAAACTTGGTTGTTGGAAGTATGAAGAAGAATGCCTAGTTGTGCAGACTTTGTGTGGTCATTGATGTCACCATGTTCATTGAGTCATTAGTTTGATCCAGTATTCTGGACCAGTATCTAAACTGGTTTGTAGTTATCATCCTCTAGTATTTTGGTCTGCAATCCTTCATGATTGATTTTTGATTCTTGTGGTTTTGGGAAATGGTTTATGGATATTGAAAGGTCATATGTTCAGAATCTTGTGTGCTCATGTGCTCGTATGATGAGTTGGTATTATTCTATTGATTGTATTTTGTTATTAGGTCTATCCCTGGCTGACTTAAAGTATAGTTGATATTGTAATGGAACAATTTGTGTTGCATATATATGTGTGACCTATATTACATCCATGTAGACATGTTGTAGTGTGCTACACACTTGGATCAATTTTTGGAGAAGTTTTGTAAATACTTGAAGCCAACAATTGATTTTTGGTGAATAAGGGTTGCATCTAATTAGGTCGACCTAGTTGATTTTTTTAGATGAATCATATATATATTGAATATTTTTGAGATCAAGAGGTATGTGTATGTGTGGATAGGATAAAGTGAAAGTAGTAATGTACATAAGACACAAAGATGAATTGTGTCAAGTCTATTTACTAAGCATTACCGAAACCAAATCAACACATGTAAGGTGTACTCTTACCAATTCATTTTGGTTGTGAATCAACTTTAGTATTGTAATATTTTATAAGTAGTGAGCCTCCTTGTCTGGATAGTGAGTCCACCTTGGGTAGTGAGCCCTTTTGTATTTAGTTTTGGAACTACTTTATATTGTGGGCTAACCCTCATTGTGATTTTTCCCTTATTGGGTTTTCCACGTAAATTTGGTGTTTTTGTGTTGTTATTGTTTTCTATTATTTGCATTTGATGTTCATACTTTATAATAGAATTAATTGGATTTGAATTTGATAAGTGTTTAAATATTTTGATTGGAATTTGAGACAACTAATTCACCCCCCCTCTCAGTTGTCTTGCACCTTTCAACAATTGGTATCAAAGCTTGGTTCCTCCAAAGAAGCGTAATAGCTTGAGGAAGATGTTGAAGTTTGATCAAAATGGATGGTAAAGATGAGATTTATACTATACTTGAAGATCTTGACATGGTTGAAAGTGAAAGCATAGATTTGAAAGAAAATATTGATGAGGAAAATGAATGTGTCTAAAAATTGAAAGAGCAATCGAAGAAATTCAAGGAAAGACACAAGGAAGTGAGTGAGAAATTGAAACAAGAAAATGAAGAAATTAATAGATTGAAGGTGCTAATGGAAGAAAAGAAAAGAATTGAAGAATTCATAAATAAAATGGTGCAAAGCAAGACTGATGAATGCACTAGGCTTGAGCAAGAAGTGGTGAATCTAAAAGTGGAAATGGAGAAAGAAAAACTCTATGAATATAATTTCAAGAAAAGCTCCACTAAGCTTGATGAGTAGATTGTAGGGTAGAGACCTTCTAAAGAAAAAGGTGGCTTGGGAAATGAAGTAGGTGAAATTTCTAAAGCTATGCAAAATCCTATAGATAATAAAAATACTCAAGATAAAGGGAAGCTCAAAGGTACCCATCTTTCAATGTTTTCTTTCATGTAATAAATTTGGTCATAGGGAAATAGAGTGCAAAAGTAAAATAAACTAGTATGCTAGTTCCTTCTCTAGACAATATTTTGCATGTAAGAAATTTGGACATAAGGCTACTAAATGTAGATCTTAGGTGAGGATGATTAGTCAAGTGATGATGAATAAGTTTAATGGAGGTGGAATGAATCAATATTTTTTTGGCTATTGATATACATGTAATAAGTTTGGACATAAAGAAAATCAATCCAAATCAAGGTTAAATGGAGGTCAAACAAGTCAAATAAGTGTTATACACTATAATTGTGACAAACTAAGACATGTTTCAAGAGTTTGCAGAAGTAAAAAGGGAAAGTAGTCTGCTTTGGCAAAGAAGAATGAACTAGTGAAGAAGATCAACAAGAATGAGGTTAAGAAAGAAATGAAAAAGATGTGGATGAAGAAAGAAGATCCAAATATGATAGATGTGTTTGTGCCCTCATCCAATGTAGACAATTCCTCTAAGAATTAAACCTATCATGGTCTTAGGAGGATCATTAATAGAAAAGTTTTCAAACCCCCTAGATATATTGCATGTCAGATGTTGGCATGAGCATATGTTGTAGAGAATGAGTAGGAAAAGGTTATGCAAAAGGAACCATAAGAAAATGTGCACCCATGTTAATTTGTGGAGTAAATTAGGGTGTCTTAGTGCAATGAAGAACACTTTTTAGAAATTTTTTGAAATGTATTGCATTTAATGTGAATTGGGGCAGCACAATGGTGTATAAAGAGAAATTCATAAGTCATTTTTGATCACTTGTGCAATTGAAGAGTTTGAAGGATGATTTTGAGCAATCCCAAAGTGATTTGGAGAGATTATGATACAATCTAGAGAAATCATTATATTAAAAGATGGAAGTTTTCAAAATCATCTCTCTTAGTTTACCAAAAAAAGGGGGGGAAAAGAAGTTTCTTTGAGCAATAAAGGGTTTGAAGAAGATATGTGTGGCAATGGAATCTAATGGTAGAGGATTGAGTGGTGATATTCCACTAAGGCTAAAGGATCTTGAGTTGGAAGATTTTGATCATCAAAAAATGAAGGAAATGGAACTATTGTTGAAGAAAAATGAATTACAAAACATAAAAAATATGGGTAGGGATTTATGGGGTGAATTTCCCTAGTTTGCAAACAAAGAATCTATCTTGTTCCTATTAAGTCAATTCAAGCATGGTAGCATTATTTTGGACAAACCCTATCTAATCACAAAGGAGGTGATTGAAGCTATTACTAGTTTGTGCAATGTTGGTGGCCTCCTTGTGAAGAAAATAGTGAAATATAGAGACGTGGAGGAACTTACTAGCATCTAAAAGACCCTCAAGCTCTATTGATAAATATCATTGTTGATCTTGTAGTAAGGTATGTTGCTTATGGCATCTCTTATAAAATCTACTTCAGAAACCGTGAAGGTTCTACTTCAGTTATTGTTGTATATCTTGCACACATGATGGTGAAGGAAAAAAGTAGCTTGATTTGTGTAGCCTAATTTTGGAAAACCTAATTGAGAATGTTAGAATGTCCTTGATTAAGGATTATCCTTTCTAGTTTGGGTCTCTAATCACATGTTTGGTATTTTACTTTCTAAGTTCACTACCGAGATGAGAGAATGTTAAGTGGGAATCTAACATCCCTGTCAGAAAACAAGTTTACATGTATTTGGAATGTATGGAATATAAAGCAAGTGTATGTAAAATCCATTTCTCATCCTTGCAGAAGAATTTGTGCTCTAGTGTGTTAGTACTTATTCAGTTTGAAGAGGGTTCCTCTTTTAGTTGGTTCCCCTCTGGAATCTAAAAGGAGAAAAATCATCACAAAAGATGTCATCTCTATCTCATAAGAAGAGATCTTAGAAGAAGAGAAGAATGAAGAAGAATCTCTACCTGAATCTGATTCCTTTGATCCATAGGATATTTGGATGATGTTAGATAAAGGTGATACTAAGAAGGTTGGTGAAATATGGTATGCTTGATCTCTGATCAAGAGACTTAAAATTGATGATGTGTTGATTGATTATTTTTTCAAAAAGGGTATTGCAATTTCAGATGTTTCTGACTCATTACTGGATGACCTAGTAGAATTTATTAAAGAAATAATATTTTTGGAAAGACCTGAAGGACATAAGTTTTAAGCTATGTTTGAGAGAAGATGTTCCAAATCTAAACAAAATTTATCCAAACACATTAATGAGTCAAGAGAATGCATTAAGGAAATATCTAACATCTATAGGTATTATCTTTGGTGGCCTATAGTTGTTGATAATTTTAGAAGCAAAATTGAACCCATTGAATCTGAGATAAATAATATTGGAAATAGTCTTGATTTCTTTAGAGACAAAAAAGGAAAACATAGAATAAGAGTTGGTGAATTGCAAATAGAGTTGTCGATTGCTTAGAGAGAGAGGGAAGACCTAGTTAAAACTTTCTAGTTGGTTAAAGAGATTGTTGAAATCTAGTTGGATCATCTCTCTAAAATACTTTCTAATGTAGGAGATTGTGAAAAACAATGTCTTTCTTTAGACCAAACATCCTCATTTATGCTATTGTCTTTATTGGATAGTATGAGTGCAATAATGGGTTTTGTAGTGTTTGTTTGGAAGAGGATTCCTCCGACCATAAGAGAAAGGTACAAGAAAAATTTTCATGTAAAAAGCGTTATTTTCACTTGAATGTTTGAAATGGGGAGTTAGAATTCCTTTTGTATATACATTGTCACCATGTACATACATTTACATCCTTTTTTTGGTCAACCTTTGTCCTTGATGTCAAAGTGGGAGAGATTATTGGTGATAGGGGAGAGAATGGTGTGATAGGAAGTTTTATAAATTTTGGCACATGTTGCCATCAATGAAAAAGGGGAGATTGTTGGAAGAATGAAGAACATATATTTTTGTAGAGTTTTTATTTTCATTGATGTCACCATGTTGATTGAGTCGTTAGTCTGATTTAGTAATTTGGACTAGCATCTAAACCAGTATATAGTTATCATCCTCTAGTATTTTGGTCTGCAATTATCCACAGTTGATTGTTGCTACTTGTAGTTTTGGGAAATGGTTTATGAATTTTGAAAGGTTGTATGTTAAGAATCTCATGTGCTCATGTTCCCATATGATGAGTTGGAATTATTCTATTGATTACATTTTTTTATTAGGTCTATCCCTGGTCGACCTAATGTATAGTTGATATTGTAATGGATCAATTTGTGTTGTGTATATATGTGTGAGCTATCTTAGGTTCATGTGCCAACATGTTGTAGTGCGCTACATGCTTGGATCAATTTTTGGAGAATTTTGTAAATACTTGAAATTGACAGTTATTTTTGGTGAATAAGGGTTGCATCTAAATAGGCTGACCTAGTTGATGTTTGTGGATGAATCATATATATATATTGGAAAGTTTTGAGACCAAGAGGTATGCATATGTGTGGATAGGATAAAGTGAAAGTAGTACTATGCACGAGATGTGAAGATGAAGTGTGTCAAGTCTATTTAATGAGGATTATCAAAACTAAATCAACACATGTTAGGTGTACTCTTGCTAGTTAATTTTAGGTGTAAATCCACTTCAGTATTATAATATTTTATAGAAAGTGAGCCTCCTTGTCTTGATAGTGAGTCCATCTTTGGAAATGAGTGCTCTAGTAGTGAGCCCTTTTGTATTCAATTTTTGAACTACTTTATATTGTGAGCTAACCCTCACCATGGTTTTTTCCTTATCATGTTTTCCACATAAATCTATTGTTTTTTGTGTTTTTATTTCTTTCTATCATTTGTATTTCAAGTTCATAATTTACAAAACACTTGAGTGGATTTGAAGTTGATAAGTGTTTAAAGATTGTGATTGGAATTTGAGACAATTGATTCACCCCCCTCTCAGTTCTCTTGTGCATTTCAACATTGTGGACTCAATCAGAGTCATTAATGAGGCCATCTCACAATAAGATCTATAGCTATTATTCAAAACCAAAATGCGGACATAATATCCATTTTGTTTCATGTGAGTGAGCATTAATGGTAGAAAAAAATATGTAGGATTACTCAAAACCTGATCTTAATGTGCATGAATGATTGCATTTCTGCAATGATTTAAGATGATACATAAATTTAGATGTACCTAGGTGATTAGCGGTTGTGATTCAAAAATCCATTCATTGATCATCTACTTGCTCATGTTGGCCTTCTTTGAGCATTGATGATTCACATGCTAAAGTTTCTTGATAAATGAGAGTTGATGGAATTTTTTTTTTACAATTGCAATAAAAAACTTAAAAACTCTAAGTCCATGTGAAGAGTATTGTGAAGTATTATTTCTCTCAGCTTATTTTCAATAAAAATGAGTAAGTCCATTGTATCTGCTTCCCCAGTATGAAGGTCTAGAGGATTTTTTTTGTAGGATTCACATGATGATATTCCACAAAATGAGAAAAATACACTTGGAGTTATTTTAACTGTTGGAAAAATAAGGACATACAACTAAGAGGGGGGCGAATTAGTTGTCATAGAATAATAAACTTTTCAAACTTAACTTAATCTCATATCTGATGAATAATAAATTAACCACAAGCAATTAACACATCAAAGAGATAGAGAACACCAATATTTTTTACATGGAAACCCTATTAGGGGAAAAACCATGGTGGGTGTTAGTCCACAAGATTATACCCTGTTAAAAGTATAAAGAGAAATAATAAGGGGAATGTGCATGCATTTAGGCACACTACCTAGAGCTCACTGCTCAAATTCAAAATGGGATCATTTCCCAAAAATATAGAATAGGATTAAAATTTGGAGGGTATGAACTAAAATAATAGCTTCTCCACAAGCCTAATTATAGTTCCAATTAAGCACAAAAAAATCCTTCACAAACTACTTCACACTTTGCTCGATCTTCTTCACACTCTACTCAACAATCAAATGATATTCACACATACACACATAGGAGCACACTCAACACCTTTCTAACACACTACACCAATGAAAAAATAACTCGTATATATCCGCTACATGATATTTTATCACGACTTAGTCAGCCAAGAAAATAAAACATATTTGCAATGTTGGCCTAAATTTATGAATAAAATTTTAATGTGAATCAACCAAGGTTGGCCACAACCTTGTGGAGACCCAAATTTAAAACTCCAACACAAAAAGACTTCAATTAATTTCACCTTGATGATCCACAACCTGCTACCATCAACATGCCAACCAAGAATATGAAAAACAAACATACATAGGAAAATTTTTTGACCACAAACACACCTATCAATGTGGATGTACCACAAAGATAGAGCATGATCTAGAAACATCCAAGAATACCAAGAAACAATAGAGGAACATCCACAACAATTGAGATTGCCATAATTACACAATCTTCACTCAAGAACACTAATAGAGACCACAAAAATATTCAAATATATACGTTGACCTCTAAAATTTTGGTAGATGATCTAGATGAACTCATTAGAAAACCATTTAATCCACAACAACTGATCTTCAATGCAAAGAAAAAAATGCCTTCAAGACCTACATAGTTCCACAAGGAACCAGGAATACTTTCTCTTACAATTTTCTCAATATCCTCGACATATACAACTTCTAATACACCAAATTCTAAAAGTGTTGACATAAATGACAACCACATATCAACAGCACATACATAACATCCAACAATCTCCCCCTTTGGCATTGATGGAAACACATGATGTGAAAAATACTATCAACCAAACACACTGACTCTTCTTCTCAATTGCTCTTCTCCCCACAAGGTTCTTTTCACTTGAAATATTTTTCACATTGCACTTCTCCCCCTTTGAAATCAATGGAAAAGGTAACCATTACCTTTCCATATACACGCTCTAAACCACATATCTACATATCTTCCTACTCTCCCTGAGAAGCAACCACAAAAACATCAATTTGGATCAGAATATAGCAATGTAGCTCATAGATTGATGCAAGAAAATGCATCTTCTAGTTCTTATTAGGAGGGGTAACTACCCCTAGCATTCCTATGAGATACTCAAAAGTATCCTTTGGCAACAATTTAGTAAAGATACCTGCAATCTATTCTTTGGTAGGTACATATTCCAATTTGACTTCTTTCTCATTCACTTTCTCCCTCAAAAAATGAAACTTGATTAATATATGCTTATTTTTAGAGTGTAGTACTAGATTCTTTGAAATATTTATTGCACTTGAATTATCATAGTATATGGCAATATGATCTTCATATATCACCTTGATATCCTTCAACATTAGTTTCATCCAGATTACTTGAGTACATTTTTTTGCATCAACAATATATTCTGCTTCAGTAGTAGATAGAGAAATAGAATTCAACTTTTTTCTTAGCCAAGACACCAACTTCCTCCCTATGAGGAAAGCACCACAACTAGTACTTTTTCTATCATCTACATCACTAGCCCAGTCCACATCAATGTATGCACTTAGAGTGATCATCCTTTGGATACCAAAGTCCAAAGTCAAATGTTCCTTTCAGATATCTGAAGATCCTCTTAACAATAGTTACATTTAATTCTTTTGGATCAACCTAAAATCTAGCAACCATACATACAACATTCATAATATCTGGTCCAGTTTGAGTTAAATAAAGTAATCCACTAATCATTGACTTATATCTAGTTTTATTTTCTTTAGGAGAATCATCATTATGTGTTAGCTTGCATCCAGTCACCATGGGAGTACCTATAGGCTTTGAATCTTCCATCCCAAATTTCTTCAGTAGCTCTCTCATATATTTGGACTGAAATATGAACATCCCCTTGTCTAATTGGGTCATGTGTAATCCTAGAAAGAATTTCATCTCTCCAGTAATACTCGTCTCAAATTCATCCTTCATCTCATTAGAAAACTTCATGCACAAACCATCATCTCCTCCAAAAATGATGTCATCAACAAAGACTTCTATAATTAATTCTTTATCATTATCCAATTTTAAATATAAGTTGCTATTATTAGCATACCAGGCTTTGGGGGATTTCTTAAGTCCATATAGAGCTTTTTTCAAGTGAAAGACCATATCTTCCTTGTCAGTTAGCTGAAATCCATCTGGCTGCTCAATATATACTTCTTCTAGTTCTCCATTTAGAAATGCTAACTTCACATCCATTTGATAGACTTTGTAGTCCTTGTATGCAACATACGCAAGAAATAATCTCACAACTTTGATTCTAGCAATAGGGGAAATTTTTTCTTCAAAATAAACACCTTCCATCTGAGAATTCCCTTTACATACTAGTCTTGCTTTATTCTAGACCACTTCACCTTGTTCATTCAACCTGTTTTGAAACACCCATTTAGTACCAATCACATTTTTGTCTTTAGGTCTGGGAACCAGTATCCATGTGTCATTCTTTTAAATTTGTGTCAACTCTTCCTTCATAGCTTCCATCTAGTGTTCATCTTGATAGGCTTCAATGAAATTTTTAGGTTCAATATTGGAAATCAAGCAGTATTCTTCTACAATATTCCTTCTAGCTTGTACTTCTTTATTCTTATTTCATATAATTTGGCTTTCAAAATGCTTTAGCTTTACATACTTTGGAGTTTTGAAATTTTCTTGCACTTTTGATTCTTCTAATATTCCTTTAGTACTTGCACTCGTCTCTACTTCTTGATGGCCTTGACTTACAAAAATGAATTGAGGTTTCTTTATTGAAACAACTAGAACATATGGAACAATTTGAAGTTGATTTTGTGTCAGGACATTCTTCCTTTTTTTTTGTATTATCTTCATTAGAATCATATCCACAATTTCTTGATGATTTGATAGAATCATCATCAAACTTGACATTTGCACTCTCAACCATCTTTCTTAGTCTTCTATTATAGCATCAGTAGACCTTGCTCTTAGTAGAATAACCTAAGAAGATTCCTTCATTTCTTCATCCATCAAACTTTCCTATATCATCATCTCTCTTGATATAACATTTGCTTCTAAAGATCTTGAAATACTTAATAGTAGGATTGTATCTAAACCATAACTCGAAAGGGTTCTTACTAGAATTGCCATTAACATTTACCCAGTTTAAAGTATGCACAATAGTGCTTACAACTTCACTCTAGTAGCTTTGTGGAACATTTCCTTCTAACATCATTGTTCTAGCAAGATCCAAATTTTTTTTGTTCTTTCTTTTTGCAACTCCATTTTGTTGAGGGGTTTAGGGAGTAGATAATTGTCTTCTAATTCCATGTTCTTCACAAAAAGTATTGAAATCCCTAGAGGTGAACTCACCACCTTTGTCAGACCTCAGACACTTGATTTTTAGACCTTTCTCCTTCTCTACCATAGCCTTGAAACTTTTAAAATTTTCTAGTGCTTCACATTTTTCTCTTAAAAAGGAAACCCATATCATTCTAGAATAATCATCAATAATCAACATAAAGTACCTTTCTCCATTAATACTTTTGACATTGGAGGGACCACAAAGGTTAGTATGTAGCAGCTCCAGCAAATCATTTGAATGAAACTATTTGCACTGGAAAGAGACTCTAGTCTCTTTACCCATCTGACATTTCTTACAAATTGTATTAGCAGGCTTCACTCACTTAGGTAGATATCTTATTGCTTGAGTGGAACTTACCTTCACAATGTTATTAAAATTTACATGCCACAACTATCTTTCATCTAATTGAGCAATTAAACAACTCCCACTAGCAGTATTTAGGTGAAAAATATTAGCTTTTGTCTATTTACCAGTAGCAATCATATTTCCAAAACTTCCATGTATCTTGCACCTTCCATTTTTGAATTGTAGATCATAGCCTTTTCCTACCATATGTCCAACACTCAAAATATTTTGTTTCAATCCTTCAACATAAAGAAAATCATCAGTGTTACCCTTACCACTAAGACAAATAGAACCTCTACCACAAATCACACCAGCATTGTTGTCTCCAAATCTTACACACCACCATCATATTTCTCTAGACTTACATATTTGTTGTTATCACAAGTCATATGATGTGAGCATCCACTATCAATGATCCACTCATCTTTTTCTTCAACTTAGACTACAAAAGCTTTTTCATCTTTAGCAAATTTAGTAGCCATGGGTATATCTTCAATGGTAGCAATGAAAACCCATTCATCTTCATTTCCATTATCTTTGTCAAACTCATCATCAGTCATTTCTTCTTTAGCAAAGTAGCATCTCTTTTGGAATGTATACTTTTTAGACTTAGATATAGGAACTATTTCAGGACACCTTGATGAAAAATGACCTATTTTACTACAAGATAAACATTTAATAGGTAATAGATCTTCATATTTACCTTTGCCTCTACCTTCTTGCTTTGTAATTAGTGCTTCCAATTCTTCTTCCAGTCTTTCTTTATCTTCAAGTTTTTTAGTTCTTCATCATACTTGGATATCTTTCTATAACTCTCTCTTGGACTATATCTTTGCTTGTTACTTTTGGATATAATAGCCTTGAATGCAGATTCAGTCTTTAGAATAGATTCACCAAATTCACTTAATTCAAAAGCAGCAAGCTTTCCAACCAACATATCTCTTGACATATTTGTTACTAATTTGAGCTCTTCAATAACACAAGCCTTCACTTTGTAGGAGGAAGTCAAGGATTTGAGTATCTTAGCCACAATTTCATCCTCATCCAGAGAACCACTAGAACATGCAATACCCATCACTATTTCATTTACTCTTTACATAAAAAAGGTGATATTTTCATCTTCACTCATCTTCAAATTTTCATACTTTCCTTTTAGACATTGTAGTTGAGCCATCTTCACCTATGCATCTCCTTCATACAAAGTTTCTAGCTTTTTACAAATCTCACGAGCTGTCTATAGTCCTACCACATTAGCCATCTCTGAATCTATCAGAGAACTCACCAAAGCTTCTATAGCCCTAATATTATTTTCAACATCTTTGATCTCATTAGTAGTGGAGGGACCATTCTGAGGAATAACATATGGATCTTTTGTAATCTTCCAGTAGGCTTCACCAATACACCTTAGGTGACATTGCATCCTAAATTTCCATAATGAGTAGTTAGTTCCATTGAATCTTGGACTGTACTTCTTGAATGTTGCCATCTTAGATTGCCTCAAGCTTTCAAACTTCTTCAAAGGAACCTGTTTTGATACCAATTTTTGGAAAAATAAGGACAAAAAAATAAGAGTGAATTAGTTGTCATAGGATAATAGACTTTTCAAACTTAACTTAATCTCAAATATAATGAATAAGCAATTAACCACAAGTAATTAACACATTAGAGAGATAGAGAACACCAATATTTTTTATGTGGAAACCCTATTAGGGGAAAAACCATGGTGGATGTTAGTCCACAAGATTATATCCTATTGAAAGTATAAATAGAAATAATAACAGGAATGCACATGCATTTAGGAACACTACCTAGAGTTTATAGCTCAAATTCAAAAGGGGATCATTGCCCAAAAATGTAGAATAGGATTAAAATCCAGAGGGTATGAACTAAAAGAATAGATTCTCCATAAGCTTGATTGTAGCTCCAATTGAGCACAAAAAACTCCTTCACAAACTACTTCACACTTTTCTCAATCCTCTTCAAAATCTACTCGACAATTGAATGATATTCACACATACACACAGGAGCACAAATGACACCTTTCCAACACACTACATTGATTAAACAATCACTCTTATATATTTTCTACATGATATTTTATCACAACTTAGTTGACCAAGAAAAAAAAACATATTTACAATGTTGACCCAAATTTACAAATAAAATTTTAATGTGAATCCACCAAGGTCAGCCACAACATAGTGGACTCCCAAATTTAAAACTCCAACATAAAAAGACTTCAATTAATTTCACCTCAATGATCCACAACACACTACCATCAACATGTCAGCCAAGAACAAGAAAAATGTACATACGTAGGAAATTTTTTTGACCACAAGTACACCGATCAATGTGGACATACCACAAAGTTAGAGCATGATCTAGAAACATCCAAGAACACCAAGAAACAATAGAGGAACATCTGCAAAAACTGAGTTTACCATAATTACACAATCTTCACTTAGGAACATTGATAGAGAACAAAGAAATACTGTCAGACCACAACATGATCAAATATATACACAGACATTTGAAACTTCTAATAGATGATCTAGATACACTCATTAGAAAACCCTTTAATCCACAATAGCTGATCTTCAATGTAAAGAGAAAAAAACCTTCAAGACCTACATAGTTCCACAAGGAACCAAGAATACTTTCTCTTACAATTTTCTCAATATCCTTGACATATACAACCTCTAATACACCAAATTCTAATAGTGTTGACATCAATGAAAACCACATATCAGCAACACATCAACAACATCCAACATAAAATCCAAAGGAGAAGGGAAAGCAGGGTACTCATGGTAAGAAGTTAGTACAGGTTGGTGTGAAGAGCAATTATTAGTTGAGGAGCCAAATTAGCATGGGAGAAGCAACCAAGTCTAAAGAAAAGGAGCCTATGAGGACTATGAAGGAAGCACAAAGGAAGAATAAGTACAACTAGGCTTATACGGGATGGCACAATTCTCCCATTGAAGTCTCAGATGGTCCCTCAGATAGTGAAGTTGAAACTAACTCAGGTTACCACCATTATTTTCTCACCATGGCTAGCCTTATGAACTCTTATGAAAATGAAGGGGTGGCTTCTTTAGTCTCTATAAGGACATGAAGTGGGCATGTGTACTTTCACTCAGATTGAGTAGGATTGCATCTTTTTCTTGGTTTTTATGTTTTGATGATAATATTGTCTTGGTGACTTTTTTGGCTTTCTCTACATATATGGGTTTTTGTCCTTTGTGTTGACTTGGGTGCCTTTTGGCTAGGATAATGAAGAATATTTTGTTTAATGTGCAATTCAAAGGGTGCTGCAACAATTAATGGTGCTTTTGGTAGTATCAGTTGGTTCTTCTTTGACAAATGGTGTGAAATTTTGTTTTCCCTTGTTTTGAAAATGATTACATATAACTGTTGGGGGAATATCTCAAATTCAAATGAAATTAGTTTTGAAATAAAATGTAACTATAATTGACCTATTTGCTTGTTGCTCCCTTGTTCTATAAAATGGATTTCAAGGCTCATTACAAGGGATTCAAATTTTGAGTCTCATAATGGTTAAGGTGAAAAGCTAAGCTCACAAAGAAACATATTCTAAAAGGACCAATGAATAGAATAGTAAGGAGTCTAGGCTATGTTTCATGTATGTAATGATCTTAAAATAGTTTTCTAGAAGCCATAGATATGGGAGAAAATCTTAGTTCTAAAACATATACTCTCCTATTTAATTCTCTTGCAAATTATGAATGAAATGGTTAATGATCTTTTTGTTTGTCTTTGGTTGTTTTAATTGAATGTGTGAGTTTATTTTTTCTTCGATTCAAATAATTGATTAAATGCTGAAATAAGGTCACAAGTTTGGGAGGAAAGAGCATAGGATTTGGTAAGAAGGTATGTTTTAGACACCGTGATTTGAATACTACAAAGTAGTATGACAATAGTCCACCAATTTCTAAGTTAAATGGATTTGATATTACTGGTTATTGTAAATATGATTTCACTATCCAAATAGATGAAGCACTAGTATCTTCATTAGGTCATCTTAAAGACAAGTGATATAGTAATGCACCTTTCTAGGGATTTGGAATGAGAATTAAAATCTAAAATGATTTCATATTACGATGTACCAATTTGAAGTATCACCTAATTCTTAGCAATAGATAGTAATTTTTTCAAAGGTTAGCCAAATATTTAATGAATAATGTCTATTTTCACTTAATAGGAATTGGTTTGTGTATAGAAGTATTCCTAATCAGATGAATATCACATGAAAATGACAAGGGATACCCTCTTGGGTCTCACAAAGCCTAAAGAGTGGGAGTAAGGTGTTGGAAGCCTTGCAACATGAGCATGAAGTATGGATGGTTGTGTTTGTTGTTTCTATGTTTTCATTGATGTTAACATGGTAATAACTACAAAGTGTTTACTATATGGGAAGTTTTCTTGGTTTACTAAAAGTTGTTCTCTATCGATAATACTCCTTTGTGATGGATTAGTATGTTGGTATTTGAGTTTGAAACTCATTGTAAGATTTGATATGACTCTAATCTCCTAACCATTTTTTATTGACTCATTTAGACTACCTCTTCTTGGATCTTGAGATGTTCTTTTGTCTATGAACAAAATTTTATCTCTAATAGAGTTCAACTCTATATCTTACTATTGTTCTATGTATGGTGTACTGTGTGCGAGACTTTACACTCTACTAAGGTGAACATTCTTATACTGTGGTTGTGTTGACATTCTCTTTACTGGTAGTATGATGGGAAATTAATGTGCTCTCAAATCTAGGTGTTTGCTTTGAGGATTATTTTTAGGTTTGAAGATTTTTCTTCTCCACATTCTACTAAGGTGAACATTCTTATACTACTGTTGTGTTGATAGTCTCTTTAGTGGTAGCATGATGGGAAATTAACAAGTTCTCCAATCTAGAAGGAATTTTCTTTGAGGATTATTTGTTGGTTTGAAGAATTGTGTTCGTTATTCTTGGCTGACTAAATGAATGCAATATATTATGAAGACTAATAGCCAATTTGGCATAATGCACTACATGGATAAAATGTTTGAATCTTATATGGTGCTGACCTAATTGATGAATAGGATATGCTTGTATATATAGAAGATGCTTTGAGGATTGAAGTAGAGGAGAAAGACAAGAAGAAAGGAAAAGTGTGAGTGTGTGTGTGAGCAAGTGAACAAAGGATAAGTTCAGAGCCTAAATTCTTTATTAGTACTACAATTTTTTTGAGCAATGTAGTGCTTTTTATTTTGAGCTTTAGTGGAATTGAACCCTACACATTGAAGGCGTCTTCCATTAATTCATTCTTTTGGTAGTGAGCCACTATCATTGTATCTTGGTAGTTGTTGATGGGTGTTTTTGCACCTCTCAACACAGGAACAACATAAATTCTCCACCTCTCTTGAAAGGTAGAAATTTACAAACAAGTTCTAGATTACTACCCTAAGGTCTCTTAACTATCAGGTCATGATAATGCTTGGAATAGTTCAATTGGTTGATGTGATTTTCCAATAATCATAGGGTGGCCTTTATGGTTTACAAAGCATGGAAATTTTGGTCTACAAATGGAGTTTCAAGGTGTTGTAAGTGAATGAATAGTGACTTCCCATTAAAAACAAGTTAAAACTTAGTTCAATCACCAAGTTTGACATTGTTATGGTGCTCAAAATCCTAATCTAACACGGAGTTAAAAGAAATAGAAAAAAGAGTGTGGTTAGGAGAAGCTATTCTAAATCTAAGCTATGAATAAATAGTAACAATGGAGGATGCTATCGTAGACAGACTCCCATAAACTAAGCTTTGCTTGACCAAGAGAAACCTACAACTACAAAAAACCAGTGCAATCTTATAAGGTCTACTAATTTTGAGATTGTGTATTCACCTCATGAACATACAATTAAACTAAAGTGAAACATATGAATTAGCTCAAACTAGCTTTGCAAAGTGATTCATCATCAACAAATCACAAAAATCATAAGCTTGGAAGTTCATAAATATTGTAATAGCATTCACCATTAAAGACATTCAAGAAACTAAAACTAAAACTAACATGCAGGTTGAATCATGCATGAAAAATGAACAAGTTCAAATAAAACATGCAAAATAATAAAATTCTTCCTTTTATTGCTACAAAATTCCTCTTACAACAGTTCACCACCACCTTACAAATGAGGAGAAAGCCCCTATTTATAGTTTTCCAATTCCCAAATGAATGGCCAAGATTTAATCACAATGTGGCTTAGATTCAATGCAAGTTAGGATTTCACCTACCCCCAATATTTCAGAATTTAAAATAACTTCTTGTCCCTTTACCTATTTTGTCATCTAGTGACCTTGGAACTATAGCAATTTTGTCTTGTAGTGATTTCCCTTTTTGTTGCAACTGAAAATAGTTAACATTCACCTTTTTGTCTGACATGTTAGAAACATTCTTCATCTGATCAAATGAATCTTCTTGGAGATTTGTGTTACTGAAAATAAACTGTGTTGCTCTAGATTCTTGTGGACAACTACTTAATGATCATAATCATGGTGTGGAAGATCAAATAGCTCCCTCTCATTACTAATTTTGGTGGATAGGCTTATGATTTCCTCAACCTAGATCACTTTAGCATGCACCCATATGTTTGTCAGTCCCCTTGGAAAGTTAATCTTTATTTGTGCAAACATCCCTCTATTAGCAATCTTTACCATCCCTGGATGTGTGAAAGAACCTCCCTTCCATATTAATTTGATATAAATTCATATGCAAGCATATGATGGGTGATATTTCCCCTTTGGTTGTTTGGTTATTTTTAGTGTATTCAAGTCTTCTCATGGTGGCATGATGTCATAGGTGGGCATTCATGAATAATATCTTTTTGCAACAAGCTCCCTTAGTAATCTACATTTATAATCAGAGACCTACTTAAAATAATAAATTAAATTAGGCTCATACAAATGACTCAATACTCATAGTAATAAGAAAATCCCCTAAATTCCTCATAATGATTACTCAATCCACTCTAACTGTTTTCCCCTCCAACCATCAAAATTAAAAGAACAATAATATGTTTGTATAATTCTTGTCTCTATAATGATTGTCTAATCATGATTCAAATGACTCCCAACCCTTTTAACTCCTCTACTATCACATATTTACACAGCCATGCATATTAAATATCCTCCCCATACTTGAGCTTTCTTCATAATTATAATGGTTTTATTCCTCTTTCAAACCTAAATGTAAATCTCATCCCCCCAAATTATTGTCTTCAAATTTCCCATAGAGATTATAAAAATATTAAGTGACACGAAGCCTTTGTGGGAAAAGTCACTTGAGACAAAGGAAAAGTGTTGAAGAGTGATATTTACGGAGATAGTAATGTCTTATGCTATGCAGAAGTGGTAGTTGTGGGCCTCAAGGTGAGGGAGTTTGTGTGAGCAATGTTGTAAAAAAATGGCAGTGAAAGAGAGCCAACCTACATAGCAAAGTTTGCAAGCCCAAAATCTGTTATTGCATTTTTGTGCTCAATTAGTGCATCTTCCTAGTCTCACCTCCATATTCATTGTCTCATTGAAGGGGGTTAGTTGGTGTATTTCTTACTACATAGGGAGTTGCTTTTCCAATGCAAGATTAGATCAAATATCATCAGAGGTTAGTTTTGCATTGCCACCCATTGAGCTCACTAAGTGATTGAATACCTACATAATGCTATGGCCACCACCCAACACACATCATCCATCAACCTCACTACCATTATCATGAATGAAAACAAGGGAACTGTCCCTCCATTTTATATCATTATCTAAGCATCTACAACATTTCACATCATAACCACCCCATGATCTCATCAAAATTTATGTATTGAAAATGCCCCAAAATTCCTTCATTTCAAAGAATCACCATTCATAGGTATGAGGCACATGAGATCTTAATGCAAATAAGCTAGGAAGGGAGGCTTCAAATTTTGTAGTCCATGAGAATGTGAGCAGTACAAGCCAAAAGGTGTGGGAAGATGTGGTGAATTTGTTGTTGTGAATAGCTAAGGAGATAGCAGCTCTAATGACATGGAGATCAGCCCAAAGGAGAGGTAGAAGAAGAATATGAAAGATTGCTTGGCATGGCTGCTAACAAAAATTAGAGGTGACATATCCTTTTGTCACATCCTCACATCACTCTCTCACACTATCCCATCCTTTATGAGCCAAGTGTGACTAGCATCCTTGGTTCTATAGATTGATCAAGATCCCATAAGATGAATGTGAAGGATGATTCTTCACACAGTTGCATAATTTATGCAACTTGGTGAAATGAAGCTAACTATCATCAAACACTAGGGCCACGATGTGTCACACAACCTAGTCATGATTACTTCATAACCTATCTGTATAAAAAATTTAACCATCTAACCCCCCATGCAATCATGTATTCCTTGAGCATCATCTTCACATCCCTAGAGTTTTTTCCATCGAAATTTCTTATAGCATGAGGATTGTAATACTCCCTTTTTGTCTTGAGATGTTCCATGACAAAGATCCCTCTTGAGGGCATTGGTTCACTCTTTTACACACCCATCACTCAAATTACTAGTTTCATGGATTAGGAGAGATCAAGTGCCTCTTGAATGTATCTAAAGGTGTCATATCATATCATCCTACACCTTCATTTGAGATCCTAAGAAGCATGTAGGGTCAACATTTCGTTGTTAATGTCATACTTTCTAAAAGAATTCAATATTGCTTTGAATCCCTTGCAGCTTCATTTGTTGAATATTCATGATATTTTACCAAACACCACTTTGTGAATTTCTTGTATCCTTCATGCTCATCTAAGAGGATAAATACTCACACACACCCTACATAAGAATGTCACTTGGGAAAGATGGTGAGAAAGGCTACAGGCTCCACCTGGTGCAAGTCTACAAAAGTGCATGTGGAGGAGGGATTGCAGGAAGATAGTATTATATGGCCATAGGCATCAACATGCACATCCTCGACCTCCACAAAAGAAGAGTTTGTAATGGCCTTCTAAAGATCAAATCCTTTTGTTGTTTGAAAGAAAGTGCCACCCTCCTGAGAATACCCATGGACCCATGACTAGGTACATAGTGTACTAATAATAAATGATGCACAATCCCCACCAATGTTTAGATTAGAAGCTATGTTGACATTTTCATTATTCTGATACCTTGCTTCAACAAATTGGATGGAAAAAATGACATGTGGGAAGCTATCAAGTATGGGCTACAACAACCAACAATAAGATCAATTTCCTCTATAGAATAAACATCAACAACCTACAAGAAGGATGGTGTAGGAAACCAGGATGGGAATGTCATTTTGTGAATAGTGGGAAAAGTTGTGGGCTCTATAAATGGAAAGTCCACAACATCAAATGTGGAGAAATTCATGTGGAAGGATGGGGTAGAGATGCCTTAAATAGTAATGAAGAAACAAGGGAAGTCTAAATTAAAGTACTAGCTAATGTGATGAAGCTTGGGACCCACACATAAGATCAATTTATGGGGAGTATGACACTTGGAGCTTGGTATGACATAGTCAAGTCTCACCATTTCAATAGAACTTTATTATCCCCATGCAACGAACATCTCTAGCTTTTTCGCATCCATTCTTGTAATTTTCTAAAAAAATCTTGCAATAAAGCTATTGGTTCCTTTTCCATAAATTCTGTAGGGAACAATGCAAGGCCAATATGTGGACCCCCTCCCCCAATCCTTATTTGGTCTTATATTTTCATACTTGGTGAGATATAGTGAATGCAAAAGGAAGAATGATTAGGCCTTTCCACGAACCATTCAGTGTTACAAAAATTTACCCCTTGCCATTTCCTAAGTTTAATTCATGAAACATAAAATTCATTGGGCCTCCCTTCTACCACTAAATCATGACTCTAGGTCTGCTATTATTAATATTGTGTGACTTAATTTTATTAATCTCCTTAAGCTCTCGGCTAGATGAAGCCTACCATCAAAAGATTTTCTTTGCAGAGAATTGGAGGGGCAAAAAAATTTGATACAGAGGCTTGCAATGGGTAGACCATGCAAATAAGGAAGAGTGGGTGTCACTTAAGGAAATTCCATTAGAATAGTAGCATGGGTGATGACTTTGACAATGTAAGATCCCACAAGGAATGATTAAGTATGGGTAAATAATTTAGGGGTGCTACTTGGGAATGTTGTTAGAATAGTACGATGTTGACAGAATGCCACCTAACTATGTTTGCAAGAATACATTCTGGAGGTTTACTATGGAAAAGCTATAGGATAATGTTGTTGTGGAGGAGGGATGAATGAAATCCTTTATGAACACTAGACCTGCATCACTTTGATTATTTGATAACTTCCTTAGCCTAATTCAAAAGCTTTCATGATGCCTCCCCCCCTTAGCTTTATCAACATCCCTTTTACTAAGTCACAAGAAAGGGAACATGAAAGTTATATGAATCTTTGTGGGACCAATAAGATGACTCATTAACCAAATAGGTTGAAAGAAATAACTACAATATCCTTCATTCTTTTCCATCTCTTAATTTACCCTACCTCCCTCTTGAGCTCATGATTTAGACTCTATTCAATCTCTCTACAATTTTCCATTCCTTTTAACAATTATCATCTTGGCTAATTATCTTTAGAGTACATCATGAATTCATGTGATTCTTTGTTTGGATAAACTTGCTAAAGTTCTCTCAAGTCATGGTTTGTGGGTTATAATGTATGATGGTGTGGGGTTGGCATGCCTAGCCATCGTGACATGTTAGAGAATGGCTCTAGAGGGACAAAGGTCCACAAGTAGTGGTCCACATAAGAAGACTTGCAACAATCCCATGAACTTGAATTATACATTAACAGTTTTTATGATTTGCGAAGGGAAACATACCTTGCAAAACCTACCATGTCAACTGACATGAACATTCAACCATTACTGAATGACAATAGATGATGGTTTATCCACATATGACTAACCATAGAGGCCAACTTGTAATAGCTTTGACTTAGCATTTTATTTGGAAGACTCCAAAAGATGGAGAGGGAAATGGTGTGTGTGGAGTCCACAATATGGGTAGATGAGTTGACCCTACTACTAAACAATAATAGTAATATGACAGTGAGCCACACATAGTAGTCTTCATAAGCATTTGGAACTAGCAAAATTTTTAAATGATGGGGCTTGGTCCATTCTATGGTGGTGATAAATGTAGGTACTACACTGAGAAATGGGGTGAGGGTTGGGCTGCCAAATCATGGTTATGAGGAGGGAAATGATGGGAATAGAAAGACCAAGTGTGCATCCCACCATGTGGGTGGAACTTAAGGGTTAGTCGCTAGCTAGCAATATGACACAAGAGGCAACCCACATGAGGCAATCCATAGTTGTGGGTCCATAAGGCTTGAAGGATACAATGACAACATTTTATGTGGGACTCGTCCTTCAAGCAAACATTTGAAGTCAGTCATTAGTTGAATGACAAAGGGATGGAGGCATTGCACAAAGGGAAAACCACAACTGCGGGTCCACAGGGCTTGGAGGACACCAAGGCAATGGACTGAGGGAAACTTGTAGGGGCATTTCGACAAAAGAAAAAGACTTAGCAAAATTCAGGGGGGAAATTTGGTCAGGGGGAATTTGATCATTTTAAGGAATGTGACCAACTTAGGATTAACAATAGGGGCATGCAAAATGAGGTAGAGGAAATAGTGGCCTGTTAGGAGCAACAACAACCCATAGGAGTGGAAAAGAGTGGGTCCCTACCAATGGTGGAGTGTGTGTGCAAAACATGAACAAAAAATGGTGACTCATTGTGGAAATTCTTTAGAGCATTTTGATGACAAACTAGAATCATGAACCTAGAATCTCTGGTTTCAATCTTCACGCTAGGAAAAACAAACTAAACACTCAACCAAAGGATCAAAATCACTAGTCAACCCAACCTTCATTAAGTTGAAAATCCAAGTGTGTGCAATTGCGTTAATTCCCATCCTTAAGTTACTACAAGAACCTAATCTCTATTGAGTTAAGCTATGTAGTTTATTCTAACTCCAAAAGCATCCAATGCATTGCCTCACTACCAGTCAGGTGTTCATATCCCTGACAAGGTTATCATTGTGATTCTTTTAAACATTTCTTTACTACCAACTGGGCATCCATAGCCTTGGTAGACTTGCTCGGATCCCCCTAAAAAGTTGAATTTTCCTTCTTTTATTTCATCATTTACTTTCCTTTTCTTTTACTCACTTCTTTTCATTTTCTTTTCTCTTCTTTCTATTCAACCCACAAGTAGTGAAGCCCATACTTAGGGCAAAGAATCACAGTGATGCTAAAGTAGAATTTTAATTTTTTTACTTAACTCAACTTTCCAAAATGACCTATGGTGACCTTAGGATCCTTAAATTTTGTGAGAGATATAAGATTTCAAAATACATTAGGAAAATATGGGACCAATGGCTTATCTCCTTTGAACCAAACATCTAGGTCACTTGATGCTAACATAAGACCTTCAATGTCCACTTTGAAAACTTGATTGAGGTTTTTTGAAAAAATTCATAGAACAACCCAAGGAAATAAAATTATGGTTGTTGTGTACTTGATAGAAGAAAAGGGAACCTCAAGTAAAGTTAAAAAGCAGAAGAAAATGAAAGAAAGTAGAAATTGAACACCTAAAATAACCAACATAGGAAAGCGAAAGCAATAACAAGGGGAAACTACTCTAAAGAAAACTAACCTAACAACAATGGGGAAATTAGAGTATGTACGTGAAACCTACACTACTAAAACTAGACTATGTACAATGATATTTACAAAGGATCATGTTCAGGCAAGGAGAACTAACATTTACACTCACTGAGTTTTGTGATTCATGTACAAGTAGAAGGGAAATTTTTATAGTTCTAAGCCATGCAAACTCATCCTTATATTTAGAAAAATGAAGTTCAATGTTGCAACATTTAAATTCAATAACATATATAGGAATAATCAATAGTTGAGGTGATTCATCAAACCCATGGTCAATCCATAAACAAGTTTGTCTCCCCTAGTTCCCATAATCAAAATGATAACTTCAGCTGTGAGTATTCATAGGAGCAAGGAAGGATAGAACCTAGATGACACCATGCAAAGGTGGAAATGTTTGACAACCAAGAGCAAGAATTGCATCATTAGACATTTCATTAGAAGCCTTTGTTGGATGTAATGGATGGTGCAAAATCCCTGTTGCATTACAAATCTATACATCACCATCAAATTGATTAGGAAGTACACATTAGGAAGGTGTTCATGGTGTATTTTGCACAACTCAGAAAAGATACAAATATCCTATCTATCTATAAGAAATCATCAAGAGATAACCCTAAGGTCTCTAATGTCAGGTCTTGAAAATGCATAAATATCTTTGATAATATGTGAAAATTGCTAGTAATCACAAAGGGGCCTTACAAACAAATACTGAATCTTTGAACTTATTAGATTTTGCAATATGGTGATACTTGAAAACCTAAAACTAACCCAAATGATAAAAGAAATAGAAAAATTCAAGGGTTTTAGAGAGATTTCTAAAATTAACACAAGTCCTAGGATTAACAATGCAAATGATAAAAAACTTGAAATGGATGAATCCCTCATAAACTAATTCCTACTTGACCCAGATGAATCTACAATCTTACATAAATAGTGCAATCTTCTAAGGCATTAAATATTTTTAGATCATGAACATTCATCCAAAAAAACTTGTTGCAATTGAGATAAACAAATATTCACAATTGAAATAAGCACAATGAATATGAAATTCTAGATTAACGTTGTTGCAAAGCAACTGACAATTAGCTAGTTGCAAAAAATATGGACCAAGGGTTGCTACAAACACTTCAAGAATCACACCACAAACACCATTGAATCACTTCTAACTTTGAATCTAACATATATCCAATATTTCTTAAGCAATCTCAAAAGATAAAACAACAAGAACCATGCAAGATAAGTCAACACAAGAGAGATCACCAAAGCACAATGTCTTCAATTGTATTAAATTATCCAATAACAACAACCATTATAGTGTTCTATGTCACAATGCTTGCTTCAAAATAAGACTAACTCCTAGCTCTAACTATTTCTATACTACTCAATTCTCTCCCAAGTAAGACTATCTAGCCCTTACAAATGAGGAGACATGCCATATTTATAGAAACCCTGTGAGATATGTTGGACCAATTATGTTTACAATAGAAAGCAACCACAAACAATTCATCCCAAGAAATTCTAGAACAAAATAAAATAGCATTAAATGCTTGAAACTCACCTAGGTTGGCTTGGGTTCTCTAATGTAATTCGGTCCACTGCATGTGAAGAGTGAAGAAGGAATAATGGGGAAGCACAAATTTTGATGTGATATTGTATTAAATGCCCCCCTTTGTCCTTATCCTTTCCTATCTTATCTTGCACCATTGAAAATACCTTCTCTGGGTCAACCAAAGGTGGAATTACAAACACCTTAATTCTCCTCTCAATTGACTTAATATCATCCCTTAATTGCTTAATATCTTTATCCCAATCCATCCTTAGGGCTTGATATTTATCTATAATTGCAATGTAAGTGGCTACATCATCTAGCTAGTGTTTGATAACTGGGCCATCAGTGACTGGAGAATATACATCATGCAACCACTTCCTAATTTGTGCTAATTCCAAATGTTTTGGTACAAACCTGTTTCCTTCCTATCATGATTTCAAAGAAAGAGATACATTTATTGTAAATATTTTTCAAGGTGGCTTTTATTTGACTCCCTTGCTTATGCACCTTCTTCAACATCTTCTTCTTGATTTGCAAGCCCTCATGCCATTCCAAAGGTTTTGCAGCTTTTGGAGGAAAGATCCCATCATTGGCTAGTTTTTACTCAATGTACTCCATGATAATCCTAGTTTTCTGTAGTAGGAAGTCTACATCTTCTTTATCCTGAGCTAGCACACTTTTCAACCATTCCACAGATCTAATAGCATCCCCACTAGTTGAAAAAATTTATTTAATTGCGTCATCTCCCTTAGTTCCCACCCCTTGCAACTAGTTTAGTGTGGCATGAGTATTAGTTTTCATCTTTTCCAACTCAACTATGATCTCCTCTAGCAAGATATTTACTACAGATGATGAAGAACTGATCTTGCTAATAGACTGCAAGGGTTTCATCAAATCCTGCAAATAATTCTTCAATTTCTCATTCTCCTTCTTTAACTCTTTCTAGGTCTACACCTCTTTCCTTAATCTACCCAAGATTATTGCACTAGAGCCTTCATATTCTTCAATCTCTTATTCCATGGAAGTAGGCCCTAAGTTGATAGTTTGCACACTATAATCACTACCAGTCACATCATCCTTGCTCTTATCAAGAGTAGGAGTAGCAATGTGAACCCCTCTATTATTTGCTCCATCTACTTCAATCTTTGAAATAACCCTGGATTTCTTCTTTGTTTTACTTTTTCCAATTTTGGCTAGTAATTCATCCCATTTTAGGAGAGCATCATCCACTACAACCTGCTTACTCTAAAACTCTCTATCCAACCAAGAAAGCATTGTGGATCTTGATTGTGAATTACCCTACTCAACCTCATCCTGCTGACCCCTAGAGAGATCCTCATTCATATTTTTCTTTTCAAGAGTCTCTTCAGTCTTATCTTCCCTATCACCCTCTAGATTCTCACTCTCTTCATCATGTTCATTTTCTACATGTTCTAGTGAAGGAATATTGGTGGGCACTTCCTCTCTCTCTAGAGGTCTATCTTCCTCCTGTTCAATGGGTGAGTCCTCATAAGTCACCAAAGGGTACTGCAATATCCTTTTTGTCTCTGCCTCTATACTATAGAGTTCAACTTCTTAGAATTCTTACTCTCCTTGATCTTGGTGATCCTTTTCATCCTTAGATTCACTTGGTGCATTATGAACTTCATTAGAAGGACGGGCATCATCATGTTGTTCTATAGGAGTGGCAGCTAAGGGGACATCCTCCCTTGGCACACTATCCTTGGGAGAAGGACTTCTTGATCTTCTTGTGTATACCTATGTTTTCTCTCTTGAAATTTTTGCATTCACTACTAGTGAGTTAGTTTCTCCCTCTCCCTTGGAATATTCCTTCTTTTGAGACAATATCACTATTCTCCTCCTCATAGGCACATAAGCACTACCTTCATTTCCCTCTTCCTCAAGTTCCTCCTTTGAAGAATTATTTTCCTTTGAAGAATGTTTCCTTTTCTTGGCAATAGGTCTTCTCTTCTTCTCTCCTTCCTCTGTTTGAGCACCCTTAATCTTTATCTTGAAAGGAGAGCTCTTCTTACTGTAGGATTTGAGAAATACAAATCCATAGAACCCAAAGAACACCTGCATGCAAGAAACCTGTCATAGAGAAAGAGAGAGAACAAAACAAGGGTTTTGGCTCTGACAAAGTGCAAGATGTATTATCAGAGAAAAAAATGAATCAAGAAGTAAATACAATACAAGAGATCAATCCTTATAAAGGAGATCAACATTGAAAGGAAAACCTAACCCTAAGGTGAGTGCATTTAATAATTAATATTAATTATTAAATGACTAATATATGCATAAAGTGAAATCTTAAGAGGAGAGTAAAGTTAATTAATTACTTTACTCTAACACCCCCCTTTAAGATGAGCTACAATGCAGCTACAAATAATGCAGAAGAAAGCAAAGGAGCTACAATGCAATAGAGGGTCTCGGCAACATGGCCTGATCAGGTACCCGAATACAAGAAAATCTCTATAAAGTGGAGTAAAGGAGAAAACCCAGTGGGCAAAAACTCCTCTCCAGAAAGAGATAAAGAATCATGCTAAAAAGAAAACATGAAGGAAGGAAGGCCTCATTGAGACCCCCCAAGGACAACTTCCTTCACCCCAAGCATGGAGCGCAACTGAAGATAGCGCAGAGATGCCAAAGGTTTAGTGAAGATGTTTACAACCTGCTCCTCTGTACGAATGTACTCCAAGATGAGAGAACCATCTTGAATCAATTGCCTGATGAAGTGCATGTGGATTTCAATGTGCTTTGTCCGTTGATGCTCCACTGGGTTGCGAGAAATGTGAATGGCACTCTGATTGTCACACCAAAGAATAGTGGAACAATCTAGAAGAAACCCAAAATCTATCATCAACTGTCGAAGCCATAAAACCTCCTGACTGGCTAACACTGCTGCACGATACTCAGCCTTTGTAGATGATAATGCAATAGCAGACTGCTTCTTGCAAGACCATGTGATAGGACCAGAACCAAGGCAAAAAACAAAGCCAGAAGTAGACTTCTGATCGTTGACATCACTAGCCCAATCAGAGTCAATGAAGCCAATGATGTGAGGGGATCCTGAAGTGTAGTGAATGCCATAATGAGTGGTCCCCTGAATGTACCTCAAAATACATTTGGATGCTTTCCAATGGATCTCATGAGGATCATGGGAGAACTGAGAGACAAGGCCAACTGCAAAGGAAAGATCAGGACAAGAATGTGTTAGGTACAACAAACTGCGAACCAACTGCCAGTATAAAGTGGGGTCTACTGAAGGAGTAGAGCAAGTGGAAGACAAAACAACACCTGACTGAAATGGAGTGGGGGAAAACTTGCAAACAAGCATGCCAAATTGCTGAAGCATATCAAGAGCATACTTCTCTTGAAATATGGAAATCCCATCCGAAGACTGAATAACCTGAAGACCCAGAAAGAAGTGCAAGAGACCAAGATCTGTCATCTCAAACTGCTCCATCAAAGCTCTCTGAACACTCTGAATCATGGAGGATGAGCTACTTGTAAGGATGAGATCATCTACATATAGCACAAGAATCAAAAGATCACCCTCCTGACGCTGAATATACACTGTGTGATCAGAATGATAGCGTGTGAAGTGAGAGGAAAGCAAGAAAGAGTCCATCTTCTCATACCAAGCCCAAGGGGCTTGTTTGAGACCATACAATGAATGCCAAAGTTTGCAAACCAAAGAAGTGTCCTCCAAAAATCCCTGAGGCTACTCCATATAGATCTCCTCATGTAGGTCTCCATGCAAGAAGGCACTCTTCACATCCATCTGAAACACTATCCATCCTTGTGAAGCTGCAAGTGAAAGTACAAGGCGTATAGAGTTCATCTTGGTGACAAGAGAAAAGGTCTCGGAGTAGTCAATACCCTCTACCTGAGAAAACCCCTTTGCAACAAGACATGCCTTATACTTATCAATAGAACCATCTGCAGCATACTTGGTATGGTACACCCACTTGCACCGAACCAACTTTCTTCCCTTAGGAAGAGGACAAAGATCCCAAATATGATTCTTCATCAAAGAAGAATACTCCTCATCCATGGCCCTATCCCACTCAAGGTGACTTGTCACCTCTGAAAACTTTTGAGGATCATCTGAAATGACATGACTCAAAAGACTAGAACCAGATGTCTAAGCACGAGTACAATGAGTATCTGAAGGATCACCTGCCAAAGAACCAGCTGCATCAACACTGACACAGGCCCACCTAGGAAAAGATGAATCAACTGGTGGTGGTGGAGATGGTGGATCATCATCTACATCATCCTCAAGAGATAAGTAATCCTCAAGAGATGAAGAGGGAGGAGTAGGCAATGAGGGAGAAGCTGGTGATGGAGAATCCAATCTGAGGATAGCGCTCATCAAACTGGACATCCTGCTGAAACAAGACCTCTCTGGAATCAAGATCAAACAACCTATATGCCTTAACATCCTCACAGTAGCCAACAAATATGAGTGGTCAGCTCTTCCTCTCCATGGCTTTCCGCTGAGCATCAAGAATAAATGCCCAAGCCTCACTACCAAAAACTCAGAATGTAGAAACATTAGGCTTGACATAAGTCCAAGCCTCCTCAGGAGTCATATGTTGCAATGCCTTATGAGGCATCCAATTTTGAATATAATTGGCACAATTGACTACCTCAGCCCAAAATGAAGAACTCATAGCTCGAGACTGTATCATACAATTTTCCATCTCCCGTAAGGTTCTGTTCTTTCTCTCAGCAATACCATTCTACTGAGGGGTGTAAGGAACTATAAACTGATGTTGTAAACCATGCTTAGTGCAAAAATCTCTGAAAGCTTGATTAACATACTCCCCCCCATTATCTATGCATATCCTCCTGATAGAAAGTCCAGATTGCTTCTCGACAAATATCTTAAAAGTCTTGAATGAGTCAAAGACATCAGACTTGTATTTAAGAAAGTACACCCATGTACATCTGGAGAAGTCATCAATAAAAGTGAGCACATAACGGGCCCCTAAAAAGGAAGGAGTCGGAAAGGACATAAGATCACTGTGTACCAACTCTAGGGCCGCCCTAGCACGAGTGGCTTGACCCTTAGGAAAAGGATCTTGATGATGTTTGTCAAGGACACAACCATGACATACACCATCAATACAAGAAATCTGTGGAAGCCCAATCACAAGTGCCTGTGTACTCATCTACTGTAGATTTCTATAATTGACATGACCAAAACGCTCATGCCAAAGCCTGCTCACTGAATCTGCATGTGCTATAAGAGAGGAACCAACAGTGTTTGAACTCTCAAAGCCATCAAATTTGTATAAGCGAGATGGAGAATCCACACTCCTAGTAGCCACAACCAAGTCAGGATCATGAAGATCTCGAATAACCACATCATGTGGTGAGAACTCAACTGTCTTACCAGATCCAGAGTGGCAAATCTGATAAACGGATAGAAGGTTTGTCGAAATGTCAGGAACCAGAAGCACATCCTATAGACAACCACCATCCAATGAAATAGTACCTAAACCTTGAACTAAAAGTTGTGTTGAGTCACCAACTACAATATGTCTAGTGCCTGTAGGGGCATGAGCGGTGACCAAATCCTCTGTGTGTGTCATATGGTGAGAGGCACCAGAATCTAGAATCCAAGTAGATTCTAAGGACAATGCTCATGCATAAAGAGCATGACCTTTCCCTGTGGGTTGTGAAGGAGGTTGAGGTGCACTGATATTATGCTACTGCATGGCTTCCTCCAAAGCCTCTAAACATTTCCAACACCTAGAAACAGGATGTCCTTCCTTGCCACAAAAACTGCAAGGATCACCAGATTTCTTCTTAGTCTTGGAGGAAGACTCACCAGACTTCAAAGATTTTCCCTATTTAGAATTGGACTGTGGTTTTGAATTAGACTTAGGTGGTGGCTTGGAGGGATTCTCACTAGCCCCTGAATCTTTCTTAGGCTTCAGTTTCTGCTTCTGCTTTCCTTTGGAGGACTGGGCTACCAATGCTTGGTTCTATGAACCTAAAAGTGAATCCAACTGCTTGAGCTTAGCTTGCTCATGAGTCAGACAATCATAAAAGACCTCAAAAGAAGGCATGACATGTCAAGCACCCAAGGCATCCATGGTGGAATAGAAGGTCAAAGAGAAGATCTGAAATGGACACTGAAGCTTGGAGAGGATCAGAAAAATGCACTCTGTATCAGTCTTAGTCTTACCACAACCCTACAAGATAGATCTTTGCTATTTGAACTTCATCAGAAAGTCCTCAATAGAGGGAAACGAATTAGGTACCAAGGAAGTTAACTCTACCTCAAGCTGCAAAGCTCTGAACTCATTGAAAGTACCAAAAAGTCCATCAAACTTGGTCCAAATGGCTTGAGGAGTGAGACAACCCTCAAGATGAAACAGGAGACTGTCAGAAATGTGTAAAGCCATCAATCCCATAGCCTGATCCATATTGTTCTTGTGTTGCATAACCTCAAAGGCGCAAGTCAACTAAGGCTGAACCTCATCCAAATAGGACCATAACCCTCGATACTGGAGAAGATTCATCATGCGACCCTTCCAAGTGTGATAATTATGCAGTGTAAGAGGTTCAATAGATCTTTCGACCATCCTGTGAACTGTGCCTCAATTGCTCTGATTTTTTTTTTATTATTAAGTGGTCTTTAAGAACTAGACAAAAGATGTAGAAAGGGTTTGTTTGTTTTGTTTTAGTGTTTGTAGATTCTGTTTTCTGATGTAAATGATAGAAAGCAAGAAAAAACACCCCCCCCACAATGCAAAAAATCCAATCCCCAGTACAAACTAAAAGCCAAAAAATGATAGAAAGTAGTAATTGGTTGAGACAAATCTTTGTGTACCTAAAAAATTTATTGATGAAATAGACTATAGATCTGGAAAGAGCACAAAACCACCTTTCCGATGCCTATTCGTTTGCAAAAAATGGAGTTCGTATGCAAAAGATATGGCTCCGGGAGTGCAAAAAATAAGTTCTAACTTTGACGGAGAAAAACAACATCAAAATGGAAAAACCAGGAAATTAGACCTGATCCATTAGAACAGTGTCGGAAGCAGCTTTCCAATGACTATTTGTTTGCAAAAAATTGAGCTAAAACATCCATTTTATACTTGATTTCGTAAAGTTGCTTGAAAAGATCCAATTTGGCCCTCCAGAGCCCTCAAGGGCTAAAAAAAAGAGGCCCCTGGTCCGCTGGGTGACCAGGGGCTGGTGTTGGTGGCGCGCTGGTGAAGGGCGGACCCCAGCAACACACGGGTGGCGCGCAGGCTGTGCTCGGGCGATGCATCGGTGGTGGCACGTTTTGTACTGGCAGCGCCATTTTTTTTTAAAAAAAACTTTGTTTTTTTATTTTTTTTATTTTTCTCACCTCGAACTATGTGCCCTAGGGTCGTACGGCCTTGGGGCAATTTTTTTTTTCCTTTTGGAGCAACTGTGTCCGAATCAAACATATATTATATGAAAATAGGGGTTTTTGGGCGCTGCGAGCTCAACGGTGAGGTCCGTTTGGGCTCAAAGTGCACCAAAAAAAAGTACCCCCTATTCCAAAATAAAAAATAGAAGACAAACATAGATCTGATGCAACCAAAACCTAGATCTCAAAATCTTTCAAAAAACTGAACAAGCTGCAGTAGATTTGGCTCTGATACCATGTAGGTTTTGAGAAATACAAATCCACAGAACCCAAAGAACACCTGCATGCAAGAAACCTATCATAGAGAAAGAGAGAGAACAAAACAAGGGTTTTGGCTCTTACAAAGTGCGAGATGTATTATCAGAGAAAAAAAATGAATCAAGAAGTAAATACAATACAAGAGATCAATCCTTATAAAGGAGATCAACACCGAAAGGAAAACCGAACCCTAAGGTGAGTGCATTTAATAATTAATATTAATTATTAAATGACTAATATATGCATAAAGTGAAATCTTAAGAGCAGAGTAAAGTTAATTAATTACTTTACTCTAACACTTACCCTTACCCTTAGGGTCTTGCTCAATTGATTCTTCAGAAGTAGAATGAGACTCCAAGTCTCCCATTAGGTCATAGGTGCATTGCACACTCTCACTCTCCAATTCCTAAATCTTGTGCTTAAGCCATAACTTTGTGTATTTAATATATGGAGCCATGACTTGTTACAGCTCTATCTTTTCCTCTTCTAGCCAGTCTATTTCTCCAATTTATTTATCCTTCACAGCTTCATATTCATGGCCTTGAACCACATCTCCATCATCATCTATGTGGTCTAGGATGACTTTAGCATTGTAAAATCTGATCAAGTTGACTAGAAACCTAGATAATTTCTTCTTTCGGATCTCAAACTCATCTTTGCAGTTGGCCTAGTAGTCTTCTATATCATCCTTATGGTTGTAATCCTTGCTAGCCTTCTTTTGGGCTTCACCAATTCTATCAAATCTAGACCTTTTAGAATGGAAAGATAGGCCTAGAATGCTGATTTCCTCAAAAACAATTGTTGTATGTATGGAGGGGAAAGCCTCATTATTACCTATCTTAAGGGGAAATTCATTGCTAAACCCTGTTTTCTACTTCTCTTTCTTGACTATGGCATAAAAGTCACATATCTACCTTGTGACTTCCAGGAGTATGAAGTGGTTCGTAGGATACCTGGGAAGTCTATAAGGGGCTCTCTAGAAACCATCTATCCTTATATAAGAAAAGGTGGGGAACTATATAAACCAAGCCCTATACCTCTTGATCAACTCTTTAGCATTGTTAGATATTCTAACATGCTCTACACCTTGAAGCAACCTAGTGAAGTACATGGTGAATGCATGATTCACCATCCTATAGCTTGAGCTACCTAGGTGTAGTTGTGGATAGAATTCATATATTACATCCTTCCCAAAGGTTCCTTTGGTATCCAATCCTTTGTATGGGTGTAACCTTGCAAGTGCATAAACTAAATAGGAGGTCATAGTAAATCTCTTTATTTGTGACACATTGCATAGTTGATCATGTGTCATGCCACTTATGATTCCTACCTAGTGATAATCGATATTATGCTCCATCCTCACTATAACAATGAACATATAGTTCTCAAAAACTCTAGCACTCTTCAAACCTATCACCCTACTAAGGAGTGTGATAGCATGATAGTACTATAGTTTGAATTTTTCCTTGAATAATTGTTTTGGTAGCTTTGAGATGTGGGGCTTAGGTTCCTCTAACCAAGAATTGACCACTTGTAGAGCCTTGTTTGAATCATCCTCAAAATAGTTGTTTGAAATATCCAAGTCTAGAGCCACCACAAGAAATCTATTAGGCATGTCAAAGGTCTATGCCATAGATATAGGAGAGAAGTTGGCCAACACCCTGCCTTGAGGGCCAATCACTCTTTGTGTACCTATGTCATAATGTCTAGCACATTCAAGCACCAAATCATAATATTGACCCATAGGAGGAAAACCGGCCACATGAGCCAGTCCTTAATCCAATATCCTTCTAGCCAAAAAGGTTAGGTTTTGTGCTACCATTCTTACTTTGAATTCTTCATAATCCCATATTCCTACATTGCTATCACCTACTTCAACCCAAATGGAGGAAAGATTAGACTCAAGAACATTACTCTTTATGTCCAACTTTATTCTCTCTACTTCAGAGATAGAGGATCCTTCAACACTTAGATATGTCTTCTTGCCCATTGTCTTCCTAGCTACCACTCTACTTGATTCAGCCTACATCCAATAGGAAATCACAATAAATTCACCTTTATAATATCAACATCAAGGTTACCCAACATAATCATCAATTAATCAATCTAAGGTTTATGATTAAAATCCCTTAAATTTATCATAAAGCACAATCACTAAGAAATCTGAGATTTTGAGCCATCCGGGGAAATCAAGCAGGAGAGGAAATCCAAGAAATTCCCTACTAAGTGGATTTTAACAATTAAGCATCAATATCAAGAATCAATCACCACAAAATGAAAGAAAAGCATGCAACATCTTTTAAATTATTCATATCAAGCATGAGATGTTGAACACGTAACATTAAATTCACTCATCCTTCAAATCCTTCATATTGTGAGAGTTTTTTAGGAAAATCTGCCTAGGAAGGAAATCCACGAGGTATCTAAAATTTTGGGCTTTTACAGTCATCCAGGAAAATGAGTGGATAAAGGAAAAGGTGGGAAATTGTGAAGGTGCAAGAATTTTGTAAAGACCTTGAAATCTTGAAAATTGTTATTTCTCCCGATCTCACCCATAATGATCAAATGATCATAAATTTTGAATTCCTAGGCTCGAATCTAATTTACTTTGTGCCTCTCATTAGTTATCCATTGGTTCTTAACATTCTTCAGGGAAAAGTGGTGAAGATTCACAATGACCTAAATTTAACCATCAATTTCTTAAGCTTAAAACAATAAAATTTTCCATTAATGTAGGGGAGTTAGCTTAGATTTACATTGCTCAACTTATTAAACATAGAAAAGGGTTGTTTGAAACATGCCTAAGTGAGTTTCACTTGGACAGAACCAGAATCACACATTTAAACTTTACTCATGGCCATTGATCAATCAAGCTTGAAAATCCTAAAATCATATCAAACTAAAGCAATCATACACATTGGGTCAGATTTGAAGATGAAGTTGGCATTCTCAAACTAAAATATTAACCAGGGGGCACATCCTCTAGAATTCCAAAAATTATGAAATTTTTTGCATAACCCTAGCTTTAAAATGCTCGATGCCAAACATGTAAAATCCAAACCCCACGCATACTCAAGGTGCTAAAGAATAATTCACATACAATAATCAAAAGTAAGGAAATGAGTACATACCACTAATGAAGTGAATGCAATTATATTCAACAACTAGTAACAAGATTTGACATCCTAGCAAATATCATCAACAATGATCATGCCAAGGAAAATCACCACCAAATTCAAGAATGCAAAATTTTGAACTTCAAATGAAGCCAAGCACTCAAAATCCAACCTCTTAAATTAGTAGAAGACAAATTAAAAAACATCAATGGCACAAGAATACCCAAAATCAACTAAATACAGGTTGTAGAAGTCATACCAAAGAGCATTAACTCCATTGGCAAGACAATGCAAATCGAAATTCAAAAATTTGATGAGGTGTAGGAATTTCAGAGAAATCCAACCGAGATAGAATTCTGCAAAGGACCAAAATCCCCAGATCATAGTGTAATCTCCTTCTCTTCAGGTTTTCAAGGAAACTAGGGAATTCGGCCACAGGAGGAAAATCTTGAAATCAAAGGAAAACCCGAAAACAACTTAAAACTTAAGATTTTCAACCAATAACATAAAGGGATCATCGATGCAAGCAAGATAAACATTTGAGCACATGCTGAAGCAAGAAAATCCTCAAAACCAAGGGGCCAAAGCATCAAAAATTAAAGTAAAAGAGGGTCTCTTCTTTCAGTAGGGCATGTGTGTGAGAATTGCACAACAAATGGTGACTCCTACTAGGAAACTACTCCAAAGCATTTTAGTGAAAAACTGGAATCAAGAACCCAAAATCTTTGGTTTTAGTCCTCACATTAGGTCACCAATTTGGTAGAGCTTCAAAATTCATAGGAAAGAAAACCTTTCTTGTACCAAGGTCAAAGTGTGTGTATATGTATTCATTCCCATTTCCTTAGTTGCAATATGAACCAAACTTGGTCTGACTAGGCTATGTAAAGATTCTAACTCCAAAAGCATCCTGGATAGAGCCTCGTTGTCAGTCAGGCATCCATAGCCCAGACGAGGTTATCAGTGTGGTCCTCCCAAGCATAGCTCTACCACTAGCCAATAATCCATAGCCCTAGTAGAGATACTCGGATACCCTTGATAGGTTGAATTCATTCTTTTGATTTTCAATATTTTCTCTTTTCTTTTCTTTTTTGATATTCTTTTCTTTTCACTTTTCTTTCCAACCTATGAACAATGAAGTTAACACTTAGGGCTAAGAACCATAATGGTGCTAAAGCAGAAATAAGATTTTTCACTTAACTAGACTTCATAAGAACCCCCATTCTCCTTTGTAATTTTAAATATTTGTGTAAAGATATGAGACCCAAATACATTCTGGATTTAACCTAGCCCATAATTCATCCACTCATAGCACTTAATACATATGACACTAAATAAAGGACTTTCACCAATTGACTCTAGAGAAAATAATTAGAGTTTGCAAGAGAAATATTTAGAACAGTCCCAAATAATAATATGATTGCCATGCAGATGCAACACACCCAAAAGAAAATAGGAAAGCCTACGACAAGAGTAGAGCAAAGGCAAACCAAACCAAAAGCAAACCTAAACTATCCAACAACAACAAACAAAGCAAAGCAAAGTAGAAAGGGAAACCTACTCTATGTACAAGAAAAGAGCTATAAATAGCTTAGGATTGGAAGTAATGCTTTAGGTACTACCTATTGACAGGCAATGGGATATCCTCTATAATGAGAGTTTTCAAACAAAAACCATTATCCCCTAGAATCTCTGAAATCTTGTAAGGGTTGAGCCAAAACTTATCAAATTTTCCATGCTCCCCTTTTCAGTCATGTGCTTTATCATAGTAGCGAACCAAGTTAGAGATCCTAAAGGCTTTAACCTTGGCTCTCCTATCAAACCATCTCTTGACAACACCCTAATTTTTGGAAAAAAATTCTAAGTCTTCATATCTTCTTTCTTCAAAGTGTAATAGTTCAGCTAGGTGAGCTTCACATTTGTCCTCTTCATTATAATATTCATTAATGAACTATAAAGTAGGGATTTTCAATTGAATGGGGAATACAAGTTCCAGATCTTATGTCTTGTACGGTCTTCCCAAAGAGAAAATCTAAGTTGAGTGTGCCAATCCTTAGGATTCTTCTCTAATAGCTTACAAATGACTATTAGGAGGTTCTTATTGGAGGAATCTACCAAATCATTAACCTAAGGGTAATAATTGGATGCAAATTTAATTTAATTCCATGATCAAAGGCCTAGTTAGAGAATTTCAATGATGCAAATGCAAGACCATTATCACAAACTAAAGACATAGGACATCCAAAGTGATTAATAATACTTGATTCGATGAAATTGATTACCACTTTAGAAGTATATTGTTTGCATGCAAGAGCCTTAGTCCATCTTGTGAAATAATCAGTAATAGTGATAATATACCTTTTTCCTATAGAAGAAGGTGGATTGATTGGACCTATGAAGTCCAACCCCCATTACACAAAAGGATTTACCTAAAAAATTGGTTGAAGTGGGAGTGTTGCATACTTCTCTCTAGTAACTATTGTTTGACATACATGGACAGTTCTGGCATGATTATGTGCATCTTTGAACAATGTGGGCCAATAATAATCTTCTCTTAGAATATAATTTGCAGTGGAGGGTGGAAATCATGGCCAGTACCATATCTATCATGAAACTCTACCATGACTCTTTTAGCTTCATGCTTTCCCAAACGCCTCAAGTAGACACCTTCATGGTTCTTTTTGTATAAAATAGCTCCCTTCAACATGAAACTATCACTTTTCAAGTGCAATGATTTTTTTATATGGAACTAAGGTGATTTGGAAACCATTGATTCAAAATATAGTAAATGATATCATCATACCAATCCCTTGGAGAAACATGTTCAAGATTATAATGTTGAGTTGCAACGTTAGGGCCCATTTCTGCCATTGTTCGAGTAAGCCCTTGCCCTCTTACCAATTTTATGGGTTGAATCTCAATATCATACTCCTACAACATAGTCACCCACTTAGCCCTGTGTTCTCCTGGTTCATTTTGCATCAACAATAGCTTGACTGCAGGGTCCGTTACTATTGCAAAGACCTTGTTCTTGAGAATATAGTGTGTAAATGTCTTCACAACTCTAACTAATGGATAGGCCTATTTTTCAACACTTGGGTACCTTAGTTCTACATCTTTTAGTGGTGTGCTCATAAATGCTATGGGATGCTCATTTCCTTGATTAGAATTTTGGGTCAACATGCCATCATAGGATTGATCAAAAGCAAATGAATATATGTAAAATGGCTTAGCATAATCAGGACTTACCAAAACTAGGGCTTCAACAATGGCCCTTTTTATTTCTTCAAATGCTTCTAAATAGCCTCTACATTCCATTCAACTTTAGCTTCCTACTTCAACATGGAATTTAATGGCTTGACTATCTCAGTAAATACAATGATGAACTTCCTTACAAAGTTAATTTTACCAAAGAATGATTTAATTTCCTTCTTACTAGCAAGCAGTTGAATCTTGAGTATGGATTCCACTCATTTAGGGTCAATAGAAATCCCTTCTCTAAGATAATGTGTCCCAAGAAATTTCCTTCAATAACTCCAAAGATACATTTGTTTGGATTGAGGGAGATGCCAAATTCTCTACACCTCTGAAATACTTTGCAAAAATCTGTTATGTGATCACCTCGCTTCTTGGAATAGATTGTTAGATCATCCATATAAATAATTATGCATTTACCAATGATGTCCTTAAAATCAATATCCATGGCTCACTAGAATGTAACTCTAGCATTGATCAAATTGAAGGGCATCCTCCTATAAGAAAAAATTCCCCACTTTGTAGTGAAATAAATTTTATGCTTGTCCTCATACTACACCATAACTTGATTATATTCAGAGTAGCCATCTAGAAAATACATCATTTGAGATCCATTAACAATCTAAATCACTTCATCCAATGAAGGAACTAGATAATTTTCTTTTTCTGATGCCCTATTAAGGTTTCTAAAATCTACACACAGTCTGATCTCCCCATTCTTCTTTCTCATGGGAACTAGATTTGCAACCCAGGTTGAATGCCTAACTGGGAAGATAATTTTGGTAGACAACAACTTTTGCACCTTCTTTTGAATTATGGGTTCCAACAAAGCATTGATTTGCCTTTGCCTCTACCTAAAAGGTCTTACTCCTGGCTTCAAATGGATAGTGTGAGTTATAATTGAAGTGTCATATGTCTTTAGGTCTTTGTAACTCTAGGCTATCACATCTTGATATGTATGTAATGCATCAATAATTCCTTTCCTCTCCTCTGGAGTAAACACTTTTCCAATGAATACATTCTTGATATCATCTTGAGTCCCCATGTTGTATGTTTCACATTTTCCACTAATGGACTCTTTCTTAGCATCTTTCTCTTGATCTCTAAATTTATCCAAATAAAAAATCCTCTTTAGCTACACCATTCCCATTGAAATAGTATTAGTTTTCAAATTGATGACCCCTTCTAAATCTATCTTTGCTTCTTGAGGCTAAGCTTCATCAATAATCTAAGAAGTAAAGACATCTGAACTAGTAATAAAATCTAAAATATGCTTATCATCTTCAATTACCTAAAATTTGGTCACATTGTTAGGTACTAAAGGCACTGGAGTTAGCTCCACAACAAACTTCTTCAATCCAAAGAGAGACAAAGGTTGTAAAGTACTAGCTGCCTAAGCCAAGGAATCTGTAGTTTGGTTCTTACTTCATGGTATCAACAAAATGTTGAAGGCATCAAATCCTTCAATAAGGTCCCATACTCAATGCCCATAATTGGTCATCCTTCTATCATGACATAATTATTTCTTTCTAACTTGTTTGGGCACTAACTCAGAATCCCCAAAGACTTGCAAAATCTTAGCCTTTTTCCTTAGTGTCATGAGCAACCCATGAATCAAAGCCTCATACTTTGCTACGTTATTGGTATAATGAAACTGAAGTCTATGAGTAGCATATAAATTCCTACCTTTTGGACTGATTAACTCAAATCCCACTCCAACACCCTACTTTGATTTGGATACATCAAACCTTAGGGTCCAACAATTAGCAACTCCAAATTTCTTTGTTGTATCCCTCATACTATTGCTGCTAGAGGGCTCTTCAAAAAGCATCACCTTCTTCCCCTTAGGATCCTCTTGAGTACTCTGTATATTAATTTTGACTACTGGAGTAGGGTTGATACACTTTTGTACATGTTCTACTGTTGTTTGGCACAAGTAGCATTCCAGTTCTGAGTGAGAGGCATTATGAACTCTACACCAATTAGGCAAGAGTAATTATTCAAAATTCATTCCTCTACCCAACTAAATCTAATCTTCAATACATTTCTAAATGAATTCTTGAAAATTATCTAGCAAGCTAAGATGATTATCTTCAGGATCATCATTTTCAACTAGTTCAACCAAAACTCTAGTACTACTAGATTCTGTTATAAGATTAATAGGCATGGTTTGCAACATAATAATATTTTCTACATTAGACTCCTCAATCGAGGCTTCCAACACATAATTACCCATGATTACCTATGATATCAATATTTCATTTGAAGTATTCTCATATTCTATGATCACATACTTCATCCTAGGATCCCTTTCAATCCCGATCTGGTTTGGTACCCCTTTCCATAGAAGCCACATGTGGGACTGATCAGTTGATACATATCCATTTAGGGCCTTAGTAAAGTCTCTTCCCAAAATCAAACCGTAAGTGTCAAGTATATCCACCACTTGTATATTGATGACTTGTTGAATTCGAGAGTCTGAGGAAATTTGCATAGGGATCATGTTCAACTCCCCTACAATATTAACTTTTATTCTATCTAGTTGAGTAAATTTCTTTTGAGAAACAATAAGGGTAATTCCAAAGGCTCTACAAACAACAAAGGGCAACACATTGGTGGAAGCACATAAACCTAGCAAGCAATTGTGTAATTTCTTTCCAAATAGGCGAACAGAGATAAAAAAATGGAGGAGTTTCTATTCTACCCTGGAACAAAGTTAAGGGAGTATCAACCTAAGTAACTTAACTTTTATCTTTTTCTTTCCATTTGTCTCCAGGTTGTGTATGAACCTGATTATTATCTTTTACTACTTGAGAACTGGATGCCTTATTAACACTCCCACTGATTGACCTATCTTGTGGTACTAAATTCATAGTGTAAGCTTCTAAAACCACATGTCTAATAGCTGGACTCTCAATAATTCAAATGTAGAGAGACTTACCTTTAGCTTCTTGATTTATTCTACAACATATATAGCCAATTGCTCTGTGTTCATGTCAATAAGAGCCTCCTTGAGACATTCCACCACCTTGTCTTTACTTGCTTCAACACTCTTTCCTTTTGATGGGTCAACTTGTGCTTGTCCTTCCTTTAACAGGTACTATTTACCACATGAGGATACGTTGGATTATTACTAGTGTTGGGATTTGGAGGTGTGGTGAAGTTATTTGGAGGGATGGAAGTACTGAAAGATCCTCTAGCTTGTAGGAATCTATTTGGAAGATCTCTTAAGTCATACTTCCTAATTAGCCATTGGAATGTCTACACCTCTTCAACATAGGTATCTTCTTTGTCCAAGGGGCCATTATCATTCTCAGGATTTTCATTAAACAATTGTGTAATATCATCTCCATGCTTGTAGGAATCTATTTGGTAGATCTCTTAAGTCATACTTCCTAATTGGCCATTGGAATGTCTACACCTCTTCAACATATGTATCTTCTTTGTCCAAGGGGCCATTATCATTCTTAGGATTTTTATTAAACAATTGTGTAATCTCATCTCCATTGCACACTTGATCTACCTCCTCCTTAGACTGGCTTGATTCTTCTTTAGGTTCATTCTCCTCACTTCGTGTGAAAGGAGCATGGTTTAGCACTAGCATAGGTGAGTCATAAGGAGTAGATGGCACCAACTCCTAGTTACTTGCATTATTATCGACCTCATACTAAAAGATAGAGGAACTTTTCTGGAATTTAGGGTATTCTAACTCAGAATGTTGACTTGTTTTATGGAGCCTACACCATCCTGATAAAGTAACTTCAGCCAGAAACACACCACTAGAAGGCCTTTTTTGATTAGTTAGCTGATCCAATGGGGTAGGGACACCTCCATTATTTGGCCTAGTATTCCAAGTTCTATTCTACCTGGGTGATTGTTTTCAATAAAATCCTTGTCCACCAACCTATCCTCTATCCAAATTCTAGCTAGAAGGCTACCCTCTATCAAAATGTTTTCCTTTATTGAAATCCTACCCCCTATCAAAATTTTGTCCTTGATGGGGTTCCCTTTCTCTATTATAATTAGACTACATACTCCTCTGGGTAGCCTAGAGTTGAATATTTTGATTTTGCAATTAGGTGACCTCCATGTTCAAATTCTTCACTTGTTTATACAATTCATATAACCTTTCCTTATTAGGATTGATATATGGAGTCTAGTTCACATTGTTTTGGGAATGTCCTACTACTACACCAGAGCCTAGAGACTACCTCAAGACTTTAGAATTTTGTAGATAAGTAGGGAAACTAGACTATTGTTGTGAGTGAATGGGCTGATTAATATTTTTCTAAGGATAATTTTCCATTGGTGGGACTTGGTTCATAGGGGGTCCTAGATGAGGGACCAGACGAAATTGAGGTATTGGATTCATAATAGGAGTATGATTGGTAAGAGCTTGATTGAGAGCTTGAACTTTCCTAGGGTGAGTAGTGGGTCCTAATGATGGTAGAGGCCGAGATAAGTGTTGTCTGAAATCAATAATAACCTTAAAAACTTCCATGTATGCATCAAGCAAGTTATTTGGAGGGTTGGGTCTCCATTTCAAGAAGGTAGATGTTAGGATATCAAGACCCTCATAATAGACTTCTAAAGTAGTGGCATCATCTACAACATAGGGGCTTTGCAACCTAGTATATGCCCAATGGAATATGTTATTAAAAGACCCTATAAGCTTATTGACTTATCTCTTGACTTTAGTGAACTACAAATAGAGCTCATTAGCACTAATATGAATTTTGAAATTTTGTAAAAATGCAATCTCAAGTTCAGTCCAATTATGGATAAATCTAACAACAAAATGACTATACCAATATAATACATCTTCTCCTAGGGAATAAGGAAATAACCTGCATGCAACATCCTCATGGTTGATTCCACTATCCCTAAGACAAGTATAAAATATTCTGATATGTTCCTCTATGGTCCTATTAGGATCATTAACATGGAAATTTGAACATAAGTGTTTAGGGTTCTTGGGCATAACATTTTAATTATTGAAGGTCAATTCAAATGCATTATTATCTGGTGTAGGAGCACCCAGTACACACAGTTTCAACAATTTATCCTTTGAAGGAAGGCATTAGGAATTTAGGGGGAATTTGAGTAAATTAATGTTAAATAAGGTATTTGAGACTATTTCTCATGTAATTTGGGGGTTTTTAAGGTTATTTGTTCCAAAAGTGCAAAAGGTTGCATAATATTGTGTTTATTGTTAACAAATTGTCAAACAATGCAAAATTAAGCAATGTAAGGGTTAAGGTAGTTTGTGGTTAGTTATAGGAATTCCATGGGTAGTTTGGATTGGTAAATGTTGAAATGGCCTCTTAAAGTCTCGAGAGAGGTTGGTTGTAGCATTTGAAAAGAGAAAATTAATATAAAGTTCTATTTTCTAGTTATTTTCTGGTTTTTCTTTCATTTCTTGGCCTATGTACGGTTCTGTATAGCAGGGTTAAACTTTGGAATGCCTTAAATCCATTAGAGGATAGAGTTGTGACTATTTTCTATTGTTTTTTGAGAGTTCTTATTGTGAATTAAGCCTATTGAAGTGAATTTGCTGCTGACTGGTCTGAAATAGGGGCAGTAGGGTTTTGAAGTTCAATGTGTGTTGAAGGGCCATTCCTCCTTTTGTGTAGGCTGTAACTCAGAGGAATGTGCCTATGTAAAGTAGAGCAAGTATAAGTATGAGCCTCCTTGAGGTGGAAGAGTATTTAAAGTAAATTAACAACACTGCCCTGTTGCAAAACTGAGTTTTAGGCCTTGGAGTCAAGGCTAGAGTAAGTGAAAAGTCTATAGGGAATGGAAACTTGGGTAGAAACCCTAGAAGATAGCCTTGGTAGGTGTATTTGATGTTATCTAAAATTTTTGAGTGGCTGTAAGTGACTAGTTGTGTGAGGAAGTTAGAAGCCCTATGGTAAAGGGGTGAAAAGAGTGGAAAATTAGGTGGTTTACAAAGGAAGTATGTGCAAAATGTGAGGGTAGTCAAATATTAAGATGTGTTGAGAATGTGCAGGTTGAAATATGAAGGATTCAAGAGGTTTTAGGTCTGCAAGTGATCTGGGTATAGGACTTTCAATAAGCCCTAGTTTTTAGGAAGGAAAAGGAGGGTTTGTTGAGCAGCAGTATAGAAGGGTAGTATGGAGGTTTTGATCAGTGAATCTTTTGTTTTGTGACACAATTTGTGACTGTCCAAGAGTTGGTAAGGTGAAAGGAAGTTTAAAAGATACTTTGTTTGTAAATGTGGGCTAATTCTACTAGCCCTTGGACACGGTGTCTTAATGTTTTTCTATTTTTTGACAAATGAATCTTACTTGTAAGCTTGGAACTATCTTTTTGATGGAATATGGGTGCTATATGGATGATCAGTGGGTGTTCTTATAGTTTTCTTTGAAGAATTGGTCTTTCAGTTGCTCAGTTGTGAATTGGGAAGCCATAGAGCTGACCCTATGGAAGTTGTGCTAGTTATTTTATTTTGAGTTGATGTTTCATTTTCAAAGCTTGGTTGAATGTTCCTCCACCCTGCTCTACATCAAAGTGGTATCAAAGCAAGGAAGTAGATCTCCTGAAGATTGCAGGAGAAGTATTGGAAGATACAAGACACTATGGACTTCAAAAGGTTGGATGAGAAAGAAGGACAAATGAGGCATGCTACCTTCCAGACCAGATGCAAATGCAAAGGTAGGATCTATAAAGTAATGATTGAATCAGGTTCATTGGGTAATGTTGTTTTAGAAGAAATGGTTGAAAAATTGCATTTGACAAGGCTAAAACATGAATCACCTTACAAGGCATATTGGGTAAATGATAGTCAGCATGTTGTGGTTAGAGAGCAAGCATTTGTAGATTTTGAAATTGGTCCTTATAAAGATGTTCTATTATGTGATATTATTCCTATAATGGATTGTCATATGATACTAGGAAGGGTTTGGCAATATGATAGATTTTCTATGCATGATGGGAGGCTTAATGTGTATGAAATTGAAAAGGATGGGAAAAGGTATATTTTGAGTTGTTTGCAGGAAGAAGGGATACAAAGAAGGATAGGGATGTGTGGAAAAAGAGAGATGCTGGAGAAAAAGGAACATGGGAACCTGGAAGAGACAATAGGGCATAGCATAGTTGCAATGGAGAAAGAAAAACACCATGAAGAAGCATTGGGAAGGACAGTGCAGATTGAAGACATAAGAGAAACAAGGGAAGAGAAGGTCAAACATGAAAAGACCTTGAGGGCACAAGATAAGGATAGAGAGTGTGAAGAAGACAAAGACAAAGTTGCAGCCACCACATGTAAAAAGATTACTGAGACAATAAGAGTAGAGGAAGATTCAAAGTTAAAGTGTGTGAAGGGTGATGGGAAAGAAAGGGTCAAGGGTGAAATTACCTTAAAAGAGCAAGGCAAGTTTGAAGGTTGTGTTGAAGATAAAGGACATAAAGAAGTTTGTTCATTGAAGGTTAATGGTGTTCTAGGGTAGACACCTATGAAAAGTACAGTGGTACAAGAAGCTGAGATAGAGTATTGTGAGTAGAAGGCACTTGGGGTAGAGATCCCTCAAAGAGAAAAGAATAAGAATGTAGGAGAGTTATCAATGGAGAGACAAGGAGGGCCTAGTGAGGTCTATAAAGGTGAGAAGCAATTTCTACTAAATGGATAGGGTAATGGGAAGCCACAAAATCCTGATAACAAAGCAGAAGAGTTGCAACAGGGCAAAAGATCTGATGACAGGGAAGTTTTGAAGGCTGAGAATGTTAAAGGAGAAAGAAGAGATGCAGACAAGACAGGTGGGAAGGTTGGAGAAAGCCATGAAAGGCTTGAAAATTATAACAAGATCATGATTGGGGTAGTGGAGTTTTCCTTAATAGTAGATGTAAGTGATAAGAAGATAGAGATTGTGAATACTGTGGACTGTGTGACAGAGGATACAAAGGTCAATAAGATAATGGTACTAATGCAAAGCCTAAATGTCAAGGAACTTAAAGGTGTAGAGAAGATGAAGGAAGAGGAAGATGTCTTTGAGGATGCTCATGAAGACTTATTGGAAGAAGAAGAAGATAAGGTAAAAGAAGGGACAGTGAGTGAGTTTGTAGGAGAGTGTGAAGTTAATGAGAAAGGTGCAGTCACTTTGAATGATGAAGAAGATCAAGTAAAATGGATAAGTGAATTTCCAAGAAAGGAAGAGTTGATGGTGAATGGCCTAGTGAAGGCTAGAGGAAAAGAATTTGGGAAGTCTCCAATTGGGATGGAGCAGAAAACAGAGAATATGGATTGGATAGGGGTTGTGTATGCTACTGTGTAGGTTATTTTGAGCATGGGAAAGCTGGGAAAAGTTGTGAGGAGGAAAATGGAGAGGCAGAGAATGAAGAGGATTGTTTGCTATTTCTTTGTTTTGATGATTTTGATGATGGAGGTTAAGCCAAGAGTCAAGATGAAAGGTGAATCACCTAGTGTAGTGTTGTGTGAACATGTTGAGAATGTTGGGAGAAGTTGGTTAAGGTATGTAAGTGCAGGTCTGAGATTGATAGTGCAAAACCAAGGAATCAATGCAAGCAAGGGAATGCTACACATGGACACGACAAAGCCAATGGTCAAGATGAAGCATCTACAAGGAGTATCAGAGGATGGAGATCCAAATTTATTGTAGGTGAAGGCTTCCAAGAGACTTGGAAGAATTTTCAAGCCAGGGTGTATGGTGTAGGAGCACCCAGTACACACAGTTTCAACAATTTATCCTTTTAAGGAAGGCATTAGAAATTTAGGGGGTATTTGAGTAAATTAATGTTAAATAAGGTCTTTGAGACTATTTTTCATGTAATTAGGGGGGTTTTTAAGGTTATTTGTTCCAAAAGTGCAAAAGGTTGCATAATATTGTCTTTATTGTTAACAAATTGTCAAACAATACAAAATTAAGCAATGTAAGGGTTAAGGTAGTTTGTGGTTAGTTATAGGTGTTCCATGGGTAGTTTGGATTGGAAAATGTTTAAATGGCCTCTTAAAGGCTCGAGAGAGGTTGGCTGTAGCATTTGAAAAGAGAAAATTAATATAAAGTTCTATTTTCAAGTTATTTTTTGGTTTTTCTTTGATTTCTTGGCCTGTGTACGGTTCTGTATAGCAGGGTTAAACTTTGAAATGAATTAAATCCATCAAAGGATAGATTTTTCACTATTTTCTATTATTTATTGAGATTTCTTATTGTGAATGAAGCCTATTGAAGTGAATTTGCTGCTGACTGGTCTGAAACAAGGGCAGTAGGGTTTTGAAGTTCAATGTGTGTTGAAGGGCCATTCCTCCTTCTGTGTAGGATGTAACTCAGAGGAATGGGCCTATGTAAAGTAGGGAAAGTATAAGTATGAGCCTCCTTGAGGTGGAAGAGTATTTAAAGTAAATTAACAACACTACCCTGTTGCAAAACTGAGTTTTAGGCCTTGGAGTCAAGGCTAGAGTAAGTGAAAAGTCTATAGGGAATGGAAACCTAGGTAGAAACCCTAGAAGATAGCCTTGGTAGGTGTATTTGATGTTATCTAAAAGTTTTGAGTGGCTGTAAGTGACTAGTTGTGTGAGGAAGCTAGAAACCCTATGGTAAAGGGGTGAAAAGAGTGGAAAATTAGGTGGTTTTCAAAGGAAGTATGTGCAAAATGTGAGGGTAGTCAAATATTAAGATGTGTTGAGCATGTGCAGGTTGAAATATGAGGGATTCAAGTGGTTTTAGGTCTGCAAGTGATCTGGGTATAGGAATTTCAATAAGCCCTATTTTTTAGGAAGGAAAAGGAGGGTTTGTTGGAGCAGCAGTATAGAAGGGCAGTATGGAGGTTTTGATCAGTGAATATTTTGTTTTGTGCCACAATTTGTGACTATCTGTTGATGGTGTTTTCTGCACAGCAACAACTCTGATAGAATACAATATCCTATCTCTCTTGAAAGGTAATCTTCAACAATAAATCACTGAAAATCACCCCAAGGTCTCTCGGGTGTTAAGTCATGACAATGCATAAACAACTCAAATAATATGTGAAAATGTTAGTAATCACAATCAGACCTTACTACAAGCAAATTGTGTCTCTCCAATTTATCAGATCTTGCAATATGATGATTTCAATTCCTAAATCTAACCAGATGACAAGAAATAACAAAAGATAAGGGTGCAAGGATATGATAAGATCTAATTTATTCCTAGGATGAACAATGCAAATGACAGATATCTGGAATGGACCAATCTCAAATAACCAATTCTTGATCGACCCACAATGCAATATCACAAGAACAGTGCAATCTTCTAAGGTATATAGATTTTCAAATCATAGATGTTCATCCACAATCGAACTTAAGCACAAATAAATGTATGGTCTAGGTTGACTTCACCAGCCTACTACAATCAAATAGTTACTGGGAGTATAGACCAGAGATTGCTACAAACATTCCAAATCATAAAATCATAAACATCATTCACCAGACTAATCCAACTCCAAACACTAAATCCTAAATATTTAAGCAATTTGAAAGATGGAACAATAGGAACCATGCAAGAAAAACTAACACAAGAGATTTCACCAGGAAAACCACAATGTCTTCAATTATATTAGATCATCAAAATGCTGCAACAATTCCGCTGTTCTGTTACAATATTTGCTTCAAGAACTAAATACTGCAAAATGCTCTAACTCAACTATATCTAACTCTAACTCTTACTCTTCTATCCTCCTATATCTATATATCTTTTACAATGAGGCAGGGATGCCTTTATAGAGAATTCATAGAACATGTCGGCCCAGCCAAACATTTACAAAATAAAATTAGCCAAAACAAGTCAACCTCAAGGAATTTCAAAATAGGGCACACATTAAATGCTGATACATCATCAAGGTCGGCCTAGACACATTCCCCAATGTAGCCCGGATCAACATATGCCCCATAATAATAGGGAAGCACAAATCTAAAAATGGGAATTAACTACCACCTCCCTTATCCTTATTCTGATCTTGAATCTTCAAAAATAACTTATCCAGCTCGTCAATAGGTGGCAAAGGCAAGATCCTAAGCTGACATTCAATGGAGCTAATTTCCTCTTTTGACTATTTGACAACTTTATTCCAATCATCCTTGTGAGCTTGGTATTTATCCATCACCGCCAAGTAGGTTGCTGCATCATCTAGCTAGTGTCCTATTATAACATTCTTGAAATATTGGGCATAAACATCATGCCACCACTCCCTTAATTGTTCTAAGCTCAGGTATTTAGGAGCAATTTTCCTCCTACTAGTCATAATCTCAAAAAATGCAATACAGGCATCATATACTCCGGTCAGATCACCATCTATTAGCTTCTTTCGCTTATGAATCTTCCTCATGGCCTTTTTCCAAATCTGCAAAGAATCAAACCATTCCCATGGTTCACTAAGTCTGGAGGAAGGAAGAATCCCTTCTGAAGCCAACTGATCTTTTCCATATTCCATGATTACTTTGGATTTCTGCAACAGAAGGTCAATATCCTCCTTGTCTTGGGATAACACATGCTCCAAAAAATCTTTAGCTCTGACTGCATCCTTTCCAACTGAAAGGACATCCTTTATTGCATTATCCCCTCTCACTTGCACATTCTTCAACCAATCTATTGCAGTTTGGGTAGAGGTTTTCATCTTTTCAATCTCGGAGATAGTTTCCTTGGGCAAGAAACCAGGAGTAGCAGAGGAAGAGGGGTGAAGAGACTACAGAGGTTTCATTACATCCTCCAAACACTTCCTAAGCCTTTCATTTTCTTTTCTAAGCTCATGCTTGGTCTGAGTTTCCTTTCTTAATCTGCCAATTATTACTCCACTGGACCCCGCGTACTCCTCAATATCTTGTTCCACAGAAGTCGGCCCAAGATTGATGGTCTGCACCTTGTAATCCTTTCTGGTGACCTCCTCTTTAGTCTTATCCATGGTAGGGGTGGCAATGTGAATGACCCTATTACTCGCTTCATCCCTCTCTATCCTTGAAACAACCTTGGCCATCTTTTTCTTCTTCCCTTTACCAATCTTGGATAGCATCTCATCCCAATCCAAAGGAGTGTCCTTAATAACAACTTGTTTCTTCCTTGTGATCTCTTTCTCCAACCAATTCGGGACAGCAGGTTCCTCCCGGATTTTGTCTATTTTCACCTCTTCATGTGGTTCCATTGTTTCATCCTTTCCTTTCTCAGGAGACTGCTCACCTTGATCACCTAATTCAGGTTCCTCTTCTTGCACAAGGGATGGGGTTCTAACAGGGATATCTTCCTTTTCAGGTGATCCATTTCCTTTGCTACTCTTCGGAGAATCCTCATATTGGACTAATGGCGAAGGATGCTTTTCTTTCTCTTCATCTTGAAGCTCAACTGCCTCACCAAAGAGTTCTCCCTCCTTAAATGGCTCTGTCTCTGCACTAGTCTCTTAATCTTGATGGGCTACTTGCTCAGGTAAACTCGGTGAAGGGGAAGTAGCCCTAGGTTGCTCCACAACTAGAGCCTCTGGAAGAGGGTCCATCTTTTGCATAGTCTCCTTAGGAGATGGAGTCCTTGACCTCCTCATATAAACTTTAGTTTTTTCTCTTGAACTTACTACCTCAACAATAGGAGTCTCATCCTTGGAAGCCTCTTGAGCTTTCCTTCTTTGAAGCCTAGTTGTTCTTGTCTTCTTTGGCCGCAGAGGAGCATCTTCTTCTTCTGCTTTTTAAAATTCCGCTTCTTTAGAAGACTTGCCTATTTCCAAAGCTCGGCTTCTTTTCTTTCCTTTTTTTTTCCTCTTTAGTTCTGGCTCACTCTCTTTAGGGCCTCTGATTTTTATTTTGAAGGGTGAGCTCCCTTTCATTTTCCCTTTAGGGTCATCTTCCCCGGATTCTTTTGAAGTGGACATAGGATTGGGGTTTCCCATCAAATTAAAGGTACAAGGTACCTTCTCACTCTCCAACTCCCAAACCTTATGCTTCAACAATGAAGTAGTAAATCTCACAACATGGGCCATTAGGTCCTCCAACTCAGTTACTTCATCATCATTCCAGTTTATCTCCCCAATTGATATGTCTTTAATGGACTCATATGCATGGTCTTGCACCATATTTCCATCATCTTCTAGTTGGTCAGGGATCAACATGACATTATATTGCCTGATCACATCAACGGGAAGTCTAGAGTACCTCTTTTTTCTTGCCTCAAGATCATCCTTGATATTCACCCAATAATTGTCTAGGTTGTCCTTATGACGGTATTCTTTGGTGGCCTTTTTCTGCGCTTCTCCGGTGATATCAAAGTTTGTCCTTTTGGAATGGAAGGAGAAACCATGAACTACCAATTCATCCCTAGCTGCATGCGCCGATTGGATGGAAGGACACACCTCTACTACGCCAATTCCAAGAGGGAAATCCCCACCAAAACCTATTTTATGCTTTGCCTTTTTGATAATTCGATCAAATTCACATATCTGTCTAACAACTTCCAATAACACAATATGATCAGTTGGATACCTAGGTAACCTGTATGGAGCAACTTGGCATCCATCAATTCTGATGTAAGAGAAGGTTGGAAACTGAATGAACCAGGACCCATACTTCTTTATCAACTCCTTCGCTCCATCTAACAATCTCACATGCTCTGCATTTGAAGCAACCTGGTGACATGCATTGTGAAAGCATAGTTAGCTCTTGTGTAATCCCGGTGTCTTAGGTGCAATTCCGGGTATACCTCATAGACTAAATCTTGTCCAAATGTCCCCTTCAGATTCAGACCCCTGTATGGGTAGAATCTAGCTAACACATACATCACATAGGAAGACATGGTGAACTTCTTTATTTCTAAGACATCCCTCAGTTGTCTATCAATCACAACACTAATAAGTCCTACCTAATGGTAATTGGTACCCTACTCAATCTTGCTAATCGCATGCACCATCCATCTTTCCAATACCCCAACACTCTTCAGACGTACTACTCTGCTCAAGAATGTAATCGGATCATATATGTCTGACCTGAATTTAACCCTGTGTAATTGCTTGGGAAGTTTGGAAAAGTGGGACTTTGGTTTCTCCAACTAGGAGTTAATCATTTGTTGAGCTTTAGTGGGCTCATTCTCATAGTAGGTTTTGGCCAAGTCCATGTTCACGGCACACACAGAAGGAAAATCTGGCATGTCAAAGGCTTGAGCAATAGAAATAGGATTAAAATTTGCTAAGACTCTCCCTTCGGTGCTAACAACCCTTTGCATGTCGAAGTCATACTACCGGGAACACTCTAGAATCAACTCATAGCACTGGATTGCAGGAGGGAATCTTTCCACATGAACCAATCCAGACTTCATCATTCCTTGCCTCAGGACCGACAGATCCTTCTGAGTTGTTCTCTCTTTGAACTCCTCGTATCGCCATGCTCCAACATTGGTGTCCGAAACCTCAGACCACACAGAAGATATCTTGTTGTCTGGTAGCTGATTCCTAGTATCCAACCTTAATCTTTCTGCCTCTGAAATGGAGGACCCCTCCGTATCTCCTTTAGATTTTCCAGCAGCAGCTTTGCTTGATTCAGCCTGCATTCACAAAAGAATGTCATGAGTATCCAATTATCATACATATTCCAATCCAAAGGTTAGCACAAAATCATATGAAGCAATTAAAACCCATCACAAATCATCAATCTTTGAAAATCCAGAAAAATAAAGCAACCTGGGAAAATAAGGTAAACCAGGAAAATCCAGTCGGGGCAGAATTCGGAGAAATCCGACCCAGACGGATTCTTGCTGCAAAGACATCATTTGCTAAATAAATCGTTAGTATGGACAAACTAGTATGCAATTATATGAAATTCATCCATTAGCAGCAAGAAATCATCATTTAGCACTTTACCTCATTAGTCCTATCCTCGAAAATCGAAAAGCATGAAACTAAGTTAGGAAACCAAAAAAGTCCAGACATGATGGATTTTCGTGGAGGGTTCAAATACTGCAGAATTCTCTACACTCCGTGGACTTGACAGATATCGGGAAAATTCAGGCGTGCAGAAATTCCGCGGACACCTCAGAAACCCGACAAAATACTAACACGCGAACCATCGACTGAATGATCATGTAAAACCTTGCTAATTAGGATTCAAATGGTCTCAAAATCAATGCCAATAAGCAAAACCTCAAATGCACACAAATTCAAATTCCAAAAGCCTTCAAATGACTAATCCTCAGGGTGAGATAATGATGCCCTAGTTTTGATGACTGAACCTTCACCATGAAAACTAGGATAATCTCAGGGTTTGAAATACCATCTACGAAAATCAATCTAAAGCACTCTGAGGCTCCCCAAGGGAGGGGCTTGTTTTAACCTAGACGCAAGATATGTAAATTGCAACAATTTCATTGAGCCTAACAAAATTTGGGCAAAACACCAAAAACCCTAACCTCACCGGATATAACAAATTGCGCACTTAGGACAAAATCTGACCCATAACACCATCCCTACTCACACACCCGCCACTGAATGAATAACAAAAGCATGGGCGATAAAGTTTTGGTTAGGAGTTAAGTCTAACCCTAGCTCGATAAATACAAAATCATGACCAAGCAAAGCCCGACCAGGAATGGCTACTAATCGACTTAGAAAGATTCAATCATGATGCAAACAAAGGGAAGGGTCGGAGATGACTTACCATGGATCAAATATGGATGAGGCTCGAGCTCGAAGAGGTGACCGCAAAAAAAGTGCACCCTAGCAATGAAAATCCTAATACCAGTGCCCACACAATTCACACGCAAGTAGCTCAAACCCAAAGATCAAAGCTTGAATGAAAACTCTCAATGCTAAAGCAGCAAGCAAGTGAATAATGAAATCAAAATGATGCTCAAAAGACCTTAAATCCACCCATAATCGCATCTGAGCAAGGTTACCTCGAGCATTAATGAGCAACAAGACATGTCTGAAAAATCCTGAAACCCAAGCCCAAGACGAAATTTCAGAAAAAACAAGACACACAGAAAATCCGGATGGACGCGAATCCCGCGGATATAGCAGAAACTGAGATTTAATGAAGTTTGGGATTTTAACACAATCCGAGAAAATCCGCCAGAACCAGAAAATCCTGGAGTCAAGCAAAAACCTAGATTCAGAAACATAAGTAGGAAATGGACAATGAATTAGGACCTGAAAAATTCACCCGAGCTGGAAAATCCCGGATTCAGGTCAAAACCCATATTTTCATTTAAAACCAATTTTAACCAATTTAAACCCCAAGGCAAGATCAAAGGCAGTAAGACCAACATCTCAAGATCCCAAAAGGCAAGTCCAATAAAACCAAGGGTCAAAATTCATCCTGAAAAGAGGGTCCATACTCTAAGTGGGGTGTGTGTGCAAAACTGCACAACAAATGGCGACTCTGCTGGGAAATGCTCCTGAGCATTTCGATGACAAACTAGAATCAAGAACTCAGAACTTATGGTTTCAACTCACCTATCCTGCCGCCTTCACTGATTAAAACTAAGAACCCCCCAGTCACCCAAACTGTCCTACACTAGGGTCTAAGTGTGTGCAGGTGCATTCATTACCCTCATTTAGCTATAGCAAGAACCGAACTAGGTCTGAACAAGCTACGTAAGGATTCATACTCTAAAAGTAACCTGGATAGAGTCTCGCTGCCAGTCAGGTGTCCATAGCCCTGACAAGGTTATCGCTGTGATTCTCCTAGACATAGCTCTACTGCTAGCCAGGCATTTATAGCCCCGGTAGAGATATCCAGATTCCCTTGATGAGTTGAATTCAAGATTTCTTCTCTTTATATATATATATATATATATATATCTTTTACTGCTTTCACTTCAACCTGTGAACAATGAAGTTCACACTCAGGGATGAGAACCATAGTGGCACTAGAGCAGAAAAAGAATTTTTCACTTGTTCAAACTTCATAAGAGCCTTGTGCAACTTTAGGTATCTTTAATATTTAAAATATGAGACCTTAATGCATTCCTGTTCAATCTGACTGGAAAACCTTTTGCTTCAACACAAGGATAGGTGACATTAGGTAGAGAATTCATACCTTGATGTTTTGGAAAGATGATTTGGGTTTGTAAGGGAAATACTAAGGACATCTCACCTACTTTGTCACCACTGTCACACAGAAGCAACTAGGGGTCCCCAAAAGAGAAGAAACCAAGAGCCAGAGCAAAACAGACCAAAACAAACAAACCAAAGCAAACCTATTCTAACCAAAAACAAACAAAGAGCAGCCTAAACTAACTATATACAAAGCAGGGAGCTGAAAAATAGCTCAGGACTGGAAATAATGTTTCAAATACTGCCCATTGACAGGCAGCAGAATATCTTCTCCCATGAGAGTCTTCAGACGGAAGGCATTATCTCCAAGTATTTCAGCAATTTGATATGGGCCAAGCCACAATTTATCAAACTTTCCATGGTTCCCCTTTTGATCATGAGGTTTATCCCAGTATAGGACCAGGTTAGAAATTCTAAAGGCCTTGACTTTAGCCCTCCTATCAAACCACCTTTTAACTACCCCTTGATGTTTGGAAAAATGCTCAAGGGCCTTGTCTCGTTTCTCCTCCAGGTGCAATAGTTCTGTCAACCTAGCCTCCCTTTTATCCCCTTCATCATAAAACTCATTTATAAACTTCAAGGCTGGGATCTTGAGTTAAATAGGGAATATTGGCTCCAGACCATATACTAAGTGAAAAGGAGATGTTCCAATGGATGACTTAAGTCTTGTACAATCTACCTATAAGGCAAACCGAAGCTGGGTATGCTAGTCTTTTGGGTTCCTCTCTAATAGCTTACGTATGACAGTTAATAAGTTCTTATTGGAGGACTCTGCTAAACCGTTACCCTGGTGATAATAGTTGGATGCAAACTTCACAATAATGCTATGATCAAAAGCCCAATTTGAAAAATTCAAAGATGCAAAAGCAGGACCATTATCACAGACAACAGAAATAGGGCATCCAAATCGATTAATAATAGCATATTCTAGAAAATCAATCACCACCTCAGATGTACATTTCCTACAAGAAAAAACTTCAGTCCATCTTGTAAAATAATCAGTAATAGTGAGAATGTACCTGTGTCCTACAGAGGATGGTGGGTTGATGGGGCCTATAAAATCCATACCCCACTGAGCAAAAGGCCTTACCTCAATGACCAATTGGAGTGGAAGCACCACATACCTTTCCCTTATTCCTGCGGTCTGGCAAATGTGATAGATCCTAACATGATGGTGGACATCTTTGAACAGTGTGGGCCAGTAATATCCTACTCTCAAAATCTGGTTTGCTGTGACAATTGCAGAACCATGGCTAGTGCCATATTTTTCATGAAATTCGTTCATCACTCTTTCAGCTTCCGGTTTCTCGAGACATCGTAAATAAATACCTTCATGATTTTTCTTATATAGAACAGCTCCCTTTAACATGAAACCATCACTTTTTAACCGTAGAGATTGTCTCTGAACTGTATTAAGATGGCTTGGAGACCATTGATTCAGTAGGCAATAAACTATGTCATCATACCAACCATTAGGGGAAACCTCCTCGATATTATAATTCTGGACAGTCAATTCAGGACCAATTTCAGTCATAGTCTGAGTGAGTCCTTGTCCTCTTACCAACTTCATGGGTTGGATCTCAATATCGTATTCTTGGAACATTGTCACCCACTTAGCTCTACGCTCACCTAATTCATTTTGCATCAGAAGCAACTTGACTACAGGATCTGAGACAATTGCATAAACCTTATTCCTGAGGATATAATGTCTAAATTTCTTTACTACTCTGAACAAGGCATACGCCTGGTTTTCCACACTTGGATATTTCAACTCAGCATCTTTTAATGGTGTACTCATAAAAGCAATAGGGTGCTCACTTCCCTCATCAGACTTTTGAGTTAACATTCCAGCACACGAATGATCTGAAGCAAATGAATAAATGAAGAAGGGTTTACTGTAATTGGGACTTACCAAAATTGGAGCATCGGCAATGGCCCTTTTTATCTCCGCAAATGCCTCTTTTGCTTCTATATTCCATTCGATCTTAGCATCTTGCTTCAGCATTGCATTGAGTGGCTTCACGATTTCAGCAAATCCTATGATGAATTTTCTGACGAAGTTAATCTTGCCAAAGAAATACTTCATCTCCTTTTTGCTAGCAGGTGGTTGAATCTTCTGTATAGCCTCCACTCTTTCTGGATCAATAGAAATTCCCTTTTCTGATATGACATGTCCAAGCAACTTTCCTTCTGTTACTCCGAAAATGCATTTTTTAGGATTCAGGGATATGCCAAATTCCCTGCACCTTTGGAACACCTTGCGCAAATCTGAGATGTGATCCCCTCTGTTTTTCAAAAAAATAGTCAGATCGTCCATATAAATAATGATGCATTTGCCTATGATATCTTTGAAGGCAATATCCATAGCCCTTTGAAATGTGGCCCCTGCATTATTGAGTCCAAAAGGCATCCTCCTATAGGCAAAGGTTCCCCATTTAGTTGTGAAAGTAGTCTTATGCCTATCCTCGTACTGGACCATTACTTGATTGTACCCTGAATAACTATCTAGAAAGGACATCATCTGAGATCGATTAACCACTTGAAGTACTTCATCCAATGAAGGGACTGGATAGTTGTCCTTTTCTGATGACCTGTTTAAATTTCTGAAATCAACACAGAGTCTAATCTCTCCATTCTTTTTCCTTACAGGAACCAGGCTTGCTACCCATGTTGAATGTCTGACAGGAAATATAATTCTGGTAGATAGTAACTTCTGAACTTCTTTCTGTATTAGTGGTTATAGTAATGCATTGATAGGTCTCTGTCTCTGTCTGAAAGGCTTGTCATCTGGCTTCAAGGGTATAGTATGAGTTATGATTGATGTGTCATAAGTCCTCAAGTCTTCATAACTCCAGGCCACTATATCTGGAAAGCTATGCAATGCTTCAATTATCCCTTGTTTTTCCTCTGCAGTGCATACCTTGCCAATGAAAATATTTTTAGCATTATCCTCAGTCCCCATATTGTAGGTGTCACACTGTCCATTGATAGATTCTTTCTTTGATTCTTGCTCTTGATCTCTAATCTTATCCATGTCGAAGATTCGCTCCAACTGTACCATTCCTCTTGGAATAGTATTAGACTTTAGATTCATTACTCCTAACTCCATTTCTACTTCCTGGGGTTTTGTTTCATCAATGATTTGAGAAGCAAAAATATTTGTGTTTGTGATAAAATCTAGAATGTGTTTTTCATCTTCAAATACCTAGAAATTAGTAACATTATTTGGAACCAATGGCACATGAGTCAATTCTACAGTGAACTTCTTCAAACCCAACAAAGATAAAGGCTGCAGTGTGCTTGCTGCCTGAGCTAGAGAATCTGCAGTTTGATTCTTCTGTCTTAGTATCAGTTGAATATTGAAGGCATAAAATCCCTCAATGAGGTCCCATACTCTATGCCTATAATTGGTCATTCTCTGATCATGGCATGAATATTGTTTCCTTACTTGATTACTAACTCAGAATCACCAAAAACTTGTAGGATCTTAACTTTTTTCTTAAGTGCCTTAAGAAGTCCATGAATTAATGCTTCATACTCTGCTACATTATTTGTACAATGAAATTGAAGTCTATGGGATGCAAAGAAGTTTTTACCTTTTGGACTGATCAATTCAAACCCTGCCCCAGCTCCATGTTTGGATTTAGATCCATCAAATCTGAGAGTCCAGCATTCAGTAGTAGTAGTCCTCTTTATCACACCCTTCAGCTTATTAGTGTTGTAGGATTCCTTAGACAGTATAGGTTTCTTGTTTTTACACTCTTCCTGAGGATTCCACACCTTTGTCAGCATTGGATCTAGACATCTCTGAACTTGTTCTACTGCTGTTTGACATAAACAACACTCTGATTTTGAATGGGAAGCATTATGAACTCTACACCAATTAGGTAAGAGTAACTCTTCAAAGTTTGTCCCTTTGCCTAGGTGAATTTGATTTTCAACACACTGCTTGATGAATTCCTGAAAACTGTTTAATAAGCTGATCTGATTATCTTCTAATTCTTCTTCTTCAACTGATTCTGTCAAAACAGTAACATGGTTGGATCATGTCTCTACATCAATAGGCATCGTATGTAGCATCAATACTTCCTTTGAGTCTGATTCCTCATACTGAGTTGACAGCATATAATGTCCCATGCCTACTTCTGATATCAAAACTTCAGTTGAAGTTTTTTGGTACTCCATAATCATGTATTTCATCCTTGGTTCTCTCTCAATTCTGATTTGATTCAACACTCCTTTCCAGGGAAGCCACATGTGAGAGTGATCAGTAGACACATATCCATTCAATTCCTTAGTAAAATCTCTTCCTAGAATCAAACCATATGCATCAGGGATATCAACTACCTAAATATTGATAACCTGTTGAATCCTTGGGTCAGAAGCTATCTGCATGTGAATCATGTTTAATTCTCCCACCACATTTACTTCAGTTCTATCCAATTGAGTTACCTTCTTCTAAGAGTCAGTAGGTGTAATTCCTAAAGCTCTACATACTCCAAATGGCATCACATTAGTGGAAGCACCAGAATCCAGTAAACAATTATGTAGATTCTTACCGAATATGCACATAGAAATCAGAAATGGTGGGGTTTTTGTCTTCCCTTGAAACAAAGCTGGTTGCGTATCTACTTGAGCCACTTGGGTTTTATCCTTCTCCTTTCCTTTATCTTCAGGGGGAAAATTAGTCTGACCATGGGCCTGATCTTGTTTCTTCACAGGCTGAAAACTAGAAATCTTGCTGATATCCTCACTAGAAGGTTTAGCTAACAACACTGGATGTGCATCATAAGTACCTAAAATTGCCTTCCTAATTGTAGGGAATCTTAATAACTCAAATGTTGAAAGATTTACCTTTAATTTCTTGAACTCCTCAGTGACATATGAAGCCATTTTCTCCTCACTCATATCAGTGGAGAATTCCTTGGGAGATTCCTCCACCTTGTCTTTACTTGCTTGAACAGTCTTTTCCTTTTGTAGGTTAGTTTGAGCCTATCTTTCCTTTGAAAGGTACTACCTGGAAACATGTGGGAAGGATGGATTATTGCTAGCATTAGGATCTAGAGGGGTATTGAAATTATTTGGAGGAATGGAAATGGTGAAAGGTCTCCCAGCTTGTGGGCGCCTATGAGGCATATCTCTTAAACCTTGCCTCTAAAACATTTGTACTTCTTCAACATAGGCCTCTTTGCTATCAAGAGGGCCATTATCATTTATTGCTTCCTCATTAAATAACTGAGCCACCTCATCCCCATTGTAGATTTGATCTATTTTGCCTTCATGGGAATCAAATTCTTCTTCTAGTATATTTTCCTTACTAGCTGGAAAGGGAGCATGATTTAACACTAACATAGGAGAGTCATAGGGAGTGGAGGGAACAATCTCTTGTCCATTTGCATTATTTTCCACCTCATACTGGAAGATGGAGGTGACAGTTTGGAATTTAGGGCATTCTAACTCTGAATGTTGGCTTGTCTTATGGAGCCTACACCATCCTGACAAGGTTGCTTCAGCTAGATATACACCACTGGGAGGCTTGTCTTAACTGATTGGATGATTTGCAAGCTGGTTGATAGTTTGATTAACTAGTTGATCCAATGGGGTGGGAACTCCTCCATTATTGGGTCCTGTATTCCAGGTCTTGCTCTATCCCTGTGATTGCTTCTTATCAAATCCTGGTCCACTACCTTGTCCTCTATAAAAATTCTATCTCCTATCATTATTGAATCCTCTGTCATTATTGTAACCCTTATCCTGATTATATCCCCTGTCATTATAGAATCCCCTTTCATTACACTGCCCTCTGTCAAAATTCTGCCCTTGTGGGAATTCTCTATTTTGATTGGACTGCATACTCTTCTGAGTAGCTTGTAATTGGCTATTTTGATTCCTTATGTAGGTCACCTCCAGATTTAACTTCTTTATCTATTTAGCCATTTCATCAATCATTTCCTTATTTGGATCTCGATATGGGATCTGGATTGGATTACTCTGAGAAGGGACAGGCATTGTAGTAGATCTCATAGACTAATGCAACACTTTAGAGTTTTGTAAATAGGCATAGAAACTATTTGGCTATGGTTGATATATGGGTTGGTTAACCTATTGTTGGGGAAAATTCATCATAGGGGAGACCTGGCTCATGGGAGGACCAGGGTGTGGCACCAAAGGTAACTGAGGTACTAGATTCATGATTGGGGTATGATTTATAAGAGCCTGATTCACTACTTGAACCTGATTGGGATGTGTAATAGGTCCTAAAGAAGGCAATGGTCCAGTTAAGTGTTGTCTCAAATCTATGCTAAGCTTAATAGCTTCTATATAGGCATCAATTAAGTTAGCTAGAGGATTAGGTCTCCACTTCAGAAAGGTCGTTGTAAGACTGTCCAAGGCTGCATAATAGACTCTCAGGGCTGTATTATTATCGAAAACATAAGGATATTGAAGTGTGGTGTATGCACGGTGGAACCTATTATTGAAACTGGATATTGGTTCATTAACCTCTCTCTTGACTTTAATGAATTGCAGATATAACTCATTGGCACTAATGGGTATTCTGAACTTCTGTAAAAAGGCAGTCTCAAGATCATTCCAATTAAGAATTGAACCAGAAGGGAGGTGATTATACCAATAAAAGGCCTCTTCTCCTAGTGAATAAGGAAACAACCTACAGGCAACATCCTCATGCACAATACCTCTATCTTTGAGACAGGTTTGGAAAATCCTTATATGTTCTTCTGTAGTCCTGTTTGGGTCGTTAACATGGAATTTTAAACAAAAGTGTTCGGGATTTTTGGGAATAACATTGTAGGCCTAGAAAAATAAGGGAGATGCATTATTGGCAAGGAAAGCCATGGGTAAAAGTGGGGGTGGTGGTTGTGGTTGGTTAACGATAGGCTGGGGTTGTTGAATGGGAACTGCCTCAGGGATAGGTATGGCTTCAACTTCGGGATGTGAAGATGTGGATGATATAGGTGAAGGGATGGGTGATGATGATTCTCCCCTTTCTCGAGTCCTTCTTGACCTAGTGGGGAACTCTAATTCTTGTAAATATTCTTCTCCTGGGGTGGATCTGGTACTTCTTCTATATCTCTCAAGAGAGATAGCGTTCAAGAAATGATCCAATGTGCTAATTCAGACCCTCCTTCTAGTGCCAATCTGTTGATGGTGTTTTATGCATAGAAACAACTCAGATAGAATACAATATCCTATCTCTCTTGAAAGGTAATCTTCAACAATAAATTATTGAAAATCACCCCAAGGTCTCTCGGGTGTCAGGTCATGACAATGCATAAACAACTCAGATAATATGTGAAATGCTGGTAATCACAATCGGATCTTACTACAAGCAAACTGTGTCTCTTCAATTTATCAGATCTTGCAATATGATGATTTCAATTCCTAAATCTAACCAGATGACAAAGAAATAGCAAAAGATAAGGGTGCAAAGATATTATAAGATCTAATTTATTCATAGGATGAACAATGCAAATGACAGATATCTAGAATGGACCAATCTCAAATAACAAATTCTTAATCAACCCACAATGCAATATCACAAGAACGGTGCAATCTTCTAAGGTATATAGATTTTCAAATCATAGATGTTCATCCATAATCAAACTTAAGCACAAATAAATGTATGGTCCAGGTTGACTTCACCAGCCTACTACAATCAGATAGTTACTAGGAGTATCGACCAGAGATTGCTACAAATATTCCAAATCATAAAATCATAAACATCATTCACCAGACTAATCCAACTCCAAACACTAAATCCTAAATATTTAAGCAATTTGAAAGATGGAACAATAGGAACCATGCAAGATAAACTAACACAAGAGATTTCACCAGGAAAACCACAATGTCTTTAATTGTATTAGATCATCAAAATGCTGCAACAATTCCACTGTTCTATTACAATATTTGCTTCAAGAACTAAATATTGCAAAATACTCTAACTCAACTATATCTAACTCTGACTCTTACTCTTCTATCCTCCTATATCTATGTATCTTTTACAATGAGGCAGGGATGCCTTTATAGAGAATTCATAGAACATGTCGGCCCAGCCAAACATTTACAAAATAAAATTAGCCAAAACAAGTCAGCCTCAAGGAATTTCAAAATAAGGCACACATTAAATGATGATACATCATCAAGGTCGGCCTAGACACATTCCCCAATGTAGCCCAAATCAACATATGCCCCATAATAATAGGGAAGCACAAATCTCAAAATGGGCATTAACTACTGCCTCCCTTATCCTTATTCTGATCTTGAATCTTCAAAAATAACTTATCCAGCTCAGCAATAGGTGGCAAAGACAAGATCCTAAGCTGACATTCAATGGAGCTAATTTCCTCTTTTGACTATTTGACAGCTTTATTCCAATCGTCCTTGTGAGCTTGGTATTTATCCATCACTGCCAAGTAGGTTGCTGCATCATCCAGCTGGTGTCCTGTTATAACATTCTTGAAATCTTGGGCATAAACATCATGCCACCACTCCCTTAATTGTTGTAAGCTCAGGTATTTAGGAGCAATTTTCCTCCTGCTAGTCATAATCTCAAAAAATGTGATGCAGCCATCATATACTCCGGTCAAATCACCATCTATTAGCTTCTTTCACTTATGAATCTTCCTCATGGCCTTTTACTGAATCTGCAAAGCCTCAAACCATTCCCAAGGTTCACTAAGTCTGGAGGAAGGAAGAATCCCTTCTGAAGCCAACTGATCTTTTCCATATTCCATGATTACTTTGGATTTCTGCAATAGAAGGTCAATATCCTCCTTGTCTTGGGATAACACATGCTCCAACAAATATTTAGCTCTGACTGCATCCTTTCCAACTGAAAGGACATCCTTTATTGCATTATCCCCTCTCACTTGCACATTCTTCAACCAATCTATTGCAGTTTGGGTAGAGGTTTTCATCTTTTCAATCTCAGAGATAGTTTCCTTGGGCAAGAAACCCGGAGTAGTAGAGGAAGAGGGGTGAAGAGACTGCATAGGTTTCATTACATCCTCCAAGCACTTCCTAAGCCTTTCATTTTCTTTTCTAAGCTCATGCTTGGTCTGAGTTTCCTTTCTTAATCTGCCAATTAATACTACGCTAGACCCCTCGTACTCCTCAATATCTTGTTCCACAGAAGTCGGCCCAAGATTGATGGTCTGAACCTTGTAATCCTTTTTGGTGACCTCCTCTTTAGTCTTATCCACAGCAGGGGTGGCAATGTGAATGGCCCCATTACTCACTTCATCCCTCTCTATCCTTGAAACAACCTTGGACATCTTTTTCTTCTTCCCTTTTCCAATCTTGGATAGCATCTCATCCCAATCCAAAGGAGTGTCCTCAATAACAACTTGTTTCTTCCTTGTGATCTCTTCCTCCAACCAATCCAGGATAGCAGGTTCCACCTGGATTTCATCTATTTTCACCTCTTCATGTGGTTCCACTGTTTCATCCTTTCCTTTCTTAGGAGACTGCTCACCTTGATCACCTAATTCAGGTTCTTCTTCTTGCATAGGGGATGGGGTTCTAACAAGGATATCTTCCTTTTCAAGTGATCCATTTCCTTTGCTACTCTTTGGAGAATCCTCATATTGGACTAATGTCAAAGGATGCTTTTCTTTCTCTTCATCTTCAAGCTCAGCTGCCTCACCAAAGAGTTCTCCCTCCTTGAATGGCTCTGTCTCTCCACTAGTCTCTTGCTCTTGATGGGATTCTTGCTCAAGTAAACTTGGTGAAGGGGAAGCAGCCCTAGGTTGCTCCACAACTGGTACCTCCAGAAGAGGGTCCATCTTTTGCATAGTCTCCTTAGGAGATGGAGTCCTTGACCTCCTCATATAAACTTTAGTCTTTTCTCCTGAACTTTCTACCTCAACAATAGGAGTCTCATCCTTGGAAGCCTCTTGAGCTTTCCTTCTTGGAACCCTAGTTGTTCTTGTCTTCTTTGGCCGTGGAGGAGCATCTTCTTCTTCTGCTTTTTCAAATTCCTCTTCTTTAGAAGACTTGCCTATTTTCAAAGCTCGGCTTCTTTTCTTTCCTTTTGGTTTTCTCTTCAATTCCGGCTCACTCTCTTTAGGGCCTTTGATTTTTATTTTGAAGGGTGAGCTCCCTTTCGTTTTCCCTTTGGGGTCATCTTCCCCGAATTCTTCTGAAGTGGACATAGGATTGAGGTTTCCCATCAAATTAAAGGTACAAGGTACCTTCTCACTCTCCAATTCCCAAACCTTATGCTTCAACCATTAAGTAGTAAATCTCATAACAGGGGCCATTAGATCCTCCAACTCAGTTACTTCATCATCATTCCAGTTTATCTCCCCAATTGATCTGTCCTTAACAGACTCATATGCATGGTCTTGCACCAGATTTCCATCATCCTCTAGTTGGTCAGGGATCAACTTGACATTATATTGCCTGATCATATCAATAGGAAGTCTAGAGTACCTCTTCTTCCTTGCCTCAAGATCATCCTTGATATTCACCCAATAATCCTCTAGGTCATCCTTATGACGGTATTCTTTGGTGGCCTTTTTCTGTGCTTCTCCGGTGATATCAAAGTTTGTCCTTTTGGAATGGAAGGAGAAACCATGAGCTGCCAATTCATCCCTAGCTGCATGCGCCAATTGGATGGAAGGACACACCTCTGCTACGCCAATTCCAAGAGGGAAATCCCCACCAAAACTTGTTTTATGCTTTGCCTTTTTTACAATTCCATCAAATTCACATATCTGTCTAACAACTTCCAATAACACAATATGATCAGTCAGATACCTAGGTAACCTGTATGGAGTAGCTTGGCATCTGTCAATTCTGATGTAAGAGAAGGTGGGAAACTGAATGAACCAGGCCCCATACTTCTTTGTCAACTCCTTCGCTCCATCTAACAATCTCACATGCTCCACATTTTGAAGCAACCTGGTGACATGCATTGTGAAAGCATCGTTAGATCTTCTATAATCCTGGTGTCCTAAGTGCAATTCCAAGTATACCTCATAGACTATATCTTGTCCAAATGTCCCCTTCAGATTCAGACCCCTGTATGGGTAGAATCTAGCTAACACATACATCACATAGGAAGACATGGTGAACTTCTTTATTTCTAAGACATCCCTCAGTTGTCTATCAATCATAGCACTAATAAGTCCTGCCTAATGGTAATTGGTACCCTGCTCAATCTTGCTAATCACATGTACCATCCAGCTTTCCAATACCCCAGCACTCTTCAGACCTCCTACTCTTCTCAAGAATGTAATCGCATCATATATGTCTGACCTGAATTTAACCCTGTGCAATTGCTTGGGCAGTTTGGAAAAGTGGGACTTTGGTTTCTCCAACCAGGAGTTAATCATTTGTTGAGCTTTAGTGGGCTCATTCTCATAGTAGGTTTTGGCCAAGTCCATGTTCACGACACACACAGAAGGAAAATCCAGCATGTCAAAGGCTTGAGCAATAGAAATAGGATTAAAATTCGCTAAGACTCTCCCTTCGGTGCTAACAACCCTTTGCGTGTTGAAGTCATCCTACTGGGCACACTCTAGAATCAACTCATAGCACTGGATTGCAGGAGGGAATCCTACCACATGAACCAATCTGGACTTCATCATTCCTTGCCTCAGGACCGACAGATCCTTCTGAGCTGTTCTCTCTTTGGACTCCTCGTATCGCCATGCTCCAACATTGGTGTCCATAACCTCAGACCACACAGAAGATATCTTGCTATTTGGTAGCTGATTCCTGGTATCCAACCTTAATCTTTCTGCCTCTGAAATGGAGGACCCATCCGTATCTCCTTTAGATTTTCCAGCAGCAGCTTTGCTTGATTCAACCTGCATTCACAAAATAATGTCATGAGTATCCAATTATCATACATATTCCAATCCAAAGGTTAGCACAAAATCATATGAAGCAATTAAAACCCATCACAAATCATCAATCTTTGAAAATCCAGAAAAATAAAGCAACCCGGGAAAACAAGGTAAACCGGGAAAATCCAGTCAGAGCAGAATTCGGAGAAATCCAACCTAGATGGATTCTTGCTGCAAAGACATCATTCGCTAAATAAATCGTTAGTACGGACAAACTAGGATGCAATTATATGAAATTTGTCCATTAGCAGCAAGAAATCATCATTTAGCACTTTACCTCATTAGTCCTATCCTCGAAAATCGAAAAGCATGAAACTAAGCCGGGAAACCGGAAAAGTCTAGATAGGATGGATTTTCGCAGATGGTTCAAATACTCTGGAATTCTCTACACTCCGTGGACTTGACAGATATCGGGAAAATTCACACGCGCGGAAATTCCGTGGACACCTTAGAAACCCAACGAAATACTAACACATGAACCATCGACTGAATGATCATGTAAAACCTTGCTAATTAGGACTCAAATGGTCTCAAAATTGATGCCAATAAGAAAAACCTCAAATGCACACAAATTCGAATTCCAAAAGCCTTCAAATGACTAATCCTCAGGGCAAGATAATGATGCCCTAGTTTTGACGACTGAACCTTCACCATGAAAACTAGGATAATCTCAGGGTTTGAAATACCATCTACGAAAATCAATCTAAAGCACTCCGAGGCTCCCCAAGGGAGGGGCTATTTTAACCTAGATGCAAGATATGTAAATTGCAACAATTTCATCGAGCCTAACAAGATCTGGATAAAACACCAAAAACCCTAACCTCATCGGATATAACAAATTACGCACTTAGGACAAAATATGACCCATAACACCATCCCTACTCACACACCCACCACTGAATGAATAACACAAGCATGGGCGATAAATTTTTGGTGAGGAGTTAAGTCTAACCCTAGCTCGATAAATACAAAATCGTGACCAAGCAAAGCCCGACCAGGAACAACTACCAATCGACTTAGAAAGATTCAATCATGAGTCAAACAAAGGGAAGGGTCAGAGACGACTTACCATGGATCAAATATGGATGAGGCTTGAGCTCGAAGAGGTGACTGCAAAACAAGTGTGCCCTAGCAACGTAAATCCTAATACCAATGCCCACACAATTCACACACAAGCAGCTCAAACCCAAAGATCGAAGCTTGAATGAAAACTCTCAATGCTAAAGCAGCAAGCAAGTGAATAATGAAATCAAAATGACGCTCAAAAGACCTTAAATCCACCCATAATCACGTCTAAGCAAGGGTACCTCGAGCATTAATGAGCAACAAGACATGTCTGAAAAATCCAGAAACCCGAGCCTAAGACGGAATTTCGGAAAAAAAAAGACACACAGAAAATCCAGATGGACGTGAATCCCGCGGATATAGCAGAAACTAGGATTTAACGAAGTTTGGGATTTTAACACAATCCAAGAAAATCCGCCAGAACTGGAAAATCCTAGAGTCAAGCAAAAACTTGGATTCATAAACATAAGCAGGGAACAGACAATGAATCAAGAACCGAAAAATCTGCCTGAGCTGAAAAATCCTGGATTCAGGTCAAAACTCGGATTTTCATTTAAAACCAATTTTAACCAATTTAAACCCCAAGGCAAGATCAAATGTAGTAAGACCAACATCTCAAGATCCCAAAAGGAAAGTCCAATAAAACCAAGGGTCAAAATTTATCCCAAAAAGAGGGTCCCTACTCCAAGTGGGGCATGTGTGCAAAACTGCACAACACTGTCCAAGAGTTGGTAAGGTGAAAGGCAGTTTAAAAGATACTTTGTTTGTAAATGTGGGCTAATTCTACTAGCCCTTGGACACAGTGTCTTAATATTTTTCTATGTTTTGACAAATGAATCTTACTTGTAAGCTTGGAACTGTCTTTTTGATGGAATATGGGTGCTATATGGATGATCAGTGGGTGTTTTTACAGTTTTCTTTGAAGAATTGGTCTTTCAGTTGCTCAATTGTGAATTGGGAAGCCATAGAGCTGACCCTATGGAAGTTGTGCTAGTTATTTGATTTTGAGTTGGTGTTTGGTTTTCAAAGCTTGGTTGAATGTTCCTCCACCCTGCTCTACATCATTATCAAGGAAATCCATTGGTGGATGTGGGCGTGGTAATGGTTGATTTATGACTAGTTATGGTTGTTGAATGAGAATGGCTTTAGAATTAGATGAAGATGGACTTGATGAAGATGAGGATGATGGAGATGATGTAAGTGGTTGGGTGGATGATGATTCTCCTCTTCTTTTTGTCCTTCTTGACCTCATAGGAGCTTGAAACTCTTGAAATTCCTCTCCTCCTGGAGTGGATCTTGTTCTTCTTCTAAATCTTTCAGGAGAAATGGCAAACAAAAATTGATCCAATTTGCTTATTCATGCCCTCCTTCTAGCACCAATCTATTGATGGTGTGTTCTACATAGCAACAACTTAGACAAGATACAAATATCCTATCTCTCTTGAAAGGTAATTATCTATCAGCAAGCCTCAAGAGATAACCCCAATGTCTCTAATGTCAGGTCTTGAAAATGCATAAATAGCTCAGATAATATGTGAAAATTGTTGGTAATCACAAAGGGACCTTACAAAAAAATATTGAATTTTTGAACTTATCATATTTTGTAATCTGGTGATACTTGAAATCCTAAATCTAACCCAAATGATAAAATAAATAACAAAAGGAAAGGGTTTTAGAGAGATCTCTAAAATTAACACTAGTCCTAGGATTAACAATGCAAATGATAAAATACTTGAAATGAACCAATCCCTTAGAAACTAATTCCTACTTGACCCATATGAACCTACAATTTTATAGAAATAGTGCAATCTTCTAAGGCATTAAAGATTTTCAAATCATGAACATTCATCCAAAAAAACCCTATTGCAATTCAAATGAACAAATATTCACAATTGAACTAAGCACAATGAATATGAAAGTCCAGGCTACCTTGGAAAAGCAACTAACAATTAGTGAGCTACAAAAGGTATGGACCAAGGATTTCTACAAACATTTCAAACATCAAACCACAAACACCATTGAATCACTTCTAACTTTGAATCTAACATGTATCCAATATTTCTTAAGCAATCTTAAAAGATAGAACAACAAGAACCATGCAAGATAAGTCAACACAAGAGAGATCACCAAAGCATAATGTCTTCAATTGTATTGAATCATCCAATAATAAGAACAATTATAGTGTTTTGTGTTACAATACTTGCTTCAAAATAAGACTAACTCCTAGCTCTAACTCTTGCTATACTGATCAATTCACTCCCAAGTAAAACTATCTAGCCCTTACAAATGAAGCAACATGACATATTTATAGAAACCCCCTGAGATATATATATATATATATATATATATTTTACCCCCCCAAAATATGTTGGCCCAATTATGTTTAGAAAAGAAAACAGCCACAAACAAGTCAGCCCAAGAAATTCTAGAAAAAAATAAAATAGCATTAAATGCTTGAGAATCATCTAGGTTGGCCTAGGTTCTCAAATGTAATTCGGTCCACTGCATGTGAGGAGTGAAGAAGAAATAATGGGGAAGCACAAACTTTGATGTGATATTGTATTAAAGTCTCCCCTTTGTCCTTATCCTTTCCTATCTTATCCTACACCATTGAAAATACCATCTTTAGGTTGGCCAAAGGCATAATTACCAACACCTTAATTCTCTTCTAAATTGACTTAATATCATCCCTTAATTGCTTAATAAATTTATCCCAATCCATCCTTAGGGCTTGATATTTATCTATAATTGCAATGTAAGTGGTTGCATCATCTAGTTGGTGTTTGGTAACTAGGCCATCAGTGACTAGAGAATATACATCATGCCACCATTTCCTAGGTTGCTCTAATTCCAAATGTTTTGGCACAAACCTTTTCTTTCCTATCATGATTTCAAAGAAAGAGAAACATTTATTGTAAATATTTTTCAAGGTGCCTTCTATTTGACTCCCTTGCTTATGCACCTTCTTCAAAATATTCTTCCTAATTTGAAAGGCCTCATGCCATTCCTAGGGTTCTGTAGATTTTGAAGGAGGAAAGATCTCATCACTAGCTAGTTTTTCCTCAGCATACTCCATGATAGTCCTAGTTTTCTATAGTAGGAGGTTTACATCTTTATATTGAGCTAGTACACTTTTCAACCATTCCATAGATCTAATGGAATCCCCACTAGTTGATATAATTTCTTTAATTGCATCATCTCCTTTAGTTCCTACCCCTTGCAACTAGTTTAGTTTGGCATGAGTAGTAGTTTTCATCTTTTCCAACTCAGTTATGGTCTCTTTTGGTAAGAGATTTACTACAAATGATGGAGAACTGATCTGGATAATAGACTAAAAGGGTTTCATCAAATCCTACAAATAATTTTCAATTTATCATTCTCCTTCTTTAACTCTTGCTTGGTTTGCACAACTTTCCTCAATCTACCCAAGATTACAGCACTAGAGCCTTCATATTTTTCATTCTCTTGTTCGATCGAAGTAGGCCCTAAGTTGATAGTTTGCACACTATAATCACTACTAGTCACATCATCCTTACTCTTATCAAGAGCATGAGTAGCAATGTGAACCACTCTATTATTTTCTCCATCTCTTTCAATCTTTGAAATAACCCTGGCTTTCTTCTTTGTTTTATTTTTTCTAATTTTGGCCAGTAAGTCATCCTAATTCAGGAGATTTTCATCCACTACAACCTACTTACTCTTCAAATCTCTATCCAACCAAGTTGGTACAATGGATCTTGATTGTCAATTACCCTACTCAACCTCATTCTATTGAACCATAGAGAGATCCTCATTCATATTTTTCTTTTTAGGAGTCTCTTCAATCTTATCTTCCATGTCACCCTCTAGAGTCCCACTCTATTCTTCATGTTCCTTTTCTACATATTCTAGTGAAGGAGTCTTGGTGGGAACTTCCTCTCTCTCTAGAGGTCTATCTTCCTCTTGGTCAATGGGTGAGTCCTCATAAGTCATTAGAGGGGGCTGCAATATCCTTTCTATCTCTTCCTCTGCACTATAGAGTTCAACTTCCAGAAATTATTCCTCTCCTTGATCTTGGTTATCCTTTGCATCCTTAGATTCACTTGGTACATTATTAGCTTCATGATAAGGAGGGGTATCATCATGTTGTTCTGTAGCAATGGAATCTAAGGGAACATCATTGGGAGAAGAAGTTCTTGATCTTCTTGCATATACTTGTGTTTTCTCTCTTGAAATTTCCACATTCACTACTGGTAAGTCAATTTCTTCCTCTCCCTTGGAAGATTCCTTCTTCCTTTGAGACAATCTCACTATTCTCCTCCTCTTAGGAATAGAAGCACTACCTTCATTTCCCTCTTCCTCAAGTTCCCCCTTTGAAGAATTCTTTTCCTTTCAAGAATGTTTCCTTTTCTTGGAAATAGGTCTCCTCTACTTCTTTCCTTCATCTATTTGAGCACCCTTAATGTTTATCTTGAAAGGAGAGCTCTGCTTAACCTTACCCTTAGGGTCCTACTCAATTGACTATTCCAAAGTAGAATGAGACTCCAAGTATCCCATTATGTCATAGATGCATTGCATACCCTCACTCTCCAATTCCCAAATCTTGTGCTTAAGCCATGACTTGTTTCATTTATGCCTTTTCCTCTTCTAGCTAGTCTATTTCTCCAACTGATTTATCCTTCACAGCTTCATAATCATGACCTTGAACCACATCCCCATCATCATCTATCTAGTCCAAGATGACTTTAACACTATATAATCTGGTCAAGTTTACTAGCCTAGATAAACTCTTCTTTCAGATCTCAAACTCATCTTTGCAATTTGCCCAGTAGTATTCTATATCATCCTTGTGGTTGTACTCCCTGCTGGCCTTCATTTGGGCTTCACCAGTTCTATCAAATCTAGACCTTTTAGAATAGAAAGATAGGCCTAGAGTGCTCATTTCCTTCTCAAAAAAATTTGTTGTATTTATGGAGGGGCAAGCCTCATTAATACCTATCCTAAGGGGAAATTAATTGCAAAATCCTATTTTGTGATTCTCTTTCTTGACTATGGCATCAAAGTCGCATATCTACCTTGTGACTTCTAGGAGTATGAATTGGTCAGTAGGATACTTGGGAAGTTTGTAAGGGGCTCTCTAGCAACCATCTATCCTTATTTAAGAAAAAGTGGGGAACTATAAAAAGAAAGCCCCATACCTCTTGATCAATTCCTTAGCATTGTTAGATATTCTAACATGCTCTACACCTTGAAGCAACCTAGTGAAGTACATGGTGAATACATCATTCACCATACTATAGCTTGAGATACCTAGGAGTAGTTGTGGATAGACTTCATATATTACATCCTAGCCAAAGGTGCCTCTAGTATCCAATCCTTTGTATGGGTGGAACCTTGCAAGTGCATAAACTAAATAGGTCATAGTAAAGCTCTTTATTTGCAACACATTGCACAGTTGATCATGTATCATGGTGCTTATGATTCCTACCCAGTGATAATTTATATTCTACTCCATCCTCACTATAACAATGAAAATATAGTTCTAAAAAACTCTAGCACTCTTCAAACATATCACCCTACTAAGGAGTGTGATAGGATGATAGTACTCTAGTTTGAATTTTTCATTGAATAAATGTTTGGTAGCTTTGAGATGTGAGGATTAGGTTCCTCCAACCAAGAATTGACCACTTGTAGAGCATTGTTTGAATCATCCTCAAAATAGTTGTTGGAAATATCCAAGTGTAGATACAAGAGAGAAGTTGGCCAACACCTTGCCTTGAGGGCTAATCACTCTTTGTGTACCTATTTCATAATGTCTAGCACATTCAAGCACCAACTCATAACATTGAACCATAGGGGAAAACTAACCACACGAGCTAGTCCTGAATCCAATATCCTTCTAGCCAATAAGGGAAGGTTTTGTGCTACCATTCTTACTCTGAATTCTTCATAATCCCATCTTCCTACATTGGTATCACCTACTTCAGCCCAAATGGAGGAAAGATTAGACTTAGGAACCTTAATCTTTATGTCTAGCTTTATTCTCTCTGCTTCAGAGATGGAGGATCCTTTAGCACTTATATTTTTATGCTTTGCCATTGTCTTGCTAGCTACCACTCTACTTGATTTAGCCTACATATAACAAGAAATCACAATAAATTCACCTTTATAATATCAACATTGAGGTTAGCCAGCATAATCATCAATTAATCAATCCAAGGTTTATGATTAAAATCCCTTAAATTTATCATAAGGCACAATCACTAATAAATCCATGATTTTGAGCCATCTGGGGAAATCAAGCTAGAGAGGAAATCTGGGAAATTCCCTGCTAAGTGGATTTTAACAATTAATCATCAATATCAAGAATCAATCACCACAAAATGAAAGAAAATCATGAAACATCTTTTAAATTATTCATATCAAGCATGAGATGTTGAACATGTAACATTAAATTCACTCATCCTCCAAATTCTTCATATTGTGAGACCTTTTTAGGAAAATCTTCCTAAGAAGGAAATCCATGACATATGCAAAATTTTGGACTTATGCACACCTTTGGGAAAATGAGTGGACAAAAGAAAAAGTAGAAAATTTTGAAGGTGTGAGAATTCCGTGAAGACCTCGAAATCTCAAAAACTGTTATCTCTCTCGATCTCACCCAGAATGATCAAATGATCATAAATTTGGAATCCTTGGGCTCGAATCTAATTTACTTTGTGCCTCTCATTAGTTATCCATTGGTTTTCAACATTCTTAGAGGAAAAGTGGTGAAGATTGGTTATGCCCTAAATTTAACCATTAGTTTCTTAAGCTTAAAACCTAAAATTTTCCATTAATGTAGGGGAGTTAGCTTAGATTTAGATTGCTTAACATATTAAACATAGGAAAGGGTTGTTTGAAACATGCCTATGTGAGTTTCACCTAGATGGAACTGTAATTACACATTTAAACTTTAATCATGTCCATTGATCAATCAAGCTTGAGAACCCTAAAATAAAATCAAACTAAAGCAATCATACACACTATTTCAAATTCAAAGATGAAGTTGGAATTCTCAAACTAAAAGATTAACCAGGGGGTGCATCTTCTAGACTTCTAGAAATTATGAAAACATTTGCATAACCCTATTTAAAATGCCAAACATGTAAATCTAGACCCCACACATACTCAAGTAAAGAATCATTCACATCCAACAATTGAAAGTAAGGAAACTAATATATACCATTGATGAAGTGAATGTGATTATATTCAATGACTGGTAACAAGATTTGACATCCTAGAAAATAGCATTAATGATGATCATGCAAAGGAAAATCACCACCAAATTCAAGAATACAAAATTCTGACCTTCAAATGAAGCCAAGCACTCAAAATCAAACCTCTTAGATCAATAGAAGACAAATGAAAAACCCTCAATGGAACAAGAATCCCCCAAATCAACTAAATACAGGCTATAGAAATCATACCAAAGAGCATTAATGTCATTGCCAAGACAACCCAAAACAAAATTCAAGAATTGAATGAGGTGAAGGAATTTTAGAGAAATTTGACTAAGACAGAATTTTGTGAAGACCAGAATCCCTAATTTACACTGTAAGCTCCTCCTCATCAGGTTTTCAAGGAAACCAAGGAATTCTTTCGGAGGAGGAAAATATTGAAATCAAAGGAAAACCCAAACTTAAAACTTAAGATTTTCAACCAATAAAATAAACAGATCATCAATGCAAGCAAGATAAACATTTGAGCACTTGTTGAAGCAAGAAAATCTTCAAAACCAAGGGGCCAATGTATAAAAAATGAAAGCAATAGAGAGTCCCTACTTTTAGTGGGGCGTGTGCAGAAAAATTGCACAAGAGAAGGAAAATTTTCAAATGCAAGGAACCTTGTACCTAATCTCAGACTTGCATGAGGCTAGGAGAATGAGTCAGCAAACACCTCTTGCAAGCTACTAGTGGGACCCATAGCCCTTGTCAACTATTCTTTGAGGAGATACACTTTGTCTCATCAATCCTCTATAGTCCATAACTCCACTTGATTGTTATGCTCAAAAGGAAGTATGTTGTCCCATTATAGTTCCCTCATGTTGATCTCAATTTTTTGATGTTTCATGTCATAAAAACATGACATGGAAAAAAATTTCCTATTGTAGATCTTGACAAGTGTAGGAGGATTAGCAATGGGAAAAGAAGAAATTCTCCCAATTGTATCCTCTAGTTGGTGGGGAGTTTCATCTTTGCAGGCAGCCACAAAAACATCCACACCTTGGTCATCTTCTCCTCATAGTTCATGCAACTCATCAAGATGAATACTTGTTTCCTCCTGTTCATCATCACTATAGATGGAGAAAGAGTTCCTCTTCCAATCCGAGAGCTCTAATGCTTTGTTGTCTAAAGGTTTAGGTAGTATGTCCTCATCACTACCTTCCTATACAAGGTACTACTCCTCAGTGTTGGCATACCTTTGTAGTATAGTTCCCAATGGAAATAAGTCATCAATTGATGGTATCTCTTCAATGGGGCAAAAATTTACTATGATTTCCCTCCAAGGATTCTCCATAAAGCCTATCAACCATCATGTATAAATTCTCTTCAAGAGGGAAAGCTTCTTGATGATCAATGGAAAATTTTTCCACTTGATCTACCCCATCATCTAAAGGCTCAAGACTATGTTGTTCTTCTATTGTTGCCCCAAGATCCTCATTTGATCAACACTTCTTCTAATCTTCACCCATCCTTGCTAATAAAGTGTTCTTGCATCAACTCCTTGAAGGCCCTGGTTTCCATGTTAATTAATTCATATTCTAGGTCTGGTGGACCTAACGGTTGGTATATTTCCCAAAAGGAAATTTCTACTTGCAAAACCCTTTCAAATTTTCCCAAGAATGTTAAACATTCCAATTCATTGCGCTTGTGAGTGCCATGAATTCTACATTTGTATGCCAATACAAAGTGGTGTGATGGCCTCCTTAATCTCCTATTTAAATCTTATTGTAGTTGAGTGATGTTGATTTGATGTTGTTCCTCCATCTTGGCTCAGATGCTACTTTTATTTTCAAAATTTTCATTTAAATTTCCAACATATGATGAGATTTGTCATATCTCATATTTTTACTTGAAAGTGCTTTTACACTTCTAGCTTTGCATCCTTGTGCACAACCATAACCTCCCTCTAGTATTAGTTTTGTTGATGGGTGTTAATAAATATTTAACTAGTTCCCTTTAGGTTTTTTTTCCTCTATGCATCGACCTGTGTATTGCAGGTAATCAACTAAGCCTTCTTTCTAAGTTTTTCTCTCCCACTCCATGTGTCTACTCTTCACAACCCCGGGTTTCTACATTCCTTTCGCATCCCGAGAAACCTCACTATGCTTCCACATGTTGTGACTGTGAGATATTTTTGACCAAGTTTTTCTTGTTTCCTCATCAAGCTCTGCTCAATTTCCATGAAGCCCTCATTCCCAAAAGTTTGGTAGGCCCCACTATTTGTGGTGTACTCTTGCTACGTTTCTGCTCTTCACAAAAACTTTAGCATAAAGATGAAGTAACAACCGAGGGCAATGCAATGCTGGAACACATCTCTTTTGTGCACGGCTAATGATCATTCCTTACAACATTGGTTAAGTTCTCCACCCATTTGACATGTGTAGCCTTAGTGCAAGTCTTCAACAATGAGAGAGAGAGGTTCACATGGGTAGCAAAAGGTTGTCACATTCCTAGTCAATGGATCTCATGTTTGAGTAATGGACCAAATGAGCCAAATGTTGCTATTAGCCACTACATGTCATAATCATTTGCATGGGATGGTGGACCACTGCCATCATTTTCAAAGGATGCACCTATGCCTGGAATGACCAGATACTTGGTTTAAAATTGATTATGTTGCAACAACTTAGGGAATATTCTAATTTTGTATCATTGCTAGGGGATTGTGAAATTTTTTCTGTTGCTACTCTCTGAAGCAGTGGGAGTTATTTCCTACTATATATACTTTTCTCTATTGTGAGAAAAGGGTCTAGAATTTGGAGGAAACACTAGTTTCAGTTAAAGACACCAGGCCTTTATTGCTACTTTATTTTATTGCAAGGACTCTTAGACTATGCCAATTGTTCAACCTCTATATTTTTCATGCTATTTGATCAAACTATAAATTGTGCTTTATTGTATGGAGTCATGTCTAATGACTCTTTCTGGTAGTAGGAATGTATGCAATATTATTTTTTGTCAATGAATGGATTGTCTATGTTGTAATATTCAGTTTCTAATTTTCTCAAATACTACAAACACCATGCCCTTAGATCTATGACTTATCAGGCCTATTATTAAGTCTTGGTGCATTGCCTTAGGTTAGACTTTATTTTATTATATCTATTTCCTTTTCCATTTCCAAACCCCCATTATAGAAGAAGCTAACTTCTCTAAAAACTTCAAGGTCACTTAGTTTAGTGCAAAAGGTCCCCCATAAACTGATTTTCCCATAAGACATTATTACCTTGTCGAATTTTGACATCAACAGTTTGTTCTTTTTCTAGTACACGTAGTGGGACCAAGCATAAATAAATTTTTGTTTTAGAAGGGTGCATGAGCCATCAGCCTATAACTAGATCCCAAACTATAGGAAACCCCAATTTACTAGTACCTCCACTAGGAACAGTGCAAGCTGCAAATCAGTTGGTAACCATTCCACTTCCGCCACCCGTTCCTCTAAACATGTTGCTAACTGCTAATAGAAATTGCATGGCATGGGATGCCAAAAGTCCCCTAGAAACCCTAGTAGCACCCATTATTTGGGGTGCTATTCTAGTTTTAGCTATGAAAGCTATACCCAAGTTTATCGAAGATGGCTCAAGAACACCCGTAGAACATTTGCAAGATGTGGCAGATGCGTGTTTGGTACACAGGATTACAATAAAAAATGTAGCTCTAAGGATCCTCACCACATCTTTTAAAGGCAAGGCACTGGATTGTTACCAAACATTATCACCTAACACTATTCATACCTATGACAAGATTGGAGATCCGTTCTATAAGAGGTTCTCAAATGATGGAGACTACTCTTCACTATATTGTCAACAATCTATTATAGAATGAGCCCCCCAGGGGGTTCTAATGAACTTTAATGCTTGATTTCACACAAATTGGTAGAGGATCCCTATTAATATACTCCCAACTCCTAAGTTGGCACTCATATTTTATCTAAAGTCCATCAATTCTGACATTTCTATGATGATCAAGTATTTGGGAGGAACTACCCTACCAGATGCTTATAGTGTTGATGTCAAAGTTGAGAATCATTTGATAAATTGTGGAAGGTTGCCTCCTCAACCTATTATATTGATATTTGTTGAAATATCCACTCCTACATAAGAAGTTGTATCAACTAGCATGCCCATAGCTCCCTACTCAATGTACACATATGTGGCAGCCACACAAAATGTATCCTCTACATCAAGTTCTTCCAAAGATGAAATGAACGACCTCAAAGAGATGTTATAGACCATGGAAAATGATATAACCACCCTTAAACAAAACCAATCAACACCTCTGAAGCCTACATATCAAAACTATCAAGGCAGACAGTCCTCATATCAACAGAATCAGTACTAGGGCACACCTTGCACTAACCCACCAACTTTGACTGCCAACCAAATGGTGTTGATGCCTACTTTTGTGATGAGTGCTTCACCAAGCTCGAGTAGGGAATTAACCATAGGTTAGAACAACCTCATTAATGACATTAATGTGTGGTACTTCCATTGCAGCGATGCACATATGCCCTAAAACTATCTGCATGGCAACTTGCAACAAAAGGTGGTAGAGCAACACAACCAAGACAAAGTGATAGAACATGAAGGTTATATATGTGCATCAACACAAATAGAGAGTGTGGTTCTTACCATGCAAATTCAAGGAATGTCTCTAGAACAAGAATCCAATATCGCTCTTGATCATGTACTTTTTTCCTAGATGGAGGAAGAAGAAACAATGTTTGCTAATGATACGTTCATATCCAAAACACGACAAGTGAAATTTGATTATAACATGTGCTCAAAGAGGAGATTTACTAGTGAGTCAATTGTTCCACATCTAGCCAACCTGTAACTCAAAGGTGCTTCCGATCAGATTCCTAACACTTCTACCACCCCGCCAACATCCCAACCATAGAAGGAAATTATTATACCAAAAGCCAGGGTGTAGAAACCTCTAATTTTGTCACCTTTTTATGTGGTAGAAAAATTGAAGAATTCATCCACTAATGTATCTCTATGGTACATTCTTGCTATCATAGTGAAAAAAACACTATTAGAGAAGGCAGTTCAAGAAGAGGTTAGTACAATGCCAACCGAGTAGTTTGCTAGTGCAGAGGTTGTTAATCAAATACCACTAGCTAAAGTTTTTACACGCAATGCAAAAGAATCCCCTATTGAAGTTAGAGATAAGTTGAAACCCCAACCCTTCTTCTTGTCTCTCATTATAGGAAAGAAGTTATTGCACAATGCTATGATTGATTATGGCACTAGCACTATGGTTATTCCTAAACAAAGAGCCAAAGCTTTAGGACTCATCTATGAACCTATGAAAAGGGGGTAATGCAACTTGATGGGAACAAAGTTGAAACCATAGGTGTCATCAAGGCACTTCCTTTAACTCTATTTTCTTTCCCTAGTATCATGGTGCTGCAAGACATTATGATCATAGATGTTCCTCCTATGTTTGGTCTCTGTCTATCCCAATAATTTACTTCAAACGTGGGAATATACCTATCCTTGGATCAGTCACATCCAATACTCAGAACCAAGCATGGTGCAAAAATGAAGATAGAATTGGAGGCTTTTCATTTTGAACATGTAGCAAACAAAGCCCTGATCAATTTTGAAGTCGCACATACCTCTATCACCAAACAAGAAATGTATTGTGTTGAATTACTAGAGGAAGAAAAGGTGATTGGACACCAAAATGACAAAGAATATTCTCTATTGAATGAACACATGGACAGTGACCCTTTTGACAACTATAATGCGACAGGATTGGGAACCTATGTAATTTATAATGAGGACCAAGTATTCCCAAAGATTGCCAAAGAGTCCAAAGGTAGCCAAGAAAGTGAGCTATGGATAGTGTACTTTGATGGAGAAAGAATAAAAGCAGGTGCTGGAGTGGAGATATGTCTAATATCTCCACAAGATGAAAAATTTCTAAGGTCTTTCTATTTCCATTTCTCTTGTTCAATCAATGAGGCTGAATATGAAGGATTAGTTTAAGGTTTAAGCCTTGTAGAATGAATGGGAATTAAGCAATTAATGGTTTTCAAAGATTTTGAATTGGCATTCAACCAAGTTTGAGGGATTTTTTTGGCAAGGAGTGTTTGCATGAGATCCTATCAGCACCAAGTCTCAGACCTGGTTGAGAGTTTTGAAGCCTTCAACATCCAGACTATTTCTTGAGGAAAAAATAGCGATGCAAATTGCATGGCCATGATTGGTGCTTAGTTCAATCCTACCTCTAACCTTATACATAATGAACATTCAGTGTGAGTACTAGTCTGACCTACAATTCTTGGAAATGATCAAAGTTGGTAGGTTTTTGAAAGTGATGAACACATCGCCTCATTCATCCAACAGTTAGGGGAATTTGCTGATCAGCTTCAACCAAAGATTGTTGAAGCTTATGAAGGAAAAATTATGCAATTCAAATCTAAAAAGATTCTCAAAGGATTGGTTACTATCAAAAAAAAATTCAATTATGATGATGCCAAAAATGATAAGTGGAATTTTGTATCAGACAAAAGTGATTATGTGGAACTTCGGGTCTCAGATGGAAGGAATCTTCGAGTCAAGAAAAATGTCCTGCACCATGATAATGAAATACTCGTCAGTTTCTATGAAAAAAATGTAGTGGCCTAGTCCTTTGATGATCTAGAGGGGTATGATCTTGATATCATTCAACACACAATCAAGCTAATAGAAGGTGAAAAACTAGTGTGACAAAAAAAGAGGCCAGTAAACCCTAAAATTGAAGCATTAATAGCGCAAGAGTTAACTAAGCTCTTTGAGTCATGCATTGTCTTCCTAATCAAACATAGTACTTGGGTATCCAATTTAGTCCTAGTCTAAAATAAGAATGGAGATATCCATTTGTGTGTGAAATTTTGAGACCTAAATAGAGCATCCCTAAAAGACCATTATCCACTGCCTTATATGGAGTCAATCTTACAAATGGTTGTAGGATCAAAAATGTTTTCTCTACTAGATAGTTTCTTTGGTTACAATTAGATCCAAGTTAAGGAAGAGGGTCAACACAAGACTACATTCACCAAAAAGTGGGGAACATTTGCATATGCTAAAATTCCTTTTGGTTTATCCAATGTAGGGGCAACATTCCAACAGGTGATGGACATCACATTCAACGAACTAATCAATAATTTTATTCTAATTTACTTAGATGATCTTACTATGTTTTCTAAATCTAAGGATGATCATTTTGACCACTTACAAATAGTTTTTCAAAAGTTCCTAGAGCTCATGGTTTCCCTAAATCCAAAAAAATGCATATTCAGAGTACCACAAGGCAAGCTGTTAGGACATGTGGTATCTAAGGAAGGAATTTCAAGTGACCTCGAATAGGTGAAAGCTATCAAGGAACTTCCCCTTCTGGTGAATAAGAAAGGTGTTTTGTCCTTCTTGGGCAATGTAAATTTTGTTAGCAAGTTTTTTTTTGACTTTGCAGGAATAATTAGGCCAATCAACCTGATGCTCAAAAAGGACCAGGCATTCAAGTGGATGAACAAAGCTCAGGAAGCCTTTGAAAAGGTCAAGGAAGCTATTTCCTCAGCTCCAATGCTAGTTAATCTAGATTTATCTAAGGATTTTATAATGGATGCATTCAGTAGTAAGTCTAGTATCACTACTATCCTAACCCAAAAAGATGATGTAGGAAAGGGAGAACATCTAGTGGCATTCTACTCCCAGACCCTAAAGGAATATGAGAAAAATTATAATTTTGTCAAAAGATAGGCCTTTGCAATAGTAAAGGGACTTAAAAAAAATTCCATCTAGTTTCTTGCAACACGGTCTTTGTTTATGTCACACATTTTAGTATGCGTGAATATATCATGGAAGGAGAAATCATAGAAAAAAGAGCTCATTGAATCACCAAGATCCTTGAATATGATATTGAGGTCAAACCCACTAAAACCATCAGAGGAAGAGGACTGTGCGAATACATGGCATAGGATGACAAGATGCCCGTTGTAGGAGAGCAACTGAAGTTTGTTCTGATAATTGAGCTAGAGTTAGAGGGTTGTTGGCTAGTAGATAAAATGAGGTTTATGCAAATTGGAAAGTATCTGCTAGGTCTCTCATCCCAAAAGAGGAGATACTACCGACTGCAAAATTGTAGATATACGCTAGTGGAGGGGATCCTTTTCGAAAGAATTTTCAATGGTATACTCTTGTGATGTGTTACTTTAGAGCAAGGAAAGAGGATCCTTGATACATTCCACAACAGTGCTACGAGCGAACACTTCTCTACTAATACCACCACCATTAAAATCATGTGTGTCAATTACTATTGGCCTACACTTTTCAATGACTCCCACTATGTGGTAAAATCTTGCAAAAAATGTTAGTTATTTACTGACAGAAGGAAGAATTCCACAATGCCTCTCAAACCTATAGTGGTAGATGAACCGTTTACATAATGGGGCTTGGACTTCATCGGGATGATTAATCTATCTTCTAGTGCTAGAAACAAGTGGATTTTGACTACCACAAATTACTTCACAAGATGGATGGAGGACGTTCTACGTAAAAACACAACAAAAATAGAGATTGTGGATTTCATTGAAGAGCTAGTGACAAGGTTTGGTTCTCTGAAGACTATCATTTTTGATAATGCCATAGCTTTCCTAGGCAAAAAGATATGCCACTTTTCATTAACAAATGACATATTCCTTAAGACATCATCAAATTATTACCTACAAGGAAATGACCTAGAGGAGTCAAAAAATAGCGTAGTTTGACTCCTTAAAAGAATTGGTTCATAACACTAGAGGGAATGGCATAAAAACCTCTGGATAGTGTTCTAAGAAAACCATATAACTCCTAAGCAAGTCCTTAAGACTTCACCTTATGAGTTGGTATATGGGAAAGAGGCATTATTACCTATATCTATGGAGATTTCAACACTCCAATTGTTGAAATCCCTCAAGATAGAACAAAATGACACCATGGAGGTTCAGTTTGCCAAACTATTATAAGTACAGGAAAAAAGGGAGAATTCCCTAATAGTCATGACAAATTGTCAACAAGTGGTCAAGTGATGGTTTGACAAGAAGGCTTCTAACCAAGGCCTAAAGTGTAGATACTTAGTATTGAAGTATGATAAAAGGGCTACTAAGTCAGATCAACATGGTAAATTTGATAGTCTATGGGAGGGCCCCTTTAAAATCATTTGGTGTAAGGAGCATAATGCTTTCAAGTTAGAAGATATGGAATAGGAACCCTTAGGAATAACAGTCAATGGGATTCATCTTAAGTTGTTCCAATAAGTTTCAAGTTCTATTTTTGTACATATGTGAATAATGTTTTTATTTTATTTCTCTTTCTTTGGCCATTATTTTTCGAATTGGTTCATTTTTCTATGGAGATAACCCATTATTATGGAGGGTAGAACAGTGGGATTACTTTATATAAAATACACCCATGTGCAAATAAATAAACGCATGCTATAAAAGAGCCCATAAAATTGAAATGTAGAATGAAAGAAAGAGCCATGGATTTTTGTAAAGATATATATCTATTTATATATATTATTTGGGTTTTACATTAAAAAATGGTTGGGAAAGCCATAATCCAAAAATTATACAACTATTCAAGCTATTCTTTCATATATGAAAAATATATAGCTTTTTTCAGGCTTATATAGACAATTGTAAGGTAGGTGATGTGTACAACAACAAGAAATAAAGGAACTGGGAGACATTTTTTTCAGGAGCAAGGAGGCTTATCATCCAAGGGCATAGGAGGAAAAAATTCATGCATCAATAGCAGCATCTACCTCTTCTTCATTAGCAAGTTCTTCAGCAGCAGAAGTAGCATCATTCGGCACAACCGCCATTGGTGGGGGAAACACCTATTTCTTGAAGTCGATATACTAATCTATGTCATAAAATAGTATCATGTTGTAACTATAAAACAAGAAGTGCAAGGCTTGGGTAACCCTCCACCAATGCTCATTGCATATTTGAAGGTGCAATCAATTGAGAAATGACAACCATACAACTACCGCTTCTTCCTCGATATAGCGATAGAGGTCACTAGTTGATGGAAAACCTATCCCATATGCAGAATGAGAAACAACCTCACCTAGGCCATTCAGGTACTTTCTAGAAAAAATTTCCTTCACCAGATTCAGGATGAGAGGCCTGGGGATGCCAATGTTTAACATAGATGCTACAAAGTGTGAATAGATATTAGTATTCGTGCAATACTTGTCCTTGTACTCTATGCAGTCCATAACTAGAACCCATTTTATGGCTATCAGAACCAAGGAATGCTTATTCTCGGTCATTATTTTTAGCCACCACTAGAAACCTCCCCCAGGAATGCTTTATGTGACTTATAAGAGGTTAGCCTAATAGGAGTATCCATTATTTTGACACTATGCTTATACTTTCTAACCAATACTAAAATTTACCTATCACTGAGCCTATGAGAAAACTTGCTTAAAATTGCAACAACAACCTATCACTGCTCAAATACTAAGTGTGATTTCCTCACTACTTACTAGCCTATTTATAGAAAATATGAGAAGACACATGCTAATCCATTTTGAGGAAAGCATGATGATAACTAGATGCCAACTTGAAAGGTGTGCTTGCATTTACTAGCATTTCCAGACTAGTTGCATCTATGGAGGTGCGGTTCAATGTGTACTAGATTAATAGGGGCTAATTAATTATCTTTAAAAAGGTGGCACTCATCAATAATAAGTTGCATGGTTGTAGGCTATTGTGTCATCTCACAATTGTTTCCTAGAGCCCAAGGCAATATCCATATCTTTTCAAGCCATGATCACTTACTTTGGCTTAATCATTTTGTTCAAGATATTTATTGCCAGCTCATACTAACACAAGGCTAGAAAGAAAATTTTTGGCTCAAGTTTTAAAGGAATCACAACATATCACATGGTTTCCAAACACAATAATGAACTCTTGTTACCTCAAAATAGCAAGTATTTCATTCTACACGAATCACGAAATTAATGGTACATGTCGAATTAAATACAAAAAGTATGTTTTCCTCTACCAACTTGAGAAAATATAGCCAAATATTTGCATGAAAAGGTTTAATGATTCAAATTATTTTCACAAATTCCAAAGCTCAAGGTGCAGAGAAGTTTTTCTTAGCGTATAAAAAGCCGAATAAGAATAACAGAGTCCAGAACTCGCATAAGTCTTCATCCGAAGAAAAATGTCAGAGAGTTCATCTCAGAAAATGCAAGAGGAAATTGTCCAGGAGTTTTTTATAGCCATATGATCATTTCAAGATGTGTATTTCTATGAGGATTTGGCATATGCTATGCCTGGTATACCAAGCAAGCTGAAGAGGGCCTATACGATAGAGCTGAGTAGGCCCAAAGATTGCAGAAACAAGAAAAGGGTTGAGGAGAATAGGATAATATTTATGACTCATGGCTCACAAAAAACCCTAAATACTTAAGAGAGGTATCCTATGCAAGGTTAACGACACCAAACAAACACGTCTACAACAAGAAAGGTTTGGTACAATGGTCTTCCACAATACATGGTCTCGTTGGTGCATTATTGCTCAGAGATAGTTGGCGTTGCCATCCAATGTTATAACCCTAGCACCAACTACATCGATGGCTAAGAATTAAGAGTTCACATCACCCCACAGGCCATTTAGCATATGCTATGCATCCCAGACCCAATTAAAAGAAGAGAGAACATTGAGTCCTTTTACCCCGACAAAGGAGAAAAAACATGGAGGGAGATAAAAAAGAACTCAGATTTCTTGTTGGAGGAGATTGGAAAGAAAAGCGTCCTAGCTACTAAACTACCAACTATTCCATTATCACACGGTGCATTATGTGAAGATATGTAGGATGCCATGTCTATTCTATCTTTTGTATTTGGCCAAGACTCTGATGAGATGGTGGAAATATTTCAATTGGGATCGGCCTTCCAATTCCACAAGCAACACGATACCTTCTAGTATGATTTTGTTGAGTTCATGGTAGATGAATTAATATAGAAGATAAATAATTTCCTAGTAGAAGGAAAGTTTAGATTTATTTCTTTCCTAGTTCACATGTTCCTACATCAAAACCCTAATTTCTTCACCTGGTATTTTGAATTATCAATTTTTGATGAATGGGGTAAGAGGAAGCCAGTATCCACATGGACACCCTTTCTTTCCATGTCATATGATTATTGTGCATTTTTTAGATTATTTAATAACTTCGGCCTTGCATTATTTACCAAGAGAAGGTGACATAATCTGACTCGATAGGGATCAGACCAAATAAATGTAGAGTTTCACTCTCGCCTGTAACTGGTTCTTAGGAATAGATTTCACAATTCTTCAGATGTGCAACTTCACTGGTCAACCTTTGCTTCTCCTAGCCTACATCATAGATAGGGTGCTCATGGTTGAAATGTATAGGTAGGTGTGTATCATTGATTTTACCTTCTATAGTAGCAAAAGTGTTAAGAGAAAAGGATTCTTCACTTGTCCGAAGAATTTCAAATTAGTGACTCTATTAAAGAAACAATTAGACTAGTTACTATAGGATAAACTAGATTATTTAGGGTTGGTTTTGGTAAATGGCAAGTGGGATTACAACCCTTTCAATGACTTGTCAGAGCCGCATATGAAAGTCACACATGTTCCCTGACCTTACTGAGAGAAGCAGCATAAACTATAGGAAGATAAGGATGAAAATTTTGTTGAACTAGTGTGTATTCCTATGCAAGATACTAGAGGGCCATGGCACAAGTTCTCATTCGCATGGAATGCACCATGTACAATAAGTTGTAGAAGGATAAGGAGTGGACTGTTGAAAAAATAGAATCTTTCTAGAAGTATCACCAAGAGACAGGGCATTTAGATGCCCCTTATGATAGTTTGAAGGATGATAAGGAATTTGAAAAATGGTGGAATGATGAACACCCCAGCCTCGACTCTAGCATTAATAAGAGAGCGGACCCATGGGATGAGTTTGAAGAGTAGGAAGAGGAAGCGGCAACATTTTCCTCCCTTGTGCCGAAGGAGAAAGGCCTCAAGAAACTTGCCTATGTGGCCATGAATATGCATTTTAATATATCAAGGGCCTCACATACACTCACTTGGGTTGCTAAGCCAACCAGGGTATCACAACAACAAACAACAATAGTTGTCGAAGCTCAAGAGACCCCACCCACAAAATGACAGTGCACAGAGAGCATTATTGAAGAAGGTTTGTGAGAACCCATCGAAAAAAAAAGTGCTTGTAGTTAGCCAAGAGCTTGAGGTTGAAGAAGAGTCACTGATGATTTTGGAGTTGGAATCGACTATTCAACAAGTAAAATTCGCTACTTCTTCCCTTGCTTCTCATTCCTTGGTATTTTCCCCTACCTCAATGGTGATCCCTACCATGAGTACTGGCCCTCTATTTCCCACTTTTAATCCAACATATGTAGGAGGTTTCACCTAATTCTCATAGACCACTCCACCTAACCCTACTCCTTTATGAACCCTTACACCTTCTACTATTGCTTAGGCTCTCCTTACCTCATTTTTTGAAAATGTGCCCCTGTGAGTACCCCTTCATCTACTATTGTTGCGGATCCTTTTCCATTGCAATAGGTTGACACCACAATGACAACTCCTCCACAATCCTAGCCTATGATTCCTCTAGCTGATTCACCAATTCAGTCATTACAAGTGACTAGCCCCACTTCTGGTCCTCAAACCAAGCTTTGGAATGTGCCCCACTTTTCCTCATAAACTGTCACTCTCTAGAAGAAACAAATTTTTGCGCCTATGAGGATTACCTATCCCTATGCCCTACCTTCTGGTGCTCCTTTCACAGGAAGACTAGTTTCATTATCAGCTGAATTGATGGCACAAATTGATTGTGGAAAGGAAGCTCAAGCAAGTAGAATGCAAAAATGCATGGAAAAAGATGGCAGTGCTTCAACTGAGCCAAAAATACAAAATCTTTATGATGAGACCCGACAAGAATTGAAGTTTTCAACCATGTACCTGAGAGTAACCAAGCCCTAGGGGGAGATGCATCCAGAAGATTATAAAATATATGCAGTAGGGATTGACATGAAGGTGGTCCAACCACAAGATAAGGTTGAGATCATGGAGGAAATAGAATGGGTGGTCACCTTTTACTTCCTTAAAATTGGCTACTAGTTAAAGAATGATGAGCAACTTAAAGCAGTAAGGGAAAAAGTTAGTTTTTTAAAGAAAAAAGAGAAATCCTTGGAGGAAGATGTTGCACATATGATAGAGAGGGTGCTGGAAGTGGAGGATGAGAATAATAGACTTCAAGATGAACTTGCAAAGATTCAGACTACTGGCCCTACCATGATAAAAGAGCTACAGTCTAAGAATCAGGAGATAGAGTAGAATCTACGGTTGAAGAATGGAGAGCTGGAGTGACTTTACCTTGAGTATAGTCAAGGAATGGCATAGAGGAATGGATCTTTGGAGCACCAAAAAGCTCAATATGAGAAAATAATACAAGAAAAAGAGGCTAAATTTAAGGGCCAAAATTTTCAATTAGAAGAGCTCCAAGAGATAAAGTCTTCTCTAGATATGCACTTAGTAAATCACTCCCAAGCTGAGGAGAATTGGAATAAAGAAATGAGTAAATTTGCAGAGCAACTAGCATCCAAGAAAAAGAAAAGGGCATACTTGGCTAAGGACATTAGCTCAAAGGACATGGAGATTTCTTCTCTTAAAATCTCTCTCCTATCTTCTTCTACACAACCAAACATTATTTTGTTGGTAAGGCAGTTGTACATCTCTCACTAGGAAAAGATTAAAGCCTTTTTCCTAACATTGTAGACTACCCTCTGATTCATTGCCAATGAATCAAAGCTGAGCCAAGAGGCTCATGGTATGATTGAGAATTCTTGTGGTTTATCTTAGAGAAGGTTCCAGAAGCAAGAGATCTACTCACCAAGCTATACTCAGTCTTTGATGAAAACCTCACCAAGGCAAGAATTGAAGATCAGGATGTTGCTACTTAGATGGAAAATAAGTTTACTCATTGCTGCTCTGCTTGTCAGGGCACTAAAGCAGCCATGGCTACTCTAAGCAAGACACTGGACAACATATGGGAGAGTTTCTCTAGGCTAAGTAGGATGGCTTTGTCATCCCCGTTCCTTGAAAATGACTCAATTGTCATGGCCGAGCAGATTGTGAAAAGAATAAAAGAAAAGGAAAATGATTCGGAAGCTTTTAGGAATTTCATTCATCCTCCCACAATGACTGACATTGAGGGAGTGATTCATCTGCTTGCACAACTACTATTTCATTGTGAAGCAGGGGTTGGTTTACCTAATGCACTACCTCATAAAGAAACTATCGAGCTAAGTGGATCATAGGAGAAATTGCACAAAATGGTGAAGCCATCTAAAGATGAATGGTTTCCTCTACAGGAAACTCTTTCCACTCTTTGGCTGCATTATCTAATGAAACTACACTCTAGCCTTTAAAACATAAAAGTTTTAAGTTCTTCCTTCCTCAAGTGAAATGCCCCTAGTAGTCACCAAAAGTTGTTAATAAATATTAACTAGCTCCCTTCAGGTGTTTTTTCCTCTATGCATCGGCCCGTGTATCACAATTAATCAACTCAACCTTTTGTCTAACTTCTCTCCTACTCCACATGTCTACTCTTCACAACCCTAAGTTTTTGCATTCCTTTTGCATCCTGAGAAACCCCGCTATGCTTCCACATGCCATGGCTACAGGATATTTTGATCATTTTTTCTTGCTGCCTCATCGACCTTTGCTCAATTTCCATGAATCCATAATTCCCAAAAAATTTACGGGCCCCACTATCTGTCGTGTACTCTTGCTACATGTCTACTCTTTGCAAAACCTTCAGCGTAAAGATGAAGTAACAACCGCGGGCAGGGAAATGCTACCACACATCTCTTTTGTACCCAGCTGATGATCATTCACTACACTATTAGTCAAGTGTTCTACCCATTTGACACATGTAGCCTTAGCGCAAGTCTTCAGTGGTGAGAGAGAGAGGTTGAAATGGGTAGTGAAAGGCTACTAGGTGCCTAGTTGGTGGATCTCATGTTCGAGCGATGGACTAGACAAGCCAAATGCTACTATTGGCCACTACATGTAGTAATCATTTGCACGATATGGTGACACTTGTTTGATTAAGCCTTTTTGGGACCATTGCCATCATTTGCAAAGGATGCACCTATGCCTGGAATGACCGAATGCTTGGTTTCAAATCTATTCTATTGCAATGGTTTGGGGAATATTCTAATTTTGTATCATTGCCAGGGGATTGTGAAATATTTTCTGTTGTTGCTCTCCAAAGCAGTGGGGGTTATTTCTTGATATATATACTTTTCTCTATTGTGAGAAAAGGGTCCAGAATTTGGAGGAAACACCAGTTTTGGTTAAAGACACCAGGGCTTTATTGTTGTTTTATTTTATTGCAAAGACTCTTAGACTATGCCAATTGTTTGGCCTCTATTTTTCATGCTATTTGATCAAAATGTAAATTGTGTTTTATTGTTTGGACATTTCATTTAAGAATTATATATGTTGAATGCAATTTTTCTGACCTAGACCATGTCTAATGACTCTTCCTGGTAGTAGGAATGTATGCAATATTATTTTATGTCAATGAATGGATTGTCTATGTTGTAATCTTTAGTTTCTAATTTTTTGAAATACTACAAACACCATCCAGGCCCTTAGATCTATGATTTATCGTGTCCATGATTAAGTCTTGGCACATCACCTTAGGTTAGACTTTATTTTATTATATCTATTTTCTTTTCCCTTTCCAACCCCCATTATAGAAGAAGTCGACTTCTCTAAAAACCTGGAGGTCACTTAGTTTAGCACAAAAGGTGCCCCATAAACTGAGTTTCCCATAAGATGCTATTACCTCGTCAAATTTTTGAATCAATAGGTGTTTTTAAACCTCTCAACACATGCAAAACATAAATGCTCTACCTCTCTTGAAAGGTAGAAATATGCAAACAAGTTCCAAATTTCTACCTCAAGGCCTCTTGGGTGTCAGATCATGACAATGCTTGGAATAGTTCAATTGGTTGATGTGATTTTCTGGTAATCATAGGGTGGCCTTTATGGTTTACAAATCATGTGAAGTAGGGTCTACAAATAAATTTTCAAGGTGTTGGAAGTTAATGAACAGTGGCTACTTATTCAAAAAGGTAAGCTAAAACTTAGTTCAATCACCAAGTTTGACATAGTTACAGTGATTGGAATCCTACTCTAACAAGGAGTTAAAAGAAATATCAAAAGAAGAAGGGTTAGGAGAAGCTATTCTAAATCTAAGCTATGAATAAATAGTAACAATGGAGGATGCTATAGTGGATAGACTCCCATAAACTAAGATCTATCTGACCAAGAAAAACCTATAGCTACACAAAACCAATGCAATCTTCAAAGGACTACTAATTTTTAGATTATGCATTTGCCTCATGAACATACAATTGAACTAAAGTGCAACATATGAATTAGCTCATATTAGCTTTACAAAGTGATTAATCATCAACAAATCACAAAAATCATGAGCTTGGAATTTCATCAAATACTATAACATGATTCACCATTAAAGATATTCAAGAAACTAAAACTAAAACTAACATGGAGGTTTAATCATGCATTCAAAATGAACAAGTTCAAATAAAACACCCAAAATAATGCAATGCCTCCTTTTATTGCTAAAAAAGGCCTCTTACAATAATTGACCACCACCTTACAAATGAGGAGCAAGCCCCTATTTATAGTTTTCCAAAGCCCAAATGAATGGCTATGATTTAATCACAATGTGTGGCTCAGGTTCAATACAAGTTAGGGTTTCACCTACTCGCAATATTTCACAATTTAAAATATGTTCTTGTATTTTTCTCTATTTTGTCATCTAGTGACCTTGACACTATAGAAATTTTGTTCTTTAGTGACTGCCCTTTTTGTTGTAGCTTAAAATAGTTAACATCTTCCTTCTTGTCTAACATGTTAGTATCATTCTTCATCTGATCAACTGAATCTTCTTGGACATTTGTGTTACTGAAAAGTAACTATGCTACTCCTAATCCTAGTGGATAACACCTTAATGATCATAATCATACAATGGAAGATCAAACAACTCCCTCTCATTCCTAATTTTGGTAGACAACCTTCTAATTTCCTCAGCCTAGATCACTTTGGCATGCACCCATATGTTCATTAGTCCTCCCTAGAAAGTTAATCTTTATTTGTGAAAACATCCCTCTATTAGGAATCTTAACCATCCCTACCCATGTGAAAGCACTTCCCTTTCATAGAAATTTGATATAAATTCATATGTGGACATATGATGGGTGATCTTCCCCCTTTGGATGTTTGGTTATTTTTAGTATATTCAAGTTTTCTTGTGGTGGCATGATCTCATCGGTGAGAATTCATGAATAATATCCTTTTGAAACAAGCTCCCTTAGTAATCTCCATTTATAATCAGAGCTCTACAAAAAATAATAAATTAAATTAGGCTCATATAAATGATTCAATACTCATAGGAATATGAAAATCCCCTAAATTCCTCATTATGATTACTCAATCCTCTCTAATTGTTCACCCCTCCAATTATTAAAATTAAAAGGGACAATATTATTCACATGTTTGTATAATTCTCATTTATGTAATGATTGTTTGATCATGATTCATATTACTCCCAAACCTTTGAACTCCTCTACCATCACATATTTACACAACCATGCACATTAAATATCCTCCCCATACTTGAGCTTTCTTCATAATTATATTGGGCTCATTCCTCTTTCAAACTTAAATGTAAATCTCATCCCCCCAAAGTATTTTGTCTTCAAATTTCCCATTGAGATTATAAAAATATTAAGTGACGTGAAGCCTTTGTGGAATGAGTCACTTGAGAGGGAGGAGTAGTGCAAAAGAGTGATATTTGTAGAGATAGTAATGTCCTGGGCTACATGGAAGTAGTGGCTATGGGCCCTAAGGTGTAAGAGTTTGTGTGAGCAATTTCATAAATAATGGAAGGGAGAGAGATCCAACCCACATAGTGGACATCGCAAGCCCAAAATCTATGCTCACATTTCTATGCTTTATTATTGCATCTTTGTAGTCTTGCCTCCATATTCATTGTCTCATTGAAGGGGGTAAGCTATTGTATTGCTTACTGTATAGGGAGTTGCTTTTCCAATGTAGGATTAGATTGAATATCATCAAAGGTCAATTTTTCATTTCCACCCATTGAGCTCACTAAGTGACTAAATACCTGCATAATGCTAAGGTTGTTTCCCAACACACATCATCCATCGACCTCACTACCATTATCTTGAATGAAAATGAGGGACCTGTCCCTCCATTTTATATCATTATCTAAGCATCTGTAGCATTTCACATCATCACTACCCCATGATCTCATCAAAATTTATGTACTACAAATCCCCCAAAATGTCTTCATTTCAAAGAATCACCATTCATAGGTATGAGGAAAATAGGATCTTAATATAGATAAGCTAGAAAATGAGGCTCCAAATTCCATAGTCCATGGGAATGCAAGCATTATAGGCCAAAAGGTGTGGGAAGATACGGTGAAGTTGTTGTGAATAGTTGAGGTGATAGCGACTACCATGACATAGAGATTAGCCCAAAACAATTAGAGGTGATGTAGTTGTTGGTCACTTCCTCGTGTCACTCTCTCACACTATCACACCCTTTATGATTCAAGTGTGACCAACATCCTTGGTCCTATAGATTGATCAAGAGCCCACAAGAGGAATGTGAAGGATTATTCTTCACAACATCACATAATTTGCACAACTTGGTGAAATGAAGCAAACTATTATCAAACACCAAGGTCATAGTGTATCATACAACCTAGTCAAGGTTACTTCATAACCCATCTATATCAAGAATTTAACCATCTACCCCCCATGTGGTCATGTATTCCTTGAGCATCATCTTTTCATCCCTAGAGTTTTTTCCATCTTAATTTCTTCTAGCATGAGGATTTTAATAATCCCCTTTCATCTTGAGAGGTGTCACCATCACGATCCCTCTAGAGGGAATTGGTTCACTCTTTTACACACCCATCACTCAAATTATTGGTTTAATGGATCAAGAGAGATCAAGTGCCTCCTAAATGTACCTGAAGGCATCATATTAGATCATCCTATAGCTTTGTTCAAGATCCTAAGAAGCGTGCAAGGTCAACATTCTGTCGTTAATGTCTTACTTTCTAAAAGAATTCAATAACGCTTTGAATGCATTGCAAATTCATTCATAAAATATTAATGATATTTTACCAAACACCATATGTGAATTGCTTGTATCCTTCATGCTCTTTTAAGAGAGTAAATTCTTACATGCCCCTTGTGTAAGAATGCCACTTGGGAAAGATGGTGAGAAAGGTTGAGGGTTTTTCCTGGTGCAAGTCCACCAAAGTGCGTGTAGAGGAGAGACTATAGGAAGATGGTATTATATGGTCATAGGAAATGGCGTGCACATCCTCAACCTCCATGAAAGAATATTTTCCAATGGAATTTTAAAGATCAAATCCTTCCATCATTTTAAAGAAAGTGCCACCCTCGTAAGAATACCCACAGGCCCATGATGAAGCAGTTATTGTACTAATATTGAATGATGCATGATCCCCACTCACACTTGGATTAGAAACTACGTCAACATGTTTGTTATTCTACTACCATGCTTCAAAAAATTGGGTGCAAAAAATGACATGTGGGAAGCTATCAAGTATGGAACACAACAACTAGCAATAAGACCAATTTCCTCCATAGTATAAACATTTGCATCCTATGGGAAGGATGTTGTAGGAAATTGGGATGGGAATGCCATTTCTAAAAGACAAGAAAAGCTACGGGCTTCACAAATGGAAAATCCATACCATCGAATGTGGAGGAAGTCTTACAGAAGGATATGGTAGAGATTCCTTAAATAGTAGTGAAGGAATAAGGGAAGTTTGCATTAAAATACCCATTGGCGTCATGAAGCTTGGGACCCACACACAAGATAAATTTATGGGGACTACAACACTTAGAGATTGGGATGACATAGTTAGGTCTCATTGTTTCAATAGAATTTTGTTATCCCCATGCAATGCACATCTCAAGCTTTGTCACATCCATTCTCGTTAGTTTCTAAACAATTCTTATGATATAGCTACTTGTTCCTTTTTCATAAATTTTGTTGGGAACCATGCAAGGCCAATCCATAGACCCCCTCCCTTGATCCTTATTTTCTCTTATATTCTTATACTAGGTGAGATATAGCTAATGTAAAAGGTAGAATGCTTAGGACTTTCCACCAACCATTTAGTGTTTAAAAAGTTACCCCTTGCTACTTCTTGAGTTTAATTCACGAAACATCAAATTCATCAGGCCTCCCTTCTACCACTAAATCAAGACTCCAAGTCTTCTATTATTATTATTGTGTGACTTATCATTATTAATTTCCTTAAGCTCTTGGCTATATGAAGCCTACCATTAGAAGTCTACCTTTGTAGAGAACTGGAGGGGCATAGATGTTTGATATGGAGGCTTGAAGTGGGTAGGCCACGTGGGTAAGGAAGAGCGGGTATCACTTAGAACATGTGACAACTTTGATGATGTGAGAGCCCATAGAGAATAAGTGTAAGTAAATAATGTAGGGGTGCTACTTTAGAATGTTGTTAGAATGATGTGATGCTAATGAAATCCCTTCTAACTACACCTACAATAAAAAATTGCAGAGGTTTACTGAGGGCAAGCTACAAGAGAATGTTGTTGTGGAGAGATGAGTGACAACCTCTATGAATGTTGAACCCACATAACCTTAATTATTTGATAACTTCATTAGCCCAATTTGAGAGCTTTCATAATGCCTCACCCTCAGCTTTATCATCATCCCTTTTACTCAGTCACAAGAAAGGGAACATGAAAGCTATATGAATCTTTGTGGGACCAATAAGATGACTTTTTAATTAGATAGGCCAAAAGAAATAACTAGAATATCCTATGTTCTTGTCCATCTCTTAATTTTCCCTACTTGCCTCTTAAGCTCATGCTTTAGACAATATTTGGAATTTGTGTAATTTTCCATTCCTTTTAACAATTATCACCTTGGCTAATTATCTTTAGAGTACATCATGAATTCCTATAATGTCTTTTTGGCTAAAATCACTAAACTTATCTCAAGTTGTGATTTTTGGGCTATAGAGTAGGATGGTGTAGATTTGACATGCCTAGTTGTTGTGACATGTTAGAGAATGGCTCCATATGGATGAAGGTCCACAAGTGGAAATCCACATAAGTGGACCCACAACAAGCCCACAAAATTGAATTATTCGTTAATGCTTTTTAGGATTTGTGAAGGGAGACATCCCCTATAGAACCTATCATGTGGGATGACATGAAAATTTGACTATTACTGAATGGAAATGGAGGGGCTATCCATATACGACTACCCATATAGACCAACTTGCAACAGCTTTGACTTAGCATTTTGTTTGGTAGACTCCCAAAGGAAGAGAGGTTAATGATGGGCATAAAGCCTGCAATGCATGTGGATGGGTTGACCCTGTCACTAAACAACAGTGGTGAGATGACAAGTTGCACATAGCATTTTACATAAGCTTTTGGACCTAGTGAAATTTTCAAAATATGGGGCTCAATCCATTTGATAGTGGTGATAAATATAGGTCTTGCACTGAAAAATGGCATGAGGGGTAGGTTGCCAAATAATGGTGATGAGGAGGGAAATGGCAGGAATGGAAAGACCAAGTGTGAAACCCACCATATAGGTAGAACATAAGGGTTAGCTACTAGCTAGTGGTAGGACACAAGAGGAACCCGCATGAGGTGACCTACAGTTGCGGGTTTGTGAGGCCTGAAGGACGCAGTGACAAATGTTGATGAAGGACATGCCCTTCGAGAGGATGTCTAAAGTTAGTTGTTAGTTGAACAGTGAAGGGATGGAGGCATTGCACAAAGGGAGATATGTACCTATAGGTCTGTAGGGCTTGGAGGATGCTAGGGAAATGGACTAAGGGAAACCTGCAGGAACATTTCCACAAAAGAAAAAGACTTAGAAAAATTTAGGTGGGTGAATTTGGTCAGGGGGAATTTGATCATTTTAAGGAACATGACCAACTTAGGATTAGAAATAGGGGCACACAAAACAAGGAAGGGGAAAATTTTCTTGTCAAGAGAAATAACCTATTAGGAGAAAAAAAGAGGGGGTCCCTACCTATGGAGGGGCATGTGTGCAAAACATTCACCGCAATAGTGAGCCATCTTTTGTATGCATGTTATGAGCCTTTTAAGGACAATGAGTCTTGGTAGTGAGACCTATACTATTTTTTATCTAGATATAATAAATTGTGAGTTAAACCTCACCATGGTTTATCCCATTCTAGGTTTTCCACGTAAAAATCTTGGTGTTCATGTGTGTTTTGAATTGACTTGGTTTTATGTTCTCTCTTGTTGATTCAATCAAAATAGTAATAATGATTAAGTTGATTTTATTATTAGTTTCTAGAATATTGATTCAACCCCCTCTTAGTATTCTGGATGTTCAACATAAGGGCCTTAGAATCCCTACTCATTTGTTGGCCACTAACTTTGAATATTCTTGAGCATAAGGGTTGGCTACCCTTTAGAGGATTTTAAGGTTCTACTAGAAAAAAAAGCCAACATAAGGCATAACCTCTTGAGTGTTGTACAAATGCATAGCAAAGGATACAATCTCATGTGTCTAAGATGATGGATGTGATATCATAAAATGCTCCAAAACTATAGTTGTTTCTAGAAGAAGAATAGATGGAAATGCTTATTAGCTTAAAGGAGTTGGTGGTTATTGATTTATGACTTAGATTAATGAAAGTTGGTTGTGGCATAGAAGGATGTGCCACATCAATTTTGATAGCCTATTTAGGATTAGTTTAGTTCAAGATGTGAGAGATCTACCAAAGATTACAAAACCCATCAATGTTGTTTACAAGGAATGTCAAATTCGGAAGCAAGCAAGAAGAAGTTCCAAAGTCAAAGAACAATCTTCTACCAGACTGTTGGAGTTGGTGCATATAGATCTTTTTGGTCCTACTAGAGTAAGAAGTTTTCAAGGTGATATTTATTTCATGCTATTAATTCATGATTACTCTAGAATGGCTTGGGTTACTTTTCTCAAAGAAAAATCAAAAGCTCCAAATAATTTTAAAACATTTAAAGTTATGGTTGAGAATGAAATGGATATGAAAATAAAATGTTTGAGATCTGATAGAGGTGGATATTTCACCTCTAATGAGTTTAATTTTTTTTGTGAGAATCATGGAATAAAGAGGCATTTATCTACCCCTAGGACTCCTTAGAAAAATGGATTCATTGAAAGAAATAATAGGATTGATCAAGAAACTACAAGCACAATGATGAAAGAGGAAAACCTACTAGAAGTCTACTAGAGGGAATCAATTCATGCTATTGTCTACATACTTAACAAAGTTCAAGAAAAATAAAATAGTGCAAAAAATCCCTATGAGTTGTGGTATAGAAGGATCCCTACTATGAAATAATTTAGAGTGTTTGGAAGAAAATGTTATATCAGAAGAGATGAAGAGAACTTACAAAATTTTGATACAAGATCTGATGAAGGTATCTTTCTTAGATATTCTACAAGAAGTAAAGCTTACTAGTACTACAACAAGAGGCTGAAAAATATTGTTGAGAGTACAAGTGTTAAAGTGGATGAAGAATTATAGAAGAACTCAATGTTGATAGATGGATATGAATCAGATGAGTCCTCTTGTAGATAAAATGATAGAGATGAAGGTAAGGAAAAAGAAGTTAAAATTGAAGAGGAAGAAGCTCTAGAAAGGATACCTAAGACTCTTAAGTATGTTGAAAGTAAAAAATCTAAAGATCAAATCATTCATGACAAGGGAAAAGGTGCTTTGACAAGGAGAAAATTTTCTATAGCTAAAGAATAGGTAAATATATGTTTACTTTCTAAAGTTAAACCTAAAATAGTGATTGAAGCATGTAAGGATGAGTACTAGATTGAGGATATAGATGAAGAAAAACTATAGATTGAAAAGAATCAAACTTGGGAACTTTTCCCAAGGCCTACAAACAAAAATTTAATTGGAACTAAGTGGGTATTCCAAAACAAATTGAATGAGACTGGAGAAGTAGTAAGAAACAAGGCAGGTATTGTGTGTAAGGGATACTCACAAGTAAAAGGAATATATTTTGAGGAAACATTTTCTCTGGTGGAAAGAATGGAAGCTATTAGGATGTTTTTTGGCTTTTGTAGCATATAAGTATTTCAAAGTTTATAAAATGTATGTGAATTTTTCTTTCTTGAATGGTGAGTTGGAAGAAGTATACATTGAAAAACCAGAAGGATTTCAGTTATCAAACAAACAAAATATGATATGCATATTGAAGAAATAATTATATCAATTAAAGAAATCTCCTAGAGCTTGGTATAAGAGGTTGAATATGTACATGGTACAACAAGGACCAATAAAGGTACTACAAACAGTAATATTTATTTCAAAATTGAAAAAGATCAAATCTTGATTGTGTTTGTGTATGTTGATGATATAATCTTTGGAGGAAATGAATCAATGTGAAGGAGATTTTCAAAAGATGTGTAGAATGAGTTTTAAATTTCAATGTTTTGGGAGATGAATTTCTTCCCTAGACTCCAAATCAATCAGAAAAAAAAGGTATATTCATTTCACAATCAAATTGTGCCAAGGAAATGTCAAAGAAGTTTGGAATGGAAGATTCTAAATTAATATGTGCCCTATGGTTATTGGTTGAAAGCTGAGTAAGAATGATGAATCTCTTAAGGTTGATTAGAGAAAGTATAGATCAATGATTGGAGGACTGCTATATCTAACTACTATGAGACCAAATATCATGCATGAAATTTTTATTGTGGTTATATTTCAAGAAGATCCTAGAGATTCACATGTTGTAGTAGTGAAGATAATATTCAAATATTTGAAGGGCACCCTAAAACATGGTTTGTGGTATATCAAGGATATTGATTTTTCTCTAAGTTCTTATACAATTGCAAATTGGTAAAGATGTACTAATGATAGAAAAAGTATAGGTGGTGGTGAATTCTTTCTTGGATGTATATTGGTGTCTTGGCTAATAAAGAAGTGAGCTTTGGTGTCCTTATCTACTACAAAAGTAGAATATATTGCAGCAACATATTGCTGCACACAAGTGTTTTGGATGAGGCAAACCTTGAAGGATATTAGAATGGTATATGATGAACCAATTTTTATCTTCTATGACAAGACAAGTGCTATTAACATTTCAAATAATCTAGTAATGTGATCAAGGAAAAAAAATCCCAATCCAGTATCAACTTTTGAGAGAGAAGGTTGCAGAGATTGAGGTGAATCTAGAGTATGTTCCTAGAAAGGATCAAGTTCTTGATATATTTACTAAGGATCTTACTAAGGATACTTTTGAGTATCTTTAAGAGAAGTTAGGGGTTGTTCCCACTCCTTTGAACTAGTTTCATAAGGATATGCATCAGTCCATTGGATCTCAAGATTCTTTCCTTGTTCTAGATTGATGCTAGTTGTTTCCTCTCGAGGGGAGTAGGTTGTACCATTGTTGGTTGTTGTAGTTAGGGGGAGTAAGTAATGGTATAGGTTGGTGTTGTCCTTTTTCATATGTGTCAAAATATATGTGCATTGGTTGCTAGTTGTTATACTTTTTTGTGTTCTCCTAAGGAGGAGTATGCAGAGTAGTAAAAAGGAAAAGATATTGCAGAGCAATGGTGAATAGGTACAAGTATGATTAATTTCAAAAGGGAATAATGAGAGAGAGATGTGTCACCCTTTTCCATTGATTTTAAATGGGGGGAGAAATTAATGGAAAAGGGAAATATTTTGTGGAAAAGGAGAGTAGTAAGCTAAGGGGGGAGAAAGTAAAAGCGGAAAAGACAGAGTTTGGTATGGAGTAGTGTGTTAGTGATCATGTGTTGCTATCAATGACAAAGGGGGAGATTGTTGCAAGTATGAGTAGTTGGTGTTTCCATCGATATCAATAGGTTTATGTTTGTGTTGTCATTAATTTCAACTAGTTAATACTATTGGTGATTGTTGGAAATCTACTGATGGTTGAGAAGTTGTTATGATGCTTTGATTAGTTTCATTATGTTGCCATTTGTAAGTGTTACTATTTTCAACATATAGTGTTTCCTTGATAAGAATTTATATGGTTGAGTTGATATGTTTTAGTTGGTTTGGTTGTGATGAGGAGGTGTTCCAAATGATGAGAGTTTTTTTGTGGTGCTTGGTTTCCAAGTTCTTTTGAGAAAATTTGAATAAAAGAGGAAACAATGTAGTGTAGAGGTGTTTTGGTTTTTCTCCACATTTTTTTTGTGCTAGATATTTTATTATGTGGTTCAGATATGTTGATCAAAGGTATCCATAAGTGTTATATCCAAAGTTTCTTGATCTAGATCATTGTGAAAAGAAAGTTGTGTTCACCAGTGTGTGAACTATGTGTTGTAGTGGTGTATGAGAGAAATGGTTTTTCTCCATATTTCTCCATAGTATTTTTTCTAGTCTTTTGGTTCTATAAGTATTATAATAAGGTTCATATCTAACTTTTGTTGAATTTGTTTGTGGTTTTGTGCTCTGCAAATCAATTTCTTGAGTTACAGTGTATGGAAGTTTATCTCGGTGTATAGGATGATTTTTTTCTCAAGTGAAAGTTGTTACAAAGGAATTTGTTGGATTTCAAGGTGTTTGTGGAATATTCCAAACTATGTTCAAGTATTCTTTGCAGTTCACAATTTGTGTTTGGATCAAAGGAAGCATGTACTTAAAATTTTAATGGTGTTTACATGGGTTTGGCTAACCTTGGGTGTTCACACTAATTGCAATTTTATTTGGTGCTCATGGAAGTGTGGCATGGCATGTATGAGTGGTTTTGGGTCCAATTTAATGCATGTTGTGGTACACCTTCATTCCTTTCAACCATGGGAATTTTTCGGTGATGACCTCATTTGAATTTGTACAATTGAGGTGCATAGTTGACCTTGGAGAATGTGTTCAAGGTTGGAGAAGGTATAAATAAGCATTGTGTTATTGGAAGATTGGTGTGTATTGACTGTGGTGTGAATTATAGAGGTGTGAAGTGTGAATTTTTGAAGTGTAATGTGAGATATAATGATTTAGACTACTAGAAGTAGTGAGAAGAAGGTGTCTACAATATTTATAAAGGATATGAATGTGTTGGTGATGTTATGGTAAACTTTTCTATTGCACTAAGATGTATTTCTCACTGTAACATTCTTCTTTCTTCTTTTTGTAATCTGACAATGAGCCATTGGTAGTGAGCTCTTCTTTCTTTTGGGTAGTGATCCCTTCAGTAGTGAGCCTACTATATTTAGTGTTGTAATTACTTTATATTGTGAGCTAATCATCACTATGGTTTTTCCCTTCTTGGGTTTTCCACATAAATCTGGCATTCTATTGTGTATGAAGCTAATGTGTTTTAGTTTTATTTTTTTTATTTCATTCTAAATCATTCTAACTAATTAAAGGTTATTAAACCTGATGTGGATCTGAATATTAATGATGGTTTTGATGTTTTAATGAACAACTAATTCACCACCCTCTTAGTTGTCTTGTGCATTCAACACTTAGTATGTAAGGTTGTATCAATTACTAAGCATCATTCATTGAATGCACAACATACACATATAAAATGCTAAAATGATAAATAAAAGGATACATAGATATGTCAACTAGCAATTTATGTTATGCTAGGTGTCCATGTAAAATTGATAAATTATAGGTCCCATAAGTCTAGCAAGTTGTGTTATGTTAGGTGGCCATATAAAAATAATCAAATTCATATGCCAGTAAGCTCCATTACGCCAATGCTATGAAAATCATCATTTAGGGAGTGCATAAAAGTTTAATGTCACGAGGGATGAATTGATGAGGGCACAGCCCAAGACTCACAAAATAACCCACAAACAAGAGAATAATTTTATTATTTAGAAAATGGAGCTTCTTACATGTAGAGGATCTCAAATCCCCAAGTTCTACAACACATGCAAGTTATAGAAAGCTACAGAATAACCCTTTCACAATATGCGAGCTTGTCCCCAGAAAGTTACCCAAAAATACTAGAAACCCGCCCATAAATAGAGCTCCTCTTTAGTTTGGAGAAAAAACAACATTAAAATTTGAGTTTAGGTGGTTTGGCACCGAAAATTACAACTTGAAGTTCAAATTTCAAAAGAAAATTTGCAATTGTATCTTCTAGAAAGTGCGCCAACTTCCCAGGGCCATAACTTTTGACTCGGGGCTCCGATTCGCAAACCGTTTGAACCGTTGGAAAGGTCTCGAAGTCAAGAACGCGCTCAAAATTGCTATGCCAATTTTGGAAAGCTTTAGGGCCGTTCTAGAAGCTCTAAGTGCCTCAAATCCAACTCAAAATATTTTCAGGTGCAAATCTAGGAAACTAAAACTGTAATATCTTTCAACCCAGGAATAGAAAATAAAAACCATAAATTGGAAATTTCATTATGATGAAAGGGTATCCAAAAATGTAAAAACATCTAAAAAATAATAACTTGAAATTTAACTATTTTTGGGTGACGCAAGATTGCCCTTACACCACTGGATGCTCCTGCATTAGACACCCAGGGTAATTTGAGAAGTGACCCTGTCACATCTCAGATGGTTGAGGGAAACCCAACTGGTCAACCGCTGCCTTAGATAGCCAGGATGAATCTTCCACAAGACTTCATCTCCATTTCACCAGATATTCTTCATACTGCCTATTTCTGGTACTCCTTCCTACACGACTATCCAAGATTTCCTTAATCTCATCCTTTCTGAAGTAGATGTTGGAATCCCACACTATTCCATTATTGGTACTTCCTCAGTGCCACCTTCATGATACTCTATCAAATCTAAAATGTTGAACACAGGGGAAATGTTGAATCCATCGAGCAACTCTACCTCATATGCATTCCTTGAATCATGCTTCTTTAAAATTTTACAGGGACTGAACTTCTTCATCTTCAATTTGTTATATGTTCCCACTGGAAACCTTTCTTTCCTCAAGTGGACCATCACTTCATCACCAATCTGAAACTCCTTATACCTCTGCTTCTGATCTGCCTTAGCCTTATCTGCATATTCATCTTGTTAATATGTTCTCTTACCTTCTCATGTATATCCTTGATGTGTTCTGCAAATTTTTGGCTTCAACACTTATTTTCTTCTCTTGGTCCATCTTCCTCAATTCCGGAGCTGTTCTGGGGCTACCTCACATACATAATCTGGAATGGTGATCTACCAGTGCTTCGTTGTGAGAATTGTTCAGAGAATTCTGCCTAGGGTAAGATCAAGTCCCATCCCTTGGGTTATCTCCTACCAAACATCTTAGTAGGTTACACTCTATCTGCACATCTATTTGATGGTGATGTGAGCTAAACTTGACTCTGTCTTTGGCTTCTTCCATAAGGTCCTCCAAAAGTACCCCACAAATTTGGTGTCATGATCTGAAACAATACTCTTTGGCAGACCATGTAGCCTCACCACCTCTTTGAAGAACAAGTCAGCAATGTGGACTACATCATGGGTCTTCTGACATGGAATGAAATGTGCTATCTTCCTATCAACCACCACAAAGACTGAATCATTCCCTTGGTTGTCCTTGGAAAACCAAGAACAAAGTCCATACTTATATCCTCCCATGGCCTCTCTAGTACAAGTAAGGGCTGATATAAGCCTGTATTCTGCTCACTCCTTTAGCCATCTGACATACTACAGCTTTGTACAAACTTCTTCACATCCTGTATCAACTGAGGCCAATAATAATGCTCACTGATAATGGCAATGGTCTTATCTTGACCAAAATGTCTGCCATTCCTCCACTATGCTTCTCCTTTATCGGGTTCTCCCTCATGGAACTCCTCGGGATACACAATTGACTTCCCTTAAATAACATGCCATCCTAGATTATGAAATCCAGCCACCTGTCCTATCCACTGTAATAGGTTCCTTGCAAGCTTTCCAAGCCTTTGCAAAATCGGGATCTTTTGCATACAATGTCTTGAGTTCATTGAACCCAACCACTTCAATCTACATCTTTGTCATCAATTTATGCCTCCTACTTAAGGCATCTGCAACCCTATTTGACTTCCCATCCTATGTTTCAAAAAAAAGGTATAACTCTACAAAAACTCTACCCATTTCATATGCCTCTGATTTAATTTTCCCTGACTATTTAGGTACTGCAAGGCCTGATGATTAGTATATAGAACAAATTCCTTGGAAAAAAATAATGTCTTCATTTCTTTAATGCTTGAACTATTGCATAAAACTCCTGATCATATACATAATACTTTCTCTTGGCATCATTTAACTTTTCACTGAAATAGGCAATGGGATTACCTTCTTGGCTCAATACTACTCCAATGGCACAACCACTGGCATCACAATCCACCTAAAACTCCTTGTTGAAATCTGGGAGGGCTAGAATAGGTTGCTCTGTCACTTTCTGCTTCAACAGTTCAAAACTTTTTGCCGCTCTAGTGCTCCACTTGAATTCTTTTCTATCCCCTCTCATTGTTTCAGTCAGGGGTCCACAAATACTATTGAAGTTTCTAATGAACTTTCTATAAAAACTACCCAAACCATGGAAAGATCTCACCTCGGTAGCAATTCTTGGGGTAGGCCATTCCAAAATAGCCTTCACCTTCTCTGGGTCCATCTTGAGACCTTCTGCTGAGACAACAAACCCCAAGTATACTAACTCCCTCTTCACAAAACTACACTTCTTTAGATTAATCAACAATTTCTCTTCTCTTAGCTTCTCAAAGGCTATCTGAATATGCATCAGATGCTCATCCAACATCTTACTGAAAATTAAAATATCATCTACATACACAATAACAAAACTTCCCAGAAATTCTTTTAGTACCTCGTTCATGAGCTGCATGAATGTGCTCGGTGCATTGGTTAGCCCAAAAGGTATGACTAACCACTCATACATACCCTCTTTGGTCTTGAAGGCAGTCTTCCATTCATCTCCCTCTCGAATCTGGATCTGGTGATATCCACTCTTTAGATCAATCTTTGTGAAGTACTGAGCTCCACTCAAATAGTCCATCAGGTCACCCATCCTTGGTAGGGGAAATTTGTACCTGATTGTTATCTTGTTTATGGCTCAGGAATCTGTACACATCCTCCACTCCCCATCCTTCTTTGGTACTAGTACTGTAGGTACTGCACATGGACTCAAACTCTCTCGTATCAAACCCTTTCTCAACAACTCTTGAACTTGTCTGTTCAACTCCTCATTTTCTATTGGAGTCATTCTATGAGTTGCCTTATTTGGAAAACTGGCTCCTGGAATCAAGTCAATCTGATGATTGATCTTCATTATTGGTGGTAAACCCTTAGGTACATTATCAGAAACAATATCTTGAAACTCATCCAACATCCCAGAAACTTCTTCTGGAATCTTCTCACTATCCTCCTTACTCGCTCTAGGAATCAATGCATAACACACACGCTCATGCTTCATACCTTCTAAAAATTTTCTTCCATCTACATAACAAATTCTAGCACTACTGCATACCTTTTCTTTGGTCTCCTTTAGGGGTTTCAACTTATGACGAACCCCATCCTTTGTCAAGGAATAAGTGTTTGCATGGCTATCATGTATAGCTCACCTATCGAACTGCCATGACCTCCCCAACAACATGTGACATGCATCCATGGGGATGATATCACAGAGTACCTCATCATGGTAGCTCCCGATCTTGAACTTTACTAGGCACTACTCATTGACAAAAACTTTGTGGTCTTTCTGCAACCAGGCAATTCAATACAGATGTGGGTGCCTTTCCCTCTTCACCTTCAACTTTGTGACCATTTCCTCTGACACCAGATTATCAGTGCTCCCACCGTCAATAATGACATCACAACATTTTCCTTCACACTTGCACCTTGTGCAAAACAGATTCTTCATCTGTTCTGGTTCCTTTTCTTCAGTCACTAGGGCTCTCCTAATCACTAGGGCTTCTCCCCTTTTAGCATCATCTAAATGTTCATATTGGGCCTCCTCATCTGCATGCACAACCCTTCCATGACCTTCTGGCCTTTTGTCTACCCTTCCTTGGTGTTGTGGACATTCATAGGCTCGATGCCCTTCTTCACCACACTAGAAACACATTCCTCTGAAACCACCTCTTCTAGATCCTTGTCCATATCTCCCTCGTCCTCTACCTCTTTGATCACCACTGTTTTGTTCATGAGGGTGGTAGGAGTTGTCATTCCTTTGGCTTTGGCTGGTACCCACATCTTCACTTTTCTTTTCATCATCATTTCAGCTTCCTGAAGGTCTGCCATTGCCCCTTCCTCTTTGACCTCCTCATCCTTTTTGCTTGCCATCAAATCTTTTGTTCAGTTTCTCTTCCACCTTCAAAGTAAATTGATACACATCCTCAATGGTGGTCATTCTGACTAGACTTAACTCCTCCTGAATGCTTGGTCATAACCCATTAAGATATCAGGCTACCTTATCCTTATTGGCCTCTATGTGACCTATTCTAATGATTATCTTGTGAAAATATTTAATATATTCTTTCACAGATCTACTTCCTTGCTTCAACCCTTGCAATTTCTTCAATAGATCTAACTCATAGTCCACTGGTATGAACTGCTTCTTCAGTTTCTCTACCATGTGATCCAATTTGGTGATCTTGAATTTTCCTCTTCAATTTCTTTCCAACTGGACCTCTTTCCACCAAATACTGGCATGGCCCTTCAGCTTCATTTTTGTAAACTTAACCTGATCTGGGTCCTCTATTTCCTCATACTCAATATTCTTCTAGCTCATTGATCCAGTCGATCAACTCTTTTGGGTTCAGACTTCCAGAATAACTGGGGACTTCTGCTCTGGATCTTTTTTCGATCTTTGAAATGGCCCTTATTAGCCACATTTGGTCTTGATCAATTACTTCTTACTCTTCTACCTTTGAACCTTCTTCCTCTCCTTCATCCTCACTTTTCTCCCTTAGGTTTAACCCTCTTCTCAACTGCTCTTGTAACACATCAATCTGTCTCTGGAGGGCTCCCAGTGCATCTCTTCCACCTGCATTTCTGCTGCCTCGACCACCTTTGGCACCACCATGCCTACCAGGCATCACTCTTGGAGGCATCTTTCTTGACCTTGACCCATAACCATGGTCCTGGTGCGAAATGCCTCACGATCGGCGATCTTTCCACACACTCAAGAAAACCTTGCTCTATTACCACTTGATGAGGGTGCAGCCCAAGACTCAAAAAATAACCCACAAACAAGATAATAATTTTATTATTCAGAAAATGGAGCTTCTTACATGCAGAGGATCTCAAATCCTGAAGTTCTACAACACATGCAAGCTATAGAAAGCTATATAATAACCCTTTCGCAATATGCGAGGCTTGTCCCCAAAAAGTTACCCAAAAATACTAGAAACCCACCCATAAATAGAGCTCCTCTTTAGTTTGGAGCAAAAACAACATTAAAATTTGAGTTTAGGCGGTTTGGCACCAAAAATTACAACTTGAAGTTCAAATTTCAAAAGAACATTTGCAATTGTATCTTCTAGAAAGTGCCCCAACTTCTTGAGGCCATAACTTTTGATCTGGGGCTCTGATTCGCGAACCGTTTGAACCGTTGGAAAGGTCTCGAAGTCAAGAATGCACTCAAAATTTACTACACTAATTTCAGCAAGCTTTGGGGCTGTTCCAGAAGCTCTAAGTGCCTCAAATCCAACTCAGGAGATTTTTAGGTGCAAATCTGGGAAGCTAAAACTGCAATATCTTTCAACCCAGGAATATAAAATAAAAACCATAAATTAGGAATTTCATTATGATGAAAAAGGTATCCAAAAATGTAAAAATATCTGAAAAATGATAAACTTGAAATTTAACTATTTTTGGGTGATGCAAGATTGCCCTTACACCACTGGATGCTCCTGCATCATGAGTCACCTCAAGGGGTGTACAAAATTTTAATGTCACAGGGGACAAATCACCTCAGGGTATGTACAAAATTTTAATAACACAAGGCACAAATTGGTAACCACACCTTCAAGGGGTGTTATAAAAAACAACATCAAATGGGGTATGTCAATAGGTCACAACTCATAATATGCCAATAAAATGAATAGGGTGATATACCCCCCCTTAAAATGTCATCATACTTGTTATGCTAATATTTTAATGAAAAGAGAGTGGGAAGACAAGATCCTCAAGAAAGATGCACACATCCAAAACTAGTTATCATATCCCCCAAAGTGTATAGGCTAGGATATCCATGTTAGAGACTATTGTGTTGCTACCATGGAAATAAATATAGTTGTACATAAGATTGTGCTACCATGAATGGAAATGAGCACACACATGGAGCTACAAATGCCATATAATGAGAAGCAATACAATAGGGGGGATATTATCATTTAAAATTAATATGTGAATTGACACATGGAAGAGTGATAGTATCACATCAAGTTATATTTTATTACTTAAGTCTTGGCATTCATTGGTGGAATAACCATGCACTTCATGATATGCAAAAAAGGTTATTTTTATGAAAATTCTTATGTTTTGGAGGAAGAGTAATCAAGTGGGATTTTAGAAGCCTAAAAAAATATTCTCTTGCTTAAATAGAGTATATGGAGTTAGAGACAATCCTTTCTCTCGTGAGGAAAATTTTTCTCACTTACCACCAAAGATTATAAATATAGTAGATGATGGAGAATAAAATGTAGAAGAAAAAGTTTGGAAAAAGAAACCCATTTTTTCAAGGTATGGTACAAACTTCACATGATCCTAAATTTTGTGCTTCATGTTTTCATTGTATCCAATTTTATAAATAATTTTAAATCCAATCCCATAACATTTTTCAACTAAAATGGAGGACAAGAAGTACTGTTTAAATTATTATGAGAAGAATGGATTCTCTTGCAAGAGTGAAAATAATTTTTAGGTGTTGAAATGTTAGGATTAGATATTTCCAACACATGAAGGATGAAAGCTAAAAAGCCCTCATCAACATCATGGGATGATAATTTTGGATTTGTTGATGTAGAATAAGATTGAGAAAATGAAACAAAAGACTCCTTAGGTCTAGATTGTGATATTTTTTACTCTCCCACAAAGCTGGTGTAAAATATAATGAACCCCAATTGTCACAAAAACACGTACTCAAATATGAAGCATTATTTTGATCATTATTTGCATCTTGAGATGAGGAATGGAAATATTGTGTTGAAGTTGTCAAAACAACCTTTGACTCTTTGGGATTTGATGGTGATATTTTATACTCCCCAATGAAAGTATGTGTAAAATATAAAGATCCCCAATCATCACCCAAGAGAAAATTCATAGTATCATTATCATTTGAAGGTGATGGTTCAACTTTTGAAGATGTAACCAAAATACTAAGATATTTGGAAATGTTATGTTTGTAAACTACATAAATTTCTTCATTTGATTTTACTATATAAACCTTGCTATTATACTCATACTTCATTATACGATGAAGAGTAGATGGGACTCTCCTCATGGCATAAATCCATAGTCTACCAAGAACACAACTATATGAAAGAGGATTGGGCATGACATGGATAAGGGTAGGAAAAATTAGAGCCTCTACCTTAATGGGTAATGTTATTGTTCCTAACGATTTCTACCAATATTTTCAAAGCCACAATTAGCAATATCATTTAGTTTTATAAGAGTCTTATTCAGACCAAGTTTATTTAAAAGATCAATGCTACAAACATTCAAACCCAATCCATTATTAATGAGAGTGCATCTAACCTTAGTTTTATTGATGATGATAAATATCATTAGAGAATTATATGTTTTTTTGAATCTCAAGAGTAGGAAATTCATTTTGATGAAAACAATATCTTAGTTTGTTTCATTCATACCATCTATAAAGGGTACTACATCATTCAATTTTCTAGAATTTTTTGCAATTATCTTCTACAAAGACTCTTGGAGCATACCATGGTAGGTAGGTAAAGTTTGAATTAAGTCCCAAAGTGATATCTTGGATGGAGTATTATAAATTTTCTTAACAAGATCATATTCTTTGTCACTATATTTATGGAGAGGAGGTGTGGGGAGTATATATGGTTGAGGAATGGATTGGAGTTTTTCAAATGTTATTTTCTTGTTTATTTTTTCAATTTTTCTATGTGTGAGCAACTACATGATAATTTGGTTGTTGTGACACAATTTTATGTACATGATTACTTTGAGTGAGTTCTTTTGTAAAATTTAAGGTGTGATAAGGAGGTTTATATTAGTTTGAATGGAATCCAATAATGAGCTAAGGTTTATCTTGATATTTAGGAACATTATCAAAGGAGGATAGATAATAAATTGTGGGTTTACAATTTCAACTAGGTTGACTATTTATTGACAATATTCTATCAATGTAATATCAATGGTTGCATCCTCTTGCACCAAGATATCCTCACAAGTAGGAGAGATATTGGGAGAGGGACAAACATGAGTTTCATGATTACTTTATTTCTTAATTTGAGAGGCATGCATTCTTTTCAAGGATCCCCTCTTCACCTCTTTCTCCTTAAAATACCAACATAGTAAGCATATTGGTATTTTAAGGAGGGAATATATTACCCTTATTCATTTTATCTTGTGATGTTTGACCTATTTGTTGGAAATATGGTTGTCATTGATTCCAAAAATGTCATTGATGTCAAAGGAGAGATAAAAAATGCAACGGATCTAGTTCTGGATGAATTGGTCCAAGTTGATGGAGTAAGGAGCACTTTTTAGCAACTATTGCAAAGTTGCTCAAAAAGTTGCTATGTTGTCATGACACTAAAATGATATCTTCTAGTTGTCTAAGGTCAAATCAGTATGTAGATTCGATACGGGTTTTCTAAGAGCTTCTTAAAAATGTGATTTGTAGGTCTAGAGGGTGTATGATGGATTTAGAAATGATTTATTTATGTTGCTGATCAAAATTAGGGTTTGTAAATAAACCCTAAGGTTTATAGTCATGGAAAATAAACCAAATTTATATTTAAATGTTGACTAGTAATTGACTATCATAGGTCACATAATTTATAACTTATATTTTTAAAATCATTTAGTGACCAGCCCCTCATTCTTGTGCTTACATGCTCTGCCAGTGGCATGTACATCACACAAACCCTTCACATTGTTGTTTGAATTATCACAAAAAAATCCTTAAATGTGATGTGTGATGTTCCCATTATGAAGATCCAATGGTCCACATTAGATTTTGAATATCCAATGGCTATTGTACATGTTGGTGCATTACAAGTTGTTTTTTCATTGGCCAAGACTATCAACAATGAGCGATGAAGTTTGATCAATGGTGTCATCAAACTTGGTAGATTAGAAGGTGCATGCCATCCTATGACATGTTTGTTGGGTTTGAGTTTAACACAATAGGATAGTAGGATAAGGACACATATCCAATGGAACCTAGAGATAAGTGGTTGCATATGGAGGTCAGTGGCTTAGACTTAAAGGAGGGAACTCAGATAGTGATCACTACATCATTTTACATAGTTGTGAAATGAAAAAAGTTGAGCTTCGTGTCATGGGTTTTCAATGGTGGTGATTGAGTGAAGGAAATCTGATAGTGATTACAATACTTCTTCACTTTGTGGAATTGATTTTGGTGCCCTAAGTGAGAATGCAATACACTCAAGTGAAGCGATAGTCATGAGATGAAGATCAATGGGGATATTTTAAATGAAGATGATCGAATGGTTGAGGTTTCAATATTTCAAGATGAAAGGAGAGCTAGAGGATCATGGTGTGAAGACAAAAGATCAATGGTCCATGTTCAAATTTGAATATTACAAATGGATAGGTTTGTATGAACGTCGGTTTCATCTAGTAACCAACACAAAGGATGAAATTAAATGATCTACCTACTACTATGACCAATTGATTGAATATTTGATTTCCAAGGTGACAAAATAGATTGCAAAGGTGACAAAGAGAAAAATTAGATCGATAAAACAAGGAAATACATTTAATACATATTAGGGTTAGGGTTTTGTAGATCACCATAATTTGTAAAATCTAATGAACCAAATTTAAATTTGATGGCATGTGGCTCAATGAATAGGTAGCTTCTTGAAGAAGATAGTTGGAAAACACTAACAAAAGCTTCTAAGTGTGTTGGAAAATGATGCAAAGCTTGAGGCAATAATTGTAGCTTAGCAGGGTTAAGAAAAAATAAGATAATAAAAAAATTATCTAAGTGTAGAAGTGTGTATGGTGTAGTAGTGAGTGTAAGTGAGCCAAGTTGCAGATAGAGAATGCACTAATTTTGAATGAGTAGAACCCAAACAAAAATTAGAGATCTTTATTAGGGTTAGCATTCAAAGTTGTAGGAAAGAAATAGGTGTAAAGTAGAGAATTAAGTTGTAGAGGTTGTAACATTGAATTAAGAAGTTACAAATTGAGTTGCAACATTGAAATGAGTTCATATGAACAAATTGTACAAATATCTTTGTAAATCTGATTGGTGGGTGTCATCAAATATCTAGGTAGGTGCTCAAATGAGGGAGTGGCTACTTCCTTGGAGTAGGTTCTCCTCAAATTAGGGGATTGGTGTTTCCTAGGGTTGGTGCCCTTAAAAAATTTAATAGAATTTTTTACTATGAAGCTAGATTAGGACAGTAACTTCTAGCAGCATTTCTCACCATGGTTTTCCCATATTGGATTTTCCATGTATTTATTGTGTTATGTTCTATTGGATGTCCATACTTATGTTTCTACATAGTTATGTTTTAATCTACTCTAATAGGGTTTAAAATGAATCATTTTAATTAAGTACTTTTAGGGCTATTTTTTAAGTCATCTACTAATTCAACCCCCTCTCGGTATATTTTTTTTGTTCCAAAAATTGGTATCAAAGCCTCAATTCCCTTTGAGAAGCTTAATCAACTTGGATAGATCTTGGTAAAGTGAACACGATGGCCATCCAAGAAGGTTCTTCTACAAACAAGGTACCTCAGTTTGATGGATAATATTATGCTTTTTGGAGCTTATTGATTGACATATATTTGGGATCACTAGGATTTGATGTTTGGATGTTAGTTAAGAATAGATACACTATTCCTACTACCCCTCCCACTGATGCTATAGGAAAGAAGGATTATGATAACAATGTGATTCAGAGCAAAGGGTTAGACACTAACAACAAACTCAACTCCTAGAGGATTCTTCAACAATTTCTCTTAAATGCTCATTGGTACACATTCAATGTTCCATTATGGCTATTATATGACTCATAGAAACTAGGGGAGGTACTACAACCACACAACACAATTTCAAGCAATAAAACAACTTATCAAATCACCAAACCCTCAAATTCTCTCTATCACAACAATCTTTCCCCATTCCTTACAACATTGTAACTTGACTAAATTGGGTAAAACTTCTTGGAGTAGTCCTTCCAGATCTATACCAATAGGTTTTTAAACACCCATTTGGGAGTACAACAACATATCAACAAGCCATAATAGATTTCTTTCCAACAACTTCAAAATAAGCTTCTAATGCCAACTAGGCCTCAAATTAGGCCTATTTTACAAAGGACCTTGCCTCAAAATTTTTCCAAAACCACCAAAATCATTAGGGAAGAAGTCTATAGGTGTCAAAACCTAATATTTCACAATTAATTGTCCAAAAATCAACCTCCAAGGTTCCTAGTTCCAAAACCCTCCTTTCTAGCGAAAGACTTAGGATTTTAATGAAAACACATTTATAGACATTGTAAAAACTTGCCACCACCTCAAATAGGTCTAAAAACCTCTGCATATTCTTAATCTCTCAAGAGATAATTCTACCCCAACCTTTTACTCACTTTACCATATCAAAATCCCTCATTTTCATATTGAAAACATAATTTTTCCACCTAGGGATTCATTCCCAAAACACTTCCTAGCTCCCTTGCACTCACACCACATGTACACACCTAATTATTAATGTATTAGACCCATTCCATAAGATATAGTGGCCACAAAGAGTGGAATGGGTCAGGCTAGCATTTTAGAGACTTTCAAACCCTTAAAATAAGGTGTAAAAACTAGTCATAGAGTACTAGATCAAACTTTCACCCAAAACAATATTAAGTGATAAAATAAAATTAAAAACATAGCTAAATATTCCTACTTAATTTATTTAAAATTTATTTAGTTCAACTAGCTATTGTACGGGTTGTATAGTTCTGCAACAATACAAAAAACACATAAAATCTAGAAAAAATAGTGGTAATTCAATTGGTTTTTCCTCAAAATCTACAAAAAGTGATCGAAATCAATGTTTTCCACCATTTTATGCCTTTTCCCACAAATCCAACTCCTTCAAATACCTAAAATGGCTTTTAAAATGACTTGATTATTTGAATTCCATAAAAATGCAATTTTGCAACTTTTTATGCTTGACAACTTTTGCAATAATTTGTAACTTTGCAATATCAACACAAATGACCCCCTAGACACCTATTAAGACTCAACCTGACTAAATACAATATAAAATGGTCTCCAATACCTTATTTAAACAAAAATACACCAAATCCTAGAGTATACACAATATCATCCTTGATTGACAATTTCCTGACCAAAGGTGCTCCTACACCATACACCCCAACTTGTAAAATTTCCAAGTCTCTTGGAAGGATTGTTGTAACTTGTAATATTTTTTTCTCTTCATGCTTCTAACCTTCATTTTTTCCTTCAATAGGTTCACTTTTTTCTTGATTCCCACTATCCTTTTCATCCTTGTCTCCTCTTGAATCATGCTTCACTCTGTCATACTGTACTATGGGCTTTTCTTCAAATTTTCCATCATCCAATACTATTTTTATACCCTCCTTCACATCTATACTCAACCCTCTATCAACTTTCATCACTTTACTCTTTACTTCTTGCCCAATCCTCTATCCAATACTCTTTTTATCTTCATCCTTTTCACTATCAAACCTACAAATTTTTGGACCATCATACTCATTAGCCTCTATCAAACATGTGCATACCTTTCCACTATCCTATCATCATCACAAACCCTTTTTTATCACCATTCAACTAAATATTCATTTCCTTCATTGCTACAAGGAACATGACTGTCCCTACTAGTATTCCTTCACTATTTTCTTGCTTTTCCTTAAGCTTTTCATGCTCACTCTTTACTATACTAACCTAAGACACCATTCCATCTACCTTCTCCTTCCATATGAAAAAATTCTTCTTCACATCTGACTGCACATTATCACTTCTTCTATCTACTATTCCAACTTTTTCATTCCTCGCATTGGATACCAATCCCTTATTCTTACCTTCATCAATGTTTACAAACTCTTTTCTCCCTACCATTATGTTCTCACCTTGTTCATTTACTTCTTCATTTAATGGAGTTAGTATGTATTTTGTCACATCCTTTTCAATTATATATATATTTTTCCTTCCATTGTACATTGTTGACTTGTCAAATTGCCAAGGCCTTCCTAGCAACACATGGCAATAAGTCATAGGAAAAATGTCACAAACAACTTTATCCCTGTATCTACGAATTTGAAATTCAATTGAAGCTTGTTCAATCACCATAATGGATTGATTATCATCAACTCAAGACACTTTGTATGGATTTTTCCTAGGTAATTTTTTCCAAATGCAATTTATCCACCATTTCACTAGATATCATGTTATCAATGCATCCAGAATCCACTATCACTTTACATACCTTGTTTTTGCATTTGTAAGTTGTCCTAAATAAGGCTCTTCTTTGAATTAGTTCTCTCTGCTTGGATGTCTTCAAGATTTTTCTCTTCATCATCAAGCTTTCACCAATTTCAAGGGCACAATGATTGGAGTTCGAACTCTCAGCTTCATCCTCTTGAACAATTTGTACCCTCCTTTCATTCTTCCTTTCTCCTCCAATATATGTTGAACCAAATTTTTTAGGGAATTTACAAGAAGGATGACCAAACTCATTGCAATTATAACAGCTACCTAAAAAAATGTTAGGATTCCTTCTACCACTAGATCTGCCCCTTGTGGCTCTAAAACCACGTCTAAAATCTACAACTTGCTCATCTCTTTTGTTTGTCTCCTCTTGATTCTCATTTTTTTTTCTTGGAGTAGAGAAATATCCTCTTCCTCTTTTTGTGTTGCCTCCTCCTCTAATTTCCTTCTCTTTTCTTGTTTTCACTTTTTCTTCAACCTTCAATTCCATTTGATAACATTCTTCTACACTCCTAGGGTTTATTAAAGCCAATCCATCCTGTATATTCAATCTCAAACCACCCAAGAACCTAGAAATTTTCTCATCCTCATTCTCATTATGGTTAGATCTGATACTTAATTTTTAAAACTCTTTAGTGTATGCTTTTACATCCATTTCCCTTTTCCTTAAACTTTGCAACCTCTTAAACACCTGAATAGAATAATTAGAAGGGAGAAATTTACCTTTCAGCTTAGCCACCATCTTGTCCCATGATACAATCTTGGATTTACCTTGATTCCTTCTCTCTAAATATAGGTAATTCCACCACAAAATTGCATGACCTTTTAAATTTTTCTTTGCAATCTTGACTCTTTGTTCCTCTAGAATGTCTTCACACTCAAAATAGTTGTCCAAAGATGTTATCCAATCTAACAACTCTTCTTCATTCAGGTTCCCATCAAAATTTTGAACATAAATTTTCACCTTATACTTGTCACCTTTGACTTCCTTCAACAATTTGGCCATTATTTAATCTTTTGGATCAAGTTCTTCCTCAACACTTGAAACTCTTCTTCATCTTCATCATTTGAATCACTACTTTCAACTTCTTCTCTTATCTTGTTTATTTCTAAGGTTTCCAATCTCTCTTTTAGTTCTCTTATCTCTCTAATATATTTATCCTTCAAGTCATTCACTTCTTTTTCCACATTCTTTCCTTTTGGAGACATCTTCACAATCTTTCCTCTTCACCTTCCAATATTTCTTTCATAAAATTCAATCTCTTTCCATAGAGATCTGGTACCTTTGCTCTAATACCACTTGATAGCAACTAGGAAAGGTCCTACAACCACACAACACAATTCCAAGCAATACAAAAACTTATCAAATCACCAAACCCTCAAATTCTCTCTATCACAACAATCTTTCTCCATTCCTTGTAGCATTGCAACTTGACTAAATCAGGTACAACTTCTTGGAGTAGTCATTTTAGATCTACAGTAGTTAGTTTTTAAACACCCATTTGGGTGTACAACATATCAACAAGCCACAATAGGTTTATTTTCAACAACTTCTTCAAAATAGGCTTCTAATGCCAACTAGGCATCAAATTAGGCATATTTTACAAAGGACCTTGCCTCAAAAATTTCCCAAAACCACAAAACTCATTAGGGAAGCAATCTACAGGTGTCAAAACTTAAGATTTCATAATTAATTGTTAGAAACTCAACCTCCAAGGTCCCTAATTCTAAAACCCTCCTTTCTAGCCAAAGACCTAGGGTTTTATTGAAAACACATTTATAGACATTTTCAAAACTTTCCACCACCTCAAACATGTCTAAAAATCTCTACATATGCTTAATCTCTGAAGAGATAATGTTTCCCTAACCTTTTACTCACTTTACCATATCAAAACCCCTCATTTTCATATTGAAAACACAATTTTTCCACCTAGGGCTTCATTCCCGACAAACTTTATGGCCTCCCTTGCACTCACACCAAATGTAAACACCTTACTATTAATGTATTAGACCCAATCCACAAGATACAATGGCCATAAAGAGTGGAATGGGCTAGGTTAGCATTTTAGAGACTTTCAAACCCTCAAAATAGGATGTAAAAACTAGTCACAAAGAAATAGATCAAACCTTCACCCAAAATAATATTAAGTGCTCAAATCAAATGAAAAGGGTATCTAACTCTTCTTACTTAATGTATTCAAAATTGATTTAGTTTAACTAGTTGTTGTACGGGTCATATAGTTCTAGAACAATATAGAAAACACATAAAATCTAGAAAAAGTAGTGGTAATTCAATTGGTTTTTCTTCCAAATCTACAAAAAGTGATTAGCATCAATGGTTTCCAACTTTTTATGCCTTTTCCCCCAAATCCAACTCCTTCAATGTCCTAGACTAACTTTTAAAATGACTTGACCATTTGTCTTCCATAAAAGTGCGATTTTGCAACTTTTTATGTTTGAAAACATTTGCAATAATTTGTAACTTTGCAATATTCACACAAATGAACCCCCTAGAAACCTATTAAGACTCAACTTAACTAAATACAATATAAAATGGTCTCCAAGACCTTATTTTAAAAAAAGACACAAAATCCTAGAGCCTACACAATATCATCCTTGATTGACAATTTTTTACCAAAGGTGCTCCTACAACAACGACTTGATTCAATACACATTGACTTGGCATTGTAGGGGCTTAGATAAGACAGTATGATTTGAGGTTTTTTGCACCTACTTTCTTTTAGAAACTCAATATAAAAATTCTTAGTGAATTTGGCCAAACTCAACAAATGAATCCACAAACTTATTCAATGGTCTGAGAAACATTACAACATGCTTTCAATATGCTTTCAAAAAGGTTTCAATACTTACATTTAGAAAATGACCCTTGCTTGCTAGAACCATAGTCTAGGTTAACACAGTCATACTACAGTCCTTATTAGGAAAATCATTATGTTTGGTCAAATATTTCTATTAAAGATTCACCAATACCTTAAATAGGTCCACATGACCCTTACACACATTCTCACATCTTATCCAATCACTAATACATCCAAATAAGCTCCAACACCTTAAAATTACTTTCAAAATCCCTTACATTGTTTGATACATAAGAAAATAAGACCTTATGGCTAATAAAATCATGTGCAAACTCCACTATCCATACCTGCAACTTTGGAATCTGAAACAATATACAACAATATTCCTCTCCATAAAAAAATGGCATTTTTCACTTAGGGAATAGTGAGAAATCACATGTTTCTTGCCTTAGGTTACCCTAGGTAGGGTTTAGAGCAATTTGCACTAAAATGTTAATATCTCCTACCAAGCATAATGGATTTTCATAAAACCAAGTGCAAATGAAAGGTAGGGAAATCCTTTACATGATGCAAACCACCTTTAACTTGTACAGATGAGCCTCAAACTATACAACGTGATGAAAGTTACAAAAAAGAAAGAAAAATTAGAATTATCACCATGAAATGCAACAAACTATCATTCATAACTTTCATAAAACACCTAATGAGGCTAGTCGCTCCAATGATATTGTATATAACCTAGTCACAAAAATTTGAAAATTTTTCTCAAATTTTTAGAAAGATCTGATGGTGGAAACAAAATTTAAGCCATTTTTCCCAAAACAAATAATCCTAGGTACATATTCAAGCGAGTTTTAGTAAATTTGTAATAAATTTCAAAATACTCAATGAAAAGGAACCAAACGAAATGAAAATGAAAGTTAGTTCATCCCTCCATAAAAAAAACCAATCTTATGACTATACCAATCTATACCAATTTGTACCATGTAATGGATCAGAAATATTACAGTCAAATTAAATAGAAAAATGCATTAAAATGTGTCTAATTGGTGTCTTGTTCCTCCAAACTAATCGAAAAACCCATGGATCATGTTTACAAGGTGTATTTATGCTATTCCAAGAATCCTCAAACTTCCAACTTCCAACAACTAACTTGTTAACAACATTTGAAAAAGTTGTCATTATAACATTGACAATATTTGAGAAACTTTTACATATTTTGCTTAAATTGCACCAAAACACCAAAAATGGTCCTAGATGACATCTAATGTTCTCAAATGACCTTATTTACATTCATCATACCAAAAAAATAAAAATAAAAACCCAAAAATTTATCTCACATGCATGAGGGTGCCCCTACACCATACTCCCAAGGAAAGAAAAATCTTAGTTCCATATGAGATGTGATCTGCAAATTTGTCAATGTCTTCCATCTTGGACTCTTGCAACTTGAAAACCTAATATGTTTTGCATTCATAACTTTCCCTAGATATTTCTTCCTCTTCTTGTACCATGTCTTACTTATAATCTTTTACGCTTCAAGGTTCCAAAACTCTAGTTCTTGTTCATATGCCTTATTACCATTGTCTATGTCTTCATCTTCATGATTGGAATACAAATTTTCAGCATATTCATCATCCATAAAATTAAAAAATACAAACATTACCTCTATTGTGTTTGCAACATCTTCATCACCATAGTGTGCTACATTTGTATAACAATCTTCATGCACTATATGTACTTCTCCTCCTTCTTTAGACTCTTGTCTATCTTCATTTTCATTTGTTGCACTTGTAAACACACACTCACAAATATTGTTAGAAATAGAATCTTGAGTCTCAATGGACCCATTGTCTTCATATATTTCCTCTTCCATAGATGGGTTAGGGTCTTCCATTATCAACAAAGACTCTCCAAGGTCTAGTTCTACTGTCCTCTCTTTCATTATTCTCCTTTGAATGATCTCCTTGATAGACCACTTTACCTTCTTTCTTATTGGTAAATGCCAACCACTTTCTTGTTTTCCTTCTCAAGACACTACTACATCTCAAGATCCATTTTTTCTTGAATTTCTTTCATTTTTTGTAAGGTGTTCCTCAACTCTATTATCTCTTGTTGAACATTTATTGGTTTATCCTTCTCATTTTCCTTCTTCATCTCGCTTTTCTCTCTTCTTTTCTCTTGTTGCTTCTTGCTTGGAAACTTCTTACTTTTTGAATCTCCATGGACTAATCTTCTCAACATTTCCATTTTTATTTCTCAAACAAGTCTTTTTCACCTTACTTCTTCTTAATGTTTCTTCTTGTCTTCATGAAACCTCACCTTAGGCCTCTTTCTTCTTCCTTGGCCTAGTCTTTTGGTATCTAGGCTTGTTGATGGTGTTTTTTGCACAACAATCAACTTAGAAAAGGTACAAGTATCTTGTCTCTCTTGAATGGTAAATCTCTATCAACAAGCCTCAAGAGATAACCCTAAGGTCTCTAATGTTAGGTCTTGATAATGTATAAACAACTCAGATAATATGTGAAAATATGTGCAACATTTGATGAAAACCCTATAGGTAGTAGGAAGTGAGGGAATGCCCCCTGAAGGATTGTTTCCTAAAGATGCAATCAATGAACTTGAAAGGATGAAGGCCTCAACTTAGGTCACACTTGATTGGTTTCATGGATTGGGAACTAGAGGATATCATTAATCAAAGAGATCCTATCAACTGTTGGAGATGCTCACAGGTCAATAGAGTGGCTGAAATATGTGTTGGCCAAAGACAAGGAAGATGTAGATCTCTTATTGTAGAAAACTAAGGCTATCATGGAGTACACTAAAGAAAACTTGGTAAGTGATGGAATGCTTTCTTCTTCAAAAGTTGTAGAACCATAGGAATGGTATGAAGCTTTGTAGATTAGATAGAGGGTATTAAAGAAAGTGCATAAGCAGGGAAAAAATATAGAGAGCACCCTGATTGACATATATAGTAAATCTATTTCATTTTTTGAAGTCATTATTGGTAGGAAGAAGTTTGTGTAGACACCTAAAAATGGTCTGGAGAATCTAATTAATTGAATACAACTTATTTGATTAATTAATCTTAAATTCTTCTACTTGGTAAATAAATACAAATATTTATTTATATTAAGTTCATTATTAATTCTTCTATCTTCTCTCCTAATTAAATAAACAAAATTAAAAACTTTGTTTTACTTAATTATTATCATTTTCATCATATTATTCCTCTCTTAATTAAATAAACAAAATTAAAAACTTTGTTTTATTTAATTAATTATCATTATTACTTCTTTTATATTTCTATCATAAATTAAATACACAATTTGAATAATTTGTGTTATTTAAGTCACATTTCTTCTTAATTAAATAAAGATCTCTAAAAATCTTTTATTTAATTATCATTCTCCTTTTAAATTAATAAACAAACCCTATAGTTTGATTTATTAAATTATTTATTCCTCTTTTGCTAAATTTAAATAAATAAAAATATTTAAATTATGCATAAATTTTACCACTATTCACTCACCAATAAATTAATTTTTCAAAATTCAAATTAATGGCATTGCCATTCACGGGAAAAGCTTCAGGGACAAATCTGCAAGAAATTCTCTCAACAACCTTCCACCCACCTTCCCTCTTATCTTGCCTGGTGTTTTCATGGGGAGAAACCATTCTCCATGATCAACTCCTTCTTCTCATCCCATGCCTTTGGATTCTCCAGATAAAATCACATCCCCTCATCCCGTGTTCTTGTGCAATTGTGCTGCCGTGAAAGCTATAAATATAGCTCTTGGGCTACAAGAAATGGATCCAAACTTAAGCAATCTTACTCTGCAGGTTTTTCAAGCATCCAAGCATCCAAGCAATCAAGCATTCAAGCATTCATCCAGCATTCATCAAGCAGCAATCAAGCATCCAACCTTTGCAGTCATGGCTGCCATTACAATAGAATTTGCATATTCAATCACATAGGAATAGAATTAGTTCATTTTCTCATTCTCTAAGTGTCATTTCAATAGTTTAATTAGCTTAAAAATCTGAGAGCTAAGTAGATTAGAGAAATCTTTAGAGTTAGAGAGCAATAGGATAGATTTCTATAGATTTGTAGTTTAAATTCATTTAAAATTCTTAATCTTAGATGCAATATCTTATTTAGAAGCGTAGATGCATAGTTTAGATTGTTTTCCCCATTCTACTGCTTATAGATTGGCGCCCACCGTGGGGAATAACCCCATATTTTGCTAAAATTTTGAAAATTGTGTCCTATAGGTATCGGCATGAAAGTTTTCGCAGAACCGTGACTTCTTACAGCACGCCGGGTTTCTGTTATAGCGCGCCAGGTTTCTGTTATAGTGCACCGAGTTACTGTTCCAGCGCGCCAGGTTTCTATTTTAGCATGCCGCTCAAATGTTTTAGCATGCCACACAACTATTTTAGTGCTTCCATCGACTGTTTTAGTGCTTCAGGACAATTCTGCAGTGCTTCGGGGCTTTGTTTTAGCGCTTTGGGTCTCTGTTTTAGCGCTTCAGGGCTCTGTTTTAGCGCATTAGATTTAGTGTTTGATAGTCAATCTTAAAATGGCCATATCTTGGTCATACGGATGTCTTTTTCAATGCTTTTTTTTTTGAAATGGGGTAGAATTTAATAAGCTATGCAATGGTTTAGGAATTTATCACTTTTTGTGGAGCTAAAATTTTCAATTTTACATTTAAAGTCAAATCACATTGTAACTTGGTCTAAGGTTTAGGGTTTTCTGGATCCGACGCATCTGCGGCCAGGATTTTGTTCTTTGGTCTCTTTTTAGTTAAAATTTATCAATCCTAGGATAGAAAATGGATAAAAATTGATCAATCCTAGGATAGAAACTTCATCATTTCTTGTGGGATTAAAATTGAAAATCATGCTTTTTATGGAGCAATATCTCTATATAGATTAGATCATTTGTCTTTTGGGTTTTAAAAAGAACAACTTCTTTGCTGTGATTGGGTGATAGGTTTATGCTCTCCCCTTAACTGGGTGCATCAGAATACCAAACTCACTTTTACTTTACGCATTTTCAAGCTTTCATTAAAACCTTTAGACAGGCCTGCCGTAGTGGGAAAAAGTACTCACCCTACGGGAACGACCTGAGTGGGGACAACCAAAAGCCATGGTATTCCAACCCACTTAAAAATTTATGTGAATTTGGGGAAACCCTCTTTCAACAAAAGTGTGCAGGATAACCATCCCCAAAATCTTTGTTCTAAAGATTGGGAGGTCTCTCGAGGGAGTTTATCCATTTGCCGCTCCAAACAGAAACCCTATCTAAGAACCTAGAACTAGAAGCATGCTTGTTAGTTTCTAAACATTGTAATACTCGGCGGTGCAGGAGCGGGGAAGAATCTACCCTCAAGCACTCACCATATAATTGCCAAGGACTATTTGGTCAGGGGATCCGGTATCCACTTCCGTCACTCTAAGTACGCACCTGGAAAAGACAAAAACATGAATGCCCTCTAGGGGATGACATGGCTGTGTGAGTCGACGCAATTCCAAGCTGTGGGTCGTTCGAGTATATAACGATGACCTTTTGTCTCTAAGAGTGAGTCTATCTTAAGTGTCTTATCTTGTTATCAAACTAGTGAAAATCAAGAAGAATCATGTTTGGTTCTTAGAACATACACTATCTGTTTAGATTCTAGGATTTTGAATCAACTATTCTATTCTTGCTTGCTGTGTTTTCCTTCATTAAAATCAGATAAGATCATCCCAAAAAGAAAACACAAACCACCATGGCTGAAATAGATGAGGATAAATTGAATGCTTTAGCTTATCAACTGGAAAACCTTCAACAACAAATCTGGGAAACAACCACAAAGAGATATCTAATGCCAAACATCTACCCATATCCTCTTGACCAAACAATGAACATGAGACCTTCTTCACCAACAACTCCATCATCAAAGTTCAATATCTTTGAATTTTTCCAAAATTTCAAAAAGCCCAAATCTCAGTCCTCAAATACAAATGATATTGAACAATCTTATCATGTCACACATTTATCTCCATCCACCATAAGCCAAAATGAACCTCAAGATTCTTTCACCCAAGTTAACAATTCCATCCAATCAACTTCTTCTATCATATCTTCTACATCCAATGATTCATGTCAATCTCTCAATCCAAAGCTTGCTAACATAGACTCGCCTACACATCAAGGTCAAGATATTCTTTCCACTCCATCCATTCATTCCACAATCTCACAAAGTCTTCCCATCTTTGATCAAGATCCCATTTCTCAAGAATCTTATGACGATCCCCTCCTTTCACTTTTCATCCAAAATAATTCACATCCGTCTCAAGAGACAAGTATCCTTCCAAGTTCTTTTTCCACATCATCTAATCAATCCATACCATCTCATGATTCTATTGCATCACAAGATCATGATAGTTCTTCCATCCTATCTAATGATTTCTTACCAATTGATGATCAAGACATGCTTTCTACAAAATCTCATGATTCCCTTCCTCATCAAGATCAAGATATGATTCCATTCAAGGATGCCCTTTCATCCCATGAAGATGTTTATCCTTCTCATGATCAAGATATGTCTTTCATACCACCTCATGATCCTTTTCCAAGTCAAGATCAAAATATCCCATCATCCCCATGTCAAGAGCCTATCACACCTATTCAAGCTATCCATGAACCCCATACCTATAAATTTGGATCCTCCACCTTTATCCATTCTAGTTTACTTCCAACACCTAACCTCTCATCCATATCATATCCTCCCCAAAATGGACTTGCATCTTGTTTCACAAACAATACATATCCCATTGGCAAACGAATGTGTCAAAGTATGAACTACAAAGGCAAAGGATTAGGCATTCATGAACAAGGTATCCTAGAACCCCTTTTTATTCAAAAACACCCATATCACCATGGCCTTGGTTATATACCTAAGTGTTCTAGTCCATCAAAATCTCCATCTATCCTAGGTCCTCATCCTAGTCCATCAAATTTTCCATCTATCCTAGGTCCTCATCCTAGTCCATCAAAATCTCCATCTATCCTAGGTCCATATCCTATTCCGCAAGAACAACAAAGGTACACATCTTTGATGCCCTTTCAAAATTATACCCACATTCACTCATCCATAATACCTCCATACCATTCATCTCAATCCACCCCTCCCATTGCTCTTGGAAGAAATTTGGGTGCCAAATATCAGAAGCTTCTATATCAAAATCCACATGTATCAAAGGATCAACATGTCTCCTCGAAGAGACATGCAAAAATAAAAGAAAACTTGATCCAAAATCAAAGGAAAAATCAAAAAGCCACAAAGGCCCATCAAAGCAAAAAGGAAATTTTCAAAGACCACAAAGGTCCATAAATCAAAAGAAATTTTCAAAAGGCCACAAAGGCCCATCAAAGAAAAAAGGAAATTTTCAAAGACCACAAAGGTCCATAAATGAAAAATTTTCAAGGCCACAAAGGCCCACTAAGCAAATATCAAAGTCAAAAATCATGTGGATTCCTAAAAGTCTCATAGAAGCAATAAAATCAAAATTGGCATCCAAATTTTCTTATCCAAAAGCTTCCTCCAATCTTCCATATAATAACCTATCACTTTCCAAATCCATTCTTCCTCCATCACTCCACCATCCTTCAAGGTGTGTGCCAATGTTGAGCTTGTCATCCTTTCCATCTATCCATTATCCAACATTCATCCCCCATCATTCCCCTTTAATCCACACCTTTGCATAAATCCTTAGTCTCTTCCATCATACCATTAAACTACCAGCATTTATGAGTCTAATCCCCATTGCCATGGTTAATTAAAGGGATAATTGGTTGTGAAACTCAATGTTAAAGTCCTTCCTCCATCTCCCTATCATCCATATCCTATCTTACATATTCCTCTTGCACTCTACACTTAGGGGCAAGTCTCATCCATCTTATCATTCATGGTCATTATCCTTTCTACACTCATTCCTTACGTTTCCAATTTTGATCTTGATAAGGTTAAGAATCTTCTTGAACATCATATATGCTTATCCTATATACCTTATCCATATCTTTCATACCATATTTTTTTATCTCATCCATATTCCATCATTCTTACTAGATACATTCTTTCATTTCATCCTTGGTCTTGATGAGGAATGGGGGCAAAGTACTTGGTCTTTGTGTCTATCTATTTGATCTTGATCATCACCATTCATTCTTGTTATCCTTGCATTCTTCCATTCCATATCTCTTAGCTTATCAAAATCCATGTCATCATGTCCTTTTGTAACCTTGAATCTTATCATGCAAATCATATTTGATCCTAGCTGTAAAACATTATCCCATCCTCATATCTTTTGTCAATCAATCGTCAAAAATCATCAATCTTTTTGTACTTAGAGGATATCAGTAATCCTAAGTACTTATCATCATCATGCCTTATGGAATCAATCATTCTTGGCATATTAATCAATCAACTATTGTCATCTTTCAACAAGAGATATGTTGCTTGTGTGATAGGTTCTGCAGTGACTTTCATTTTGATCTATCATTTATCCATGGTTGCATTACCTCTATTGTGGTTCATCTTGTTCCTTCAATCGGTCATACTATCTCATTCCAAATCAAATATCTTGAAAATCCAAAACATCAAAAAATCCATCAACATCCAAAACATCAGAAAATCCATCAAAATCCAAAAACATTAGAAAATCTAAAATCCAAAAACATTAGAAAATCAAAATACAAACACATCAGAAAATCAGAAAATCCATGCAAAAACATTCATAAAATTGAAAACACAAAAATAGAGTCTACATCAATTGAAAATGGAGTCTCCGCCAGTCGAACTATGTGGTCTCTGCATGTATAACGTAGGCAAGACTAATCTTTGATCAGTCCCCAAGACCCCTAGGATAGGTCTTTTAGGTCACATCATTTGGTCAAACATTTGGGAATATCATGCACACATCGGCACACACAACTCAACACTGATGATCTAATCTGAATAATGATTTGAAAATACATTAAGTAGAATTTGAATTGTTGTGCTTTTTCATTTTACCATTTGATTATCATTTCTTTGGAGCTACTCAATGATGTATTGAACTAGAGAAGTAAGGAAGAAGAATGATACCTTTTCTTTGTTTACTGTTTTTGAGTTAGTCATTATTATTTTGTGAATTGTCGCGGGAAGTGCTCTACCAAGTATCATGGATGACATTCCAATTCACTTAAGAAAATGATTAATTCTTGTCTGTTTACGCAAGAAATGCTCAGGTCATCTTGGTTTAATTATACCTCGATGCTTGTGTTCACTTGCAATATCAAAAATCATGAAAGCAGTACTCAGGTCATCATTGGTCTATCTCATATCATTGATGCTTGTATTCGCTTTCAACATTTTAAAATAAAGCTCAGTGATGATACAAAGAAAAATCAAAAGATTATTGAAATGACACTCAAAATTGCATGGTTAAAATAGATTGCATCCATATTAGTCTTGCATATGCATTTTAGATTGTTTCAAAAGCTACCAAATTTCAATCTCAAAAGCTACACGTATTCCCTCTCCACATCATATCACCATCTCTTCAATATTTCTTAGAATATCATCTCTTTCTGAATCATTTTCTTTCATTTCAATCATCTCAAATTCCATCCAATCTTAATCTATTAAGTCTAGCACAAATCATTTAATTGCATCCTTGGTTTTGTTCCCAACCTTGTTACAAGCCTTTATCCAATTATCATCATCATCATCATCATCGGGATGTATCCTTCCCTATCATTTTGTGTTGTTTCGGGATGTATCCTTCCCTCATCAACAACACTCTTATCATCATCATCAATCAATCTTGGCTTGCAACTTGACCGGGGCAACATCACGTTTATCCTTGAATCCATTTGTGCTTACTTACTTTTCATCTTCTCCTTTCATTATCTCTTCCTCATCCCATCCCCTATTCTATTCATCATTTTGCATCATCAAGTCCTAGTACATTAATCGATCTTATACTGGGGCATATCAATCAATCAGTGAAGTCAAATCACAAATCAACAATCTTATCAAATCAATCAACATCAATCAATAAGTCTATCAATCAATCAAATCTAATCAGCTTTGTTCAAATCTTGTGATCATCAATCTATCATTCAACTTCACCTATCATGAGGTTAATCATTCAATCAATCAATCATTGAACCTCACCTATCATGAGGTTAATCAATCATCAATCTATCATTGATCCTCTCCTATCATGAGGTCAATCATCAATCAATCATTGAATCTCACCTATCATGAGATCAATAATCTTCTAAGCTATCAGGATCATCAATCATCATCATAATAAACTGGAGGAATCAATATTTCTTTATCGGGAGATAAATCATTTCTCTATCATCAAATCATCATCATAATCAATCATGAAATTCAAAATTCATCAATTTATCTCCCGTGGGGGCATATATTGCTATCATTTCGAAATTCAACATCTGGGGCAAGTCTGGGGCATGCTTTAAAACCTTTCGTCAATACTGGCAACTGAAGCAAAATCATTCTTTGAAGCACTGTGTAAACACATCACTTCAAAGAGGGGCAAAATGTAGACACCTAAAAATGGTCTGGAGAATCTAATTAATTGAATACAACTTATTTGATTAATTAATCTTAAATTCTTCTACTTGGTAAATAAATACAAATATTTATTTATATTAAGTTCATTATTAATTCTTCTATCTTCTCTCCTAATTAAATAAACAAAATTAAAAACTTTGTTTTACTTAATTATTATCATTTTCATCATATTATTCCTCTCTTAATTAAATAAACAAAATTAAAAACTTTGTTTTATTTAATTAATTATCATTATTACTTCTTTTATATTTCTATCATAAATTAAATACACAATTTGAATAATTTGTGTTATTTAAGTCACATTTCTTCTTAATTAAATAAAGATCTCTAAAAATCTTTTATTTAATTATCATTCTCCTTTTAAATTAATAAACAAACCCTATAGTTTGATTTATTAAATTATTTGTTCCTCTTTTGCTAAATTTAAATAAATAAAAATATTTAAATTATGCATAAATTTTACCACTATTCACTCACCAATAAATTAATTTTTCAAAATTCAAATTAATGGCACTGCCATTTACGGGAAAAGCTTCAGGGACAAACCTGCAAGAAATTCTCTCAACAACCTTCCACCCAGCTTCCCTCTTATCTTGCCTGGTGTTTTCATGGGGAGAAACCATTCTCCATGATTAGCTCCTTCTTCTCATCCCATGCCTTTGGATTCTCCAGATAAAATCACAGCCCCTCATCCTGTGTTCCTGTGCAATTGTGTTGTCGTGAAAGCTATAAATATAGCTCTTGGGCTACAAGAAATGGATCCAAACTTAAGCAATCTTACTCTGCAGGTTTTTCAAGCATCCAAGCATCCAAGCAATCAAGCATTCATCAAGCAGCAATCAAGCATCCAGCCTTTGCAGTCATGGCTGCCATTACAATAGAATTTGCATATTCAATCACATAGGAATGGAATTAGTTCATTTTCTCATTCTCTAAGTGTCATTTCAATAGTTTAATTAGCTTAAAAATCTGAGAGCTAAGTAGATTAGAGAGCAATATGATAGATTTCTATAGATTTGTAGTTTAAATTCGTTTAAAATTCTTAATCTTAGATGCAATATCTTATTTAGAAGCGTAGATGCATAGTTTAGATTGTTTTCCCCATTCTACCGCTTACAGTTTGCACCAAGGAATCTTAGCTTGGAATAGTTAAGGAAATGGTGGCATGGCTTTTATGTCCCAATAGATGATGGACCAATCATAGTTCACCATTTGGATGATGTGGCCACATACATTGCAGTCATGGAGAGGCACCAAACCCTAAAGGTGGAATGGGATAAAATAGGCAAGCAAGCAAGGGGAGATATTAAATCAATTGAAAGGAAATTCAAAATATTAGTTGTTCCACCTCTGGTCAATTTGGAGAGGATTTTCTTGGTGGTGCAAGATAAAGTGGGGTGAGATAAGGATAAGGGGGAGAGCATTTAATGCAAGGCTTCATAAAAAAATTTGCTTCCCATTATTCCCTCTTCATTCTTCACATGCATTGGACCAAGCTCTATTGGAGAACCCAAGCCGACCTAGATGAGTTTGGGCATTTAATGTTACTATTGTTTTATTCTAGAACTATCTTGGCTAACCTTGTTTTGGGGCCAATTTTTCTTGTAACCCTATTTGGGCCAACATAGCATGAAATCCCTATAAATATGGCATTCTATCTCATTTGTAAGGACTAGATGATTAGACTTTGAAATGAGCTAAGTGATGGAGCAAGGAGTTAGTTTATTTTGAACAAGTGCTATAACAAAAGACTGGAATTGTTGCTACTTTGGATGACTTAATGAAAGTAGAGACATTGTGATTTGCTGTCCTTCTTGTGTTAATTTTATCTTACATGGTTCATGTGGTTCTATATTTTGGAATTGCTTTGAAAGTATCCGGTACGTGTTATATTTAAGGTTAGATGATTCAATATTGTTTATGGTTTCATGCTTGAATTGTTTGTAGCAATCCTTGGTCCATAATTTTTGTAGCTAGTTGATTGTGAGTGGCTTTTTAAAGTTAGACTAGACCTTATATTAATGTGCTAAGTTCAATTGAGAGTATTTATTCATTTCAATTGCAAAATTTGGGTTATTTTGAGTGAATTCTTTGTAGTCTAAAAATATTTATTACCTTAGAAGATTGCAGTGTTCTTGTGAGATTGCAGATTGAATTTGGGTTAAATAGGAATTGGTTTTGAGGGCTTGGTCCATTTCAAGCATTTTATCATTTTTATTGTTGACTCTAGGGTTAATTTTAATCTTGGTATCTCTCTTAAACCCTTATCCTTTTCCTTTTCTTGTATCATCTATGTTAGATTTAGGATTTGAAGTATCACCATATTGCAAAATCTAATAAGTTCTAAGATCTAGTATTTGTTAGTAAAGTCCCCTTGTGATTACCAACATTTTCACATTTATCACTGAGTTGTTTATGCATTGTCAAGACCTGACATTAGAGGCCTTGGGGTTATCTCTTGAGGCTTGTTGATAGAGATTTACCTTTCAAGAGAGATAGGATATCATATTCTATCTGAGTTGTTGCTGTGTAGAAAAAACCATCAACAAATTGGTACTGGGAGGGCCAAATGAAGGTGACATAGCTAGAAGTTGGATGATCCTTTATGTTGAAAATTTGAGATATGATAGATCTCTAAATCTTAAAAGTACAAATTATAAGTCAAGATGGAAAAGTAGTCTTATGTTTTTCATGATGGAAATGGTCTTTAGATTTATTTTCCTCAAAGTTGTGAGTCTTTGAATACAAGATTGGATCTCTAGAGTAGTAAGGTTTTGCATCACTATTCATTGTCAAACAAGTGTAGGATTCATAATACCTATAGGCACAATGAGTTGGAATGCTTAGAATTTTTGGGTAAAATCAAGAGGATTTTGTAAAGGGGTATTTTCATGCAAAACTTTCCTAAACCATTAGCCTCTATAGATCTAGGGTTTATTGACACTGTAGTTGAGGCATTTATGTAGATAATTGAAAATTAGCTTGCTCATGGTAAGGGTTTGTAAGATTTCATCTCATCAAAATGGTGCAGAGTTCATAATGCATCCCATTTAGAGTTCACTTGTCGATCATGAGTGGACATCATCATTAAAGTTGGCAGATACCTAGAGTTGAAAGAAAAGTTAAACAAATAATGCATTACAAGGGAGACAACAAATTTTGAATCCAAAGACAATGTTGTAGCTTATGTGGAGCTGGCTCTAGAAGGGATTGAATGTAAGGGAGACAAATCTAAGGCATTAGAGTTAATAGAGGAATATTTAAGTGAAGAGATACTTGTAAAGATCAAGGAGGATGTTCTTATAGAGGTTAGACTAGATTAGAAGATGTAAAAGCCATAATACTAGAGAAGTAATGCAACTGGCTTGTTGATATGACAAACTTTGTATTTATTTTCAACAGTTTTATGGTTTCTTATTCTCAATGTTAGATGTTAGATTTCAATCATTTTGCAATGATGGTGAAATTTTTAAGATGTTGATCAATCTTCGATCCATACTTTTAGCATTTTTTTGATTGTAAGTTATTGTGTAAAGTTAGTTTGGGCCTTATTTTGTGCTAAAGTTCAACTGTGGATGCTTGTTTACATTGCACCAGTTAGTGGGTATGTCGATGAATATTCATAGTCTAAAATTTTTTAGTTTCCTTAGAAGATTACACCATTTTTGTAGAGTTGTGGGCTTGTCCTTGATCAAGCAGAGATTGGTTTTATTGGAGATCTATCTATTTGCAACTTTCATCATTGTGGTGATTGATCTTAGGAGTTAGTTTAGAATAGAATCTCTCTCAACCCTTTCTCTTTTGTTGTTTCTTTGAATCTGGGTTAGTTTTAGGATTGAAGGCATCACCATATTGTTACATCTGATGAAAGTACACTTCCAACATTGTTCATTTGTAGGTCCCCTTTGTGATTACTAGCATTTTCACATTTATCACTGAGTTGTTTTTGCATTGTCAAGACCTAACATTAGAGACCTTGGGGTTATCTCTTGATGCTTGCTAATAGAGATTTACCTATCATGAGAGATAGAATATCATATTTTTTCTGAGTTGTTATTGTGCAAAAAACACCATCAATATGGCTCTTTTCTTCAACCTATAAAAATAATAATACACAAACTACCAAAACTTCCTTGCCTGGATCTTTTGGCTCTGATACTAATTCAATGCAAACCAAAGGGTTAGACACTAACAACAAACTCAATTCCTAGAGGTTTCTTCAACAATTTCACATAGATTCCCATTGGTACACCTTCAATGTTCCATTATGGATATTTTATGACTTGATTTAATACACATGACTTGGCATTGTAGGGGCTTGGATAAGACACTTAGTATAATTTGAGGTTTTTTGCACCTATTGTCTTGTAGACACTTAATATGATAATTCTTGGGGAATATGTCCAAACTCAACAAATGAATCCACACACTCATTCAATTTTCTAAGAAACATTACAACATTCTTTCAATATTCTTTCAAAGAGTTTTCAATACTTACATTCAACAAAAGACTCATGCTGGAATCACAGTCCAGGTTAACACTGTCATATTATAGTCCTTATTAGGATAGTCATTATGTTTGGTCAAATATTTCTATTACAAATTCACCAATACCTCAAACATTTCCATGTTAACCTTACACACATTCTAACATCTTCTCCAATCACTAATATATCCAAAGAATCTCCAACACCTTAAAATTGCTTTTAAAAGACCTTACATAGTCTAATACATAGGAAAATCATACCTTCTATCTAATAAAATGACATGAAAACTCCAATATCCATACCTACAACTTTGGGATATGAAACAATATACAAAAATATCCCTCTCCATAAAAAATTGGTATTTTTCACTAAGGGAATAGTGAGAAATCACATGTTCCTTGCCTCATGTTACCCTAGGTAGGGTTTAGAGAAAGTTACGCTACAATTTTAATATCTCCTTCCAAACTTAATGTATTTTCATCAAACCAATTTCATATGAAAGGTAGGAAAATCATTTACATGATTCAAACAACCTTCAATCTATACAAATGAGCCTTAGACTATACAATGTGTTGAAAGTTACAAAAAAGCAAGAAAAATTAGAATTTTCACTATGAAATGCAACAAATTGTCATTCATAACTTTAAAAAAATAAATAATGAGGAAAATAACTCGAATGAGATAGTATATAACATAGTTACATAGTTTTCCTCAAAATTTTAGAAAGATCTAATAGTGGAAACAAAAGTTATGCCATTTTTCCCAAAATAGATAACCCTAGGTATAGATTTAGGTGAGTTTTAGTAAATTTACAATAAATTTCAAAATACTCAATGAAAAGGCACCAAAACAAATGAAAATTAAATTTATTTTATCCCTCCATCAAAAAATCCCAATATTAGTACTATACCAATCCATACCAGTCGGTACAATGCAATGGAGTAGCAATATTACAGTCATATTACACAGAAAATGCATAAAATGTGTCTAATTGGTGTCTTATTCCTCCAAACTGCTCTCCAACACCTTGGGTCATGTTTACAAGGTTTATTTATGCTATTACAAGAATACTCCAACTTCCAACTACCCACAACTAGCTTGTTAACAACATTTGAAATTTTTTTCATTATAACATTGACAATATTGACAACATTTGAGCAACTTTTACATCTTTCGCTTAAGTTGTACCAACACACCAAAAATGGTCCTAGATGAAATATAATGGTCTCAAATGACCTTATTTACATAAATAATACCAAATAAATATAAAAACTCAAAAATTGAACTCATATGTATGAGGGTGCCCCTGCACCACAATGCCAAAGCAAAGCATGATATTATTTGTAGTTTGTCAAGTTCAGTGTATTTCAAGGTAATGCATTGTCAAACTCTAAGTGATATTTGGGTGAAGTTTGAAAGCATCCATGAAGGTGATGACAAGGTAAAGTTAGAAAACTTACAAATTCTTAGAGCTAACTTTGAAGGTTTGAATATGGGTGAAGAAGAAAATATTATATATTGTCTCCTAAGAGTTTAAGTGATAGTAAACTCTATCAAAAAATTCAAAGAAGTGAAAGAAAATTTCATTGTGTAAAAGGTTCTAAGGTTAATGAAAACCAAGTGTGACTCCAAGATCTCTAAAATAGAAGGAATATAAGTAGATAAACTCACTCTTGATGAGTTGCATGTCATATTTACTGCATATGAAATGATAATGGGAAATGGAGAGCCATCCAAAAGACAAGTTGCATTAAAATTTGGAAACAAGGAGAAGGATGAAACACCCATGAAAGAAAAGGCAGAAGAAACTCCATCCTAACATGAAGAGAATGGTGAGGAAGAATCAAACTTCATTATAATTCTAAGTGTTAAATAGGCATAGGACAACTGAGATGGGAGGTGTGAATCAGTTGTCATAGAATTCAAACTTAACATGTATCAATTCCACAACCAGACTATTTTTTTATTAAGAGCATGAAACAAAAATAATAGAAAGTAAATCAACACAATGAACATCATATTTTTACATGGAAAACCTAATAAGGTAAAAGCCATGGTGAGGGTTAACTTACAATATAAAGAGATTATAAAACTGAATACAGAGGCTCACTACCCAAAAGAGGACTCACTATCCAAGTAAAAAGGCTCACTTCCTAGAAAAAGGACTCACTATCAAACAAGGAGGCTCACTTCCTATAGATACAAAAGAGAACAAAATATCCACTAGAATAATTAACACACATCCACATCTTTGAATAAGGATCACAAAAACATTTAGCTCACTGCCTTCAAGAATCCAACACAATAAAGAACTGATGTCTCAACTCACTCGCACACCCACTTTTGCTCTTATGATTTGTGGCTCACTTTCATCTCTTTGCATCATGTTGTCAAACAATTCTTCACAATTTGAATTTCTTTCATACCATCTTCAATCTTAAAACATTTCTCCAAGGTTAGCCACAAATACCTCATTTCATAAGTTTAAACTAGGTCAGCAACTCAATATTCATGTGGTGGAAAGGAATGAGAGTGGACCAATAAAACATTTAACCATGACCAAAAATAATGTCTCAGATCAACCACACACTTCCTTAATTAATTTGTTCTTCAAATGAATTATAAACACCAGGTTAGCCAAACCTAATGAAAACACAAATGAACATTGATGCACATGCTTCCCAACAAGAAGATGACATGAAAACTCCACAACATGCTTCAATATGCATGAGAATATATCTCATATTTCTTTAGATACATCTGCACCAAATGCAATATGCTTCAAACTCTAAACACCTTTTACCAATCCATCTAGACTGTGTAAACCTATACTGAAACACTGAAACATAACTTTTGAATCACCAAACTTCAACCTTCTTTTCCAAAACCAAAAGAACACCATCTCAAGACATAGCATAGATCTGCAAGATTTGAAACAAAATAGTAGAGGACTATGTTGCAAAAACATTTCTCTCAGTCTATAGAAGATCAATTCTTCTAGAACAATTCACACAGCAATGAATGTAACTTTCATGTACTATCACACCAAAAGCTAAAACTTAGGATATATCACCACAAGATCACCATTATCATCTTCATATCTGCACAAGCATAGGATCAACACAAGAGAAATGTGGAGCACATACCAAAGCATATTTTGAACACATTCATCACTCTGACTTCTCTTCTTTATTAATTTTGTCAAAAGCACTTGGAAACACATTTGCAACATCATAAAGATAGCTACATGTACCCAAAACATCTCAAAAACATCTCAACTATACATGTACAATTTCCAACATACTAAACTATGTTGACATTAATGACAACACCACCAAAACTTTCTCATACTTTCAACAATCCCCCCCTTTGTCATTGATTGAAACACATGCTATGAAAAACCATCAAAGATAACATCCTTCACAATATCCTAGGAGAACACCTTCTCTTCCTCTACAACTGTTTTCAACTATTTTTCACATGAATTTCTCTCAAAGACATCATGTGTTTCCATCAATGACAAAACCTCCAAAACTTGCTCATACTTACAAAAATCTCCCCCTTTGTCATTGATGGCAACACATGATGTGAAAAACGATCAAAGACAACATCCTTCACAATATCTCTAGAGAACACCTTCTCTTCCTCTACAACTATTTTTCACATGACTTTCTCTCCTCATCTGACATAAATGACAAAGACCAACAACTCTGATCACTCCCCCTTAGGAGTACACTCATACTACAACAATGAAAATCTTTTCTACTCCCCTTGCAAAGTAGACCCATTTATCAGTCTAGATAAATAAAGAATCTATGAATTCACTAGACTAATGCACCTTCACAAAAGTATTCTTCATAAGAGCCTTAGTAAATATGTCTGCAATTTGTTCCTTTATTGTCACATACTCCAATCTAACTTCACTCTCCAACACTTTTTCTCCTAGGAAATGATATTTGATAGATATGTGTTTTTTTCTTGAATGCATAACCAAGTTCTTTGAAATGTTTATTGCACTTGTGTTGTCATAGAAAATAGAAATAGGCTTATCACAAATCACTCCAATGTCTTTCAGAGTTTGCTGCATCCAAAAAACCTCTGTGGAGTAGGATGCTACAATAATATATTCTACCTCTATAGTGGATAGAGAAACCAAGTCTTTCTTTTTACTCAACTATGAAACCAATCTTCTACCAACAAAGAAAGCACCACCACTGGTACTCTTCTTTTCATCTACACATTTGGCCCAATCAACATTGGTATAAGCACTTGGGGTGAAATCATCACTCTTAGGATAACATAATCCATAATCTAGTGTACCTTTAAGATATCTAAATATCATCTTTATAGCTATAACATGTGCTTCTTTAGGATCTACTTGGAATCTGGCAACTAAACATACTACATGCATAATATTCAGTCTAGTAGTAGTAAGATACAATAGTCTTCCAATCATAGATTTGTATTTGCTCTTATTAGTATTAGTAGATTCATCATCTTTACTTAGTTTACATTCAGTTACCATAGAGTACAAACTAGTTTGGAATCATCCATCCCAAAATTCTTCAACATCTCTTTTACATACATCGATTGTCAAATGAATATCCCTTTATCAGTTTGATTCACTTGTAGAACAAGGAAGAAATTCAATTCACCAATCATAGACATCTCATATTATTTCTACATCTCTTTAGCAAAGTTTTTACACATGCCTTCATTTCCACCAAAAATGATAGCATCAACACATACAACTACTATCAACATTTTGTTACCTTTCACTTTGAAGTAAAGATTGTTGTCAATAGAGCCTTTGTTGAATCCTTGCTTTGTTACGTATCTGTCCAATCTTGCATACCAAGCTCTGGGAGCTTGCTTCAGTCCATACAATGCCTTATTCAACTTACAAACCATGTTTAGTTTGTCAAATAACTAAAACGCTTCAATTTGTTCCATGTACACTTCTTCCTCCAATTCACCATTTATAAATGTTGACTTAACATCCATCTAATACACTTAGAAATCCTTGTGGGTAGAAAATTCCAAAAACATCCTAATAGCTTCCATTCTATCTATTGGGAAAATGTCTTCAAAATCTATACCTTCAACTTGTGAATATTCCTTGCATACAAGTCTTGCCTTATTCCTTACAACTTATCCACTTTCATTTAGCTTATTCTAGAACACCCATTTTTATCCAATTACATTTTTATTCATAGGCCTAGGGACTAGTTACCATGTCTAATTATTTTCTATCTATTGCAACTTTTCTTTCATAGCTTTCATCCAACTCTCATCTTCACATGCTTCACTCATAGTCTTAGGTTCAACTTTAGAGAGTAAACACATTTACCTTAGCTACTACTTTAGTTATTTTCTTCACACCTTCACTTTTATCTCCAATTATATGTTCCTTTGGATGATTCTTTTATACATACTTAGGAGTCTTAACAGTAGGTTCCAACTCATTCTCTTCTTCTTCTTCTTCTTCCATTTATTCTTCTTTCTCTTCTTCTTATTTCTCCTTATTCTCCCCAGGTACATTTCCACAGATAGGATCAACAATTTCAACTTCACTTATCTCAATATGTCTATATATGTCTTCATCAACTTTCATATTAGAACTTTCAACAATCTTTCTCAATATTTTATTAAAGGATATGTATACTTTGCTAGTAGTAGAGTATCCAAGAAAGATTCCTTCATCACATCTAGCATCAGACTTTTCAAGATTTTCATCATATCTTTTAATATAACATCTACTTCCAAATACCTTAAAATATTTCATAGTAGGCGACTTTCCAGTCCATAACTCAAAAGGAGTCTTTGTGCAATTGTATCTAATATGAACTCTATTAATAACATAAATAGTGTGTATCATCTCTCTCTAGTACACAATGGTACATTTGATTCTTCCAACATGGCTCTAGTAGCTTCTTGTACTACCCTATTTTTTCTTTCAACTACTCTATTCTATTGAGGGGTTCTTGAAGAAAAAAACTATCTTTTTTATGCCATGTTGTTCATAGAATGCATTAAATTCACCAGAAGTGAATTATCCACCTCTTTCAAATATCAAACACTTGATTTTCAAATTTAATTCATTTTCCACTCTTGCTTTGAATACCTTAAACCTATCCAAATCCCAAGTCTTTTCTCTAAGAAAAGCAACCCATAGCATTCAAGTATAATCATCAATAAGCAACATGAAATACCTATCACCATTCAAGCTTCCAGTTCTAGTTGGACCATAGAGATCAATAGGAACTAACTCCATCATTCTGGTAGTAGAGTGCTCTTTTCCCTTAAAGTTTCATCTTGTTTGTTTCCCCAATTAAAAACTTCTACAAATAGCATTAGCAGGACTTGTGATTCTGGGAAGCCCTCGAACAATCTCCTTTGAACTAATTTTGACTAGGTTATCAAAATTTACATGTCCCATTCTCCAATCCCATAACCAAATTTCACTAATTTGAAATAAAAGGCATTGACCATGAACTCCCTTAAGCTAATAGATGTTTCCATGCATTCGTCTTCTAGCAGCAACCATATCTCCATTTCTGGATCCTTTTCTAATTTCACAGGTAATATTCTAAAACACAAGTTTAAAACCATTTCTATGTACATTTTACCAACACTCAAAATGTTATACATCAAACCCTTCACATAATATACATCATCAATATTGTGCACTCCATAAAAAATAATTAAACCTTTCCCACAAATATTATATCCTAAATCATCACCAAACATAACTAAACCACCATCATATTTCTCAAGTTTAGTGAACTTACTCTTATCTTTTATCATGTGATTAGAACATCCACTATCAATTACCTAGTAATCTTCATCCTACCTTACATGAAAGGTGGTAACCAAAGTACCATCCATCTTATTCCTCTTATTCTCTGGAGCCTTCTTGCTTACACATTTTCTAGGGTTAGTGGATACAAATTTTCTTTCCAAAGCTAAGAATAAGCATTCACTATCATCAACCTGATTATTAGATTCATCATCAAAAATTCTTGCATCTTCTTTAACATAGTACAAATTCTTATATTATCCTTTCTATCATTATCTTTATAATCCTTGTTCTTCTTATGTACAACTCTATTTGGACATCTTGAAGCATAATGACCAATATTACTACAACTAAAACTTTTAAAGGGGAACATACCTTTATACTTTATGATACCTTTCTTCAACTTCCTGGTGAATTTTGCTTCCAACTCATCATCACCATCACTATCTAGTTCATCTTCAATCTTCATTGCCTTAAATGTCATTTCTATCTTATCTTCTTTCCATAATTTTCTCATTTCAAATTCTTGCAAGGTGTCGAATAACTATTCTAAAGTATACTTCTTAGGATCATACATTTCTTCAATAACTAAGATCTTATTAATGTAGCAATCCAACAGGGTGATCAAGATCTTCTCAATTATATCTTCATCTAATAGTTTTCCTCCTTTATTTCTAAATTCATTTGTAGTCAGTTCAACCCTCTAAAAGAAGCTTGTAAATTCTTCACCTTCTTCCATTTTTAGATTTACAAATCTATGCTTTGCTGCTAGCTTCTTTGTCAATTTCACTCTTTCATTTCCTTCATACATGTCTTCCAACTTCTTCCAAACTTCATATGTAGTATCCAAAGAAAGAACCTTAGCTCTATCATGTTTAGATAAGCCACTACAAATAGCATACTTTTCCTTCTCATTCTCTTCATAAGTAGAAATCTCATTTATGGTAGTAAGACCACTAGACAAGGGTGTATACTTTTTCTCAATAGACTTCTATGTCTTGAAACCAAGAGAGATAATATATCCTTTCATCTATCCCTTCCAATTATTGTAGTTAGTTCCATTGAACATGGGGATTGCCAACTTATGTGCCATCGGATCTTCCTTAAGCGGTTAAGCTCTACACAAAGGAGCATAGCTCTGATACCAATTGTTAAATAGGCATAGGACAACTGAGGGGGGGTGAATCATTTGTCATAGAATTAAAAATTAAGACTTCAACACTTATCAATTCTATAACCACACTATTTTGTTATTAAGTAAGAGAGTGAAACATAAATAATAGAAAGTAAATCAACATAGTGAACACCATATTTTTCAATGGAAAACACAATAAGGGAAAAACCATGGTGAGGGTTAACTCAAAATATAAAGAGATTATAAAACTGAATACAAAGGCTCACTGTCCAAGTCTAAAGGTTGACTACCTATAGAAAGGACTCACTATCCAATAGGGATGCTCACTATCTATAGATATAAAAGAGAAAAAATGATCCACCACATCAATTAACACACATCTATAGCATTGAATAAGGATTGCAGACACCTTTAGCTCACTAACTTCAGGAATCCAACATAATAAAGAACTATTGTCTCAACTCACTCACACATCCAATTTTTCTCTTATGATTTGTGGCTCACTTTCCTCACTTTGCATCAAACTGTCATACAATTCTTCATAATTTGACTTGATTTTATACCATCTTCAACCTTAGAACCTTTCTCCAAGGTTGGCCACAAATGCCTCATTTCATAAATTAAAACTAGGTTGGAAACTCAACATTCCCGTAGTGGAAAGAAATGAGAGTGGACCAGTACAAAATTTAACCAAGACCATAAATAATGTCTCAGATCAACCACATGCTTCCTCAATTAAATTTTATTCTTTAAATGAAGTGTAAACACTAGGTTGGCCAAACCTAATGAAAACTCAAATGAACATTGATTTACATGCTTCCCAACAAGAAGATGAAACAAAAAATCCACAACACACTTCATTATGCACAAGAGTACATCTTAGATTTCTTTAGATACATCCAGAGCAAATGCATTATGCTTCAAACTCTGAACACCTTTCACCATATGTCTAAACTATGCAAGCCCATACTAAAATACTGAAACATAACTTTCAAATCACCAAACTTCAACCCTCTTTTCCAAAACCTATAGAACACCATCTCAAAACATATCCTAGATCTACAAGATCTAAAACAAAATAGTGGAGGAATGCAGAGCAGAAAATTTTCTCTTTGTCCATAGAACATCAATTTTTCTAGAATAATTCACACACTATTGAACATAACTTTCATGAACGATCACACCAAAAGCTAAAATGTAGGATATATCACCACAAGATCACCATTACCAAATCTTAAAATCCACACAAACATATGATCGACATAGGAGGAATGTGGAGCACATACCAGAGCAAATTCTAAAAACATTCATCACTCTAACTTCTCGTCTTTATTAATTTTCTCAAAAGCACTTGGAAACTCATCAAACCAACACATTTGCAGAACCATAAAGATAGCTCCATGTACTCATAATTTCTCAATAGCATCTTAGCTATACATGTAAAATTTGCAACATACTGAATTGTGTTAACACCAATAAAAACATTAATGACAACATCACCAAAACTTGCTCATACTTGCAATACTAAGGAGAGGCTATGAAAAGTACAAAGGTAAATTACCCTTCAAATGCTTTGCCTATGGTAAAGTAGGCTATTTTTCTATTAAATTCCCATACAATAAGAAGCATAATTCTGAATGTAGACACCAAAATTTGGTTTAGGCCTGTGACTTTCATATTCTTCATAATTCATATTCTTCATGGTCATGATTAAATAATGTCAATTATTTAATTATTCTCTATGGTCTTCAATTCTTCTATTAATTAATTAATCTTAATTATTTAATTAATTCACATTTTTCTTTATTCTATCTCATGAATTAAATAAACGCTTTTTATTTAATTATGTTACTAATTAACCTTATCCTTCTTGTCAAATTAAATAAATTCTTATTTAATTTACTCTTTATCATACTTCAACTATAATTAAATAAATTCTTTATTTATTTAATTATTCATTCAAATCCCTTCATCAGTTAATTAAATAAATCTTATTTAATTATTCTTCAAATATCGAATCTTGAATTAAATGAATTATTTAATTCATTAATTCTATTTTAACGCATTCTTCTATATTTTAGATAATTATGTGAGTTATCTAAGTATTCACTTTTACTCGACTCGACATCTATTTTAATCGCTCAATTAACTCTTGATTTGATGTCTGAGTGGCTTTCTCAAGTAATCTCTTCGTCAGATTGGTCAATCGTCCAGTTCTAACTCATTTGTGTGTACATGCATATTAATTAAATATTCCTATTTAATTAATTAAAACTTGTGTGTGCATTCGAATAAGAGTTGCTTTAATTAATCTTTATCTTTGTCATGCAAAGATAATTCTTCTGTTTTCGAATACCAAACTAGAAGATTAAATCATTTATTTAATCTTTAATTCTATTTCTAATTTGTATCACTCATGTCATCACTAACAGTTATCAGAATGCATGTCTAATCTATCAATCTCAACCGTTTGTTGATCTTTCAATCCTGGCCTATCGTCCGAATAATCAATTTTCTATAAATTGATTTTTCATTCTTCATACCAATCTCTCTCGCAAATTCTTGACTTTTGAGAGCACTTTGTCTTGAATCTTTGATATTTTTCTAATCATTATCTTAGGCTATACTTGCATGAATTTACGAAAAATCTGAGGGCAATTATACTACAACAGCAAAATGGAGAAGGGCAATCGAGATGAATCATGTAAACACGTTTGAAATTGGTGAGATTGTTTCAGTTTGTTTACATTTTAACTTCCTTTTTTCTTTGTTACTTAACATTTAGATTTGCATCTTAGATTTGTATTGCATGTTTTCTTCTAATCTTCTTTGTTGTCTTGTTCACTTTCTTGGCATTACACTGAACAAGAAGTAGATAGTAAATTGAAGAAACAACCTACTTCCCTTTTAGAAAAAATAAGAAACGTTTTTACATCCAACAGGATAGTGATGGATTTGATTCCTATGATAGTTCAGATGATGAACTAGATTGTGCTTTTGTGATGAAAGAAAATGAATTTATTTTGATGGAAAAAGAGCCTAAAAAATAGAAAAATGGAAAGGTAGAGAATCCTAGTGGGGAAGGTAAAGAGAAAGAAGAAGTTGACCTAGAAGGATAACTCCTTTGTACTCTTGATGAGATAGATGACTTAAGAGAGGAGATTGAGAAACTAAGAAAGGAGAATAAAATTTAGAAGAAGCTTTCCCAAAAGGATACTGACAAGTTGAATTTTTTTTTTGAAGAATCTAACCAATTGGTAGTGAGCATGAAGCTTCAAGTAGAGGAAGCCAAGAGAATATACAAGTTATAAAATCCAAAATTGAATCGGAAATGGAAAAATGTATGAAGCTTGAGGAAAAAATAGTTGCCTTAAAAAAATATTTAGAGAAGGTTAGAAAACAGATTGAAAAAGTTTTGAAGTTGAAAGGTGACTCAAATATCATTTATGGATTGTTAAGCACACAAAATCCCTCTAACAAAGGAAAAAATTTCTTAGGACTTTAGAAAGGTAAAAGCACACTTATGGATACTTCTACAAAACTAGATGAGAGATTTATAACAAAAGAAAAGGCCTATTCTAATGGTGAAAATTTTAGCAAGGAAAGTTCAACTGAGGGTGAGAAATACTCAATTAGAAGACTAGAAATGTAATATAGATGAGAAGAATACCCAATTATTTCTTAATCAATAGAAGAAGGAGTTGAATCCTAGAACTGATGCTTCATGTCATTCTTTTATAGTCATCAATTAGAAACATGAAGTATCTTTCTCATTTCAATCCTCTTGTCCTTTTCTTATAAGGACAAGAGGATTGAAACAAGAATGATACTTCATGTGGTCCTACAAGGACAAGAGGATTTAAAGGAGAAAGATACTTCATGTTGGTAATTGATAACTATACAAGAATGACATGGGTAAAATTTCTAAAGGACAAGTCTCAAGCATTCAAAAGATTCAAGATATTTAGAAAAATGGTTCAAAAGTAGATTGGAAGAAGAATCAAATGCTTAAGATTAGATAGAGGAGGAGAGCTCACCTCAAGTGAATTAATTGAGTATTATGAAAACCATGGAATAAAGAGACAATATTCTGCACCAAGAACTCCATAGTAAAATGGAGTTGTAGAAAGAATGAACAGGGTAGTTAAGGATATTGATAAAACTATGTTGAGTGAGGCCAAGTTGGTAGAAATGTTTTGGAGAGAAGTAGTTCATACAGTAGTATATATTCTAAATGGAGTTAAAATTAGAGAAAACTGTGATAGGAATCCATATGAATGTTAGTATGGTAAGCTAGCATTTGTCAAGTACTTCAAAGTTTTTGGTAGCAAATACTTCATCAAGAGAGAAGATAGCTTGGGAAGCTTTGATTCCAAATGTGATGAAGGAGTATTCCTAGGGTATTCCACTCAAATAAAATATTACAAGTGCTCCAATAAGAGGTTTCATAAGATTTTAGAAATCATCATTGAAGAGAACTTAGATTGTGAAGAAGAAGATGTTGCAAATGAAGAAGAATAATTTCAAGAAGAAGCTACAAAAGCACCTGCTAAATATGTTCAAAAGGATCACCCTAAAAATCAAATTATTTGTGATAAGAATGAAGGCATATAGATAAGAAGAAGACTTTCCAAGAGCATGGAACTATAATTTTTTTCTCTCTTATCACAAACTGAGCCTAAAAGCTACACTAAGGCTAGCAAAGATGGGAGTTGGATAAATGAAATGGAAGAGGAGATAAACCAAATTGAGAAAAGTAGACATGGGAATTAGTTCCAAGATCCCCAAGAAAAAATGTAATAGGAACTAAATGGGTATTCATAAATAAACTTAATGAAGATGGTGTTGTTGTAGAAAATAAATCAAGATTGGTGTGCAAAGGTTATGCACAAGTTGAGGGAATTGAATTTGAAGAAACATTTGCACCAGTTGCAAGATTACAAGCTATAAGAATGTTTCTTGCTTTTTCAATTTACAAAGGGTTTAAAGTTTATCAAATTGACATTAAATATCCATTCTTGAATGGAAACCTAGAAGAGGAAGTCTACATAGAGCAACCAGAGGGTTTTTAGCTATTAGAAGAAGAAGATTATGTTTATAGATTGATAAAAGCATTGTATGGTCTAAAGAAAGTGCCTAGAGCATGGTATTCAAGGTTGGACTAGTATCTACAACAACAAGGATTCAAAAAGAGATGTGTAGATAGTAATTTATATTTCAAATATAAAGGTGAGCACATGATTATTGATGTTGTATATGTAGATGATATCATATTCAGTGGTAGCAATGAAAAAATGTGTAAAGTATTTGCTACCCATATGCAAGATGAATTTGAGATGTTGATGCTAGGAGAATTTTCATGTTTCCTTGGGTTACAGATTACACAAACTAATGATGGGATATTCATGTCTCAAACTAAGTATGCTAAGGAAATGCTTAATAATTTTGGAATTAAGGATAGTATACCAGTTAGTACTCCCTTGATAACTAGTCGTAAGTTGATTAAATCATATGAGTCCCCAAATGCAAATAAAACTATGTATAGTTCAATGATTGGAAGCTTGATGTATTTAATTACATCAAGGCTAGATATTATGCAAGTAGTATGTATGGTTGTAAGATTTTAGGTTACTCCTAAGGAGTCACATGTCAATGTAGTGAAAATAGTTTTTACATATATATCAAGAAAGATATTGACTATGGACTATGGTATCCCAAGAGAAAATATTTCACTTTAACAACATATGTAGATGTTGATTGAGCTAGAGTTATGGATGATAGAAGAAAAAAAAGTGGTGGAGCATTATTTTTTAGAAACAAAATTATTTCCTGGATGAGCAAAAAGAAAGAATCTATTACTCTATCCACATCAAAAGAAAAGTATGTAGCAGTAGCAACAAGTAATCAAGTATTATGGATGAAACAAACTATTAAGGACATTAAGGTTAAGTACAATAACCCTATCTCTATTCTTTGTGATAATTCAAGTGCAATAAACATCCCAAAGAATCTAGTGATGTACTCTAGGAAAAAGTACATATCAAATAGCTATCACTTCATTAGAGAGGAGGTTGCAAAAAAGGAAGTCGGCATGGAATATGTTCCCACCAAAGAACAAGTTGTTGATACATTCACTAAGCCTCTTCCCAAGGAACATTTTTAATATTTGAGGTAGAAATTGGGAGTAATTGATCCCATATCATATCACTAAGTATTAGTCATAGAATGAGTCTAGGGGGAACTTCATTGTTATTCTATTCATCCCTAGAAATGAAAGAATGAATCAAGTCAAGTAAACATGTTTTACAAGTTTCTAATGACTTGATGGTTGCAAATTCATGTCTTTTATGTCTCTTTGGATTGTTTGTCCAAGTGGGACAATACATACAGGGGGAGTCAGTGTATAAGTCCTATGGCTAACCCTTTTTCATTGATGTCAAAGGGGGATAAAATGTTAGGAAATTTAGGAAGACTAGAGCAATAAATATTAACAACTACATGCAAATTCAATGATATACAAATAATAATGAAGAATAACAAAAAAGAGATTGACACAAAAATTTAACGTAGTTCACCTAATATGGGCTACATGCATAAAAAACTTAGCCACCAAAATAGTTATATTATCTACTGCAAAAAAACCCAAATTATAGTCTCACAAGTTAGCCTCACATTCAAGCAACACCTACTCCTTAATTACACTATAAATCACACCCTACGCACATCACAACTTACATCCCCCTTTTCTTTCACTCATTCTTAATGTTAGCCTAATCACACCATGTCATAGTAATGATTAGCCTACCAATGAGCAACCTGAATTTGAACTATAGTTACATCATTATTATAAAATATAGTTCAGTCCAATGATCGTTGATTCACAATAGTGACATAGAAACAACAAATAAATTTATGCCATGTGTCAACACATCACTTATCCAATGTTGTTGACCATCACACCATTCAAGTCCCACTTTAACATCATCCATGAGTCAACTAATTCAATCCTCATCACCATATCAGTTGTCTTGAGTGGTCCCTACCTCCATCAGCTTGTTGTGGGAGCCAAGAACTTTCTAACCAAGTTGTGGGGTTGAGAATTTTTTAAATCCAATGATATCCTAATGGGACACTTTTCCATTAGCTTTTAAACCTTCACCCAATAGCCTTTGGGATTTCCAAGTTAGATGTTTTCAAAACTTTGAAACTCTTGACATGATGTTCAAAAGTTCTACTCTGACGCGATTGTATGAAAAAGAAGACACAACACCAACATTTTTAACTAAGTATTTGCATGATCAGTCCACCAAATTTAACTAAGTAGTCTTCATCAAGTTTTTATTTTTTTTCTAATTAATTTCCACATATCAACAATCTCCCATTTGGAGACTGGTTAGGATTCACACCAAAAAAATATCCCACTAGAAGACTAATCCTAGATGACACCACTACACTTGTGACTCCCACTAGATTATGGGTTTGGTTGGTTTCTTATCTCCACCATTATCAGTGATGAAGGCCAACCAAAATTGAAGAGGAGTTCAGATTCTTCCTTTTCACTGCATTCATAAACATATATGCTGGATTTTCATCTATTTTGGAAGAATGAAGAACATCTCAATTTTTTGTTTTGTGTTGTCATTGATGTCAGCATGTTATATGAGTTGCAACTACAAGGTTAAGTTAGATTAGGTATCTGAACCAATATGTAATTATTGTCCTCTAATATTTTGGTATGCAACCCTTTTCTATTGATTATTGTTGCTTGTAGTTTTGGGAAATGGTCTATGGATGTTGGAAGCATGTATGTTCAAAATATCGTGTATTCAAGTTCTCATATGACAAGTTGGCATTAATCTATTGTTGCATTTTTTCTATGAGGTCTATCTCTGGCTGACCTAATGGATAGATGATGTAATGGTGAATTAATTTTGAGTTGTCGATGTATGTATGACCTATCTTAGGTCCATGCCAACATGATGTAGCATGGTGAGCATTTGAATTGTCTTTGGAAATATTTTGTGAATGCTTGAAGCTAATAGTTGTTTTTTGGTGAATAAGGGTTGCATCTAATAAGGTTGATCTAATTGATGCTTGTGAATGTATCAACAATATATTGGATGGTTTTGAGATTAAAGATGTTGTTGAGGATGTGAGTGTGAAAAAGTGCAAAAGTGATGAAGTGTGTTAATTTAGTTTATTGAGCTTCAAAGGAATACATTATCAGTTCATTTTCTAGTTGTACACCATTTTTTCATTGAAATTCTATAAGTAGTGAGCCTCTCATTTTGGACAGTAAGTGGTGTTAGTGAGCCACCTTTTTTTAATATTTTATAACTAGTTATACTATAATGTGAGCTAACACTCACCATGGTTTTTCCCATTTTGGGTTTTCCATGTAAAAATCCTGGCGTTTATGTGTTGTGTTATTTCATGTTTTGTTAATTCTCTTGCTTATCTTTACTATTATATGCATTGGAGTAATTGGATGGTATTTGTTTAGTAAGTTTAAGAAGATACTGATTCACCCCCCTTTTCAGTATCTTGGAAATTCAACAATTGGTATTAGAGCTTGGTTCCTTTGGAGAAGCCTAACAACTTGAGGAAGATCCTAAAGATGGAACATATGGATGATAAAGAAGAGCTCTAGGCTACGCTTGAAGATCTTGATAAGGTTAAAAATGAAAATAGATATTTGAAAGAAAATATTGATGAGGAAAATGAATGTGTCTAGAAATTGAAAGAGCAATTGAAGAAGTTCAAAGAAAGACATAGAGAAGTAAGTGAGTAGTTGAAGCAAGCTAATAAAGAGATTACTAGTTTGAAGGTGTAAGTAAAGGAAAACAAAAGAATTGAAGGATGTCTGAATAAAATGATGAAAAGCAAGTATGATGAATGCACTAAGCTGGAACAAGAAGTAGTGAAATTGAAAGTATACTAGAGAAAACAAAAATTTGTGAAGATAATTTTAAATCCAACTCTGACAAGATTGATGAGCTTATTGTAGGGTAGAGAAATTATAAAGAAAAAGGTGGCTTTGGAAATGAAATAGGTGAAAGCTCAAAGGATAATCAAAAGACTCAAGATAAAGGGAAACATAAAAGAAATCCAAGGAACTTTGCTAGAAGACTGCATGTTAGACAACCAAATTCTCAAAGGTATCCATCCTTCAGTGTTGTTTGCTTTTCATGTAATAGATTTGGTCATAGGGAAATAGAGTGTAGGAGTAGAATGAATCAATTTCCTAGTTCCTTCTTTAGTCAATGTTTTGCATGCAAGAAAATTGGACATAGAGCTAGTGAATGCAAAACTCAGATGGTGAATTGGTCTAATGGAGGAAGAATGAATCAATATTTTAATGGCTACTTCTATACATGTAGCAAGTTTGGATACAAAGAAAATCAATGTAGATAAAGGGTTAATGGAGGATAAAATAATTATAAAAATGTTGTCTACTACAATTGCAACAAACCAGACATATCTCAAAAGTTTGCAGAAGTAAAAAGGGTAAGTAGACTAATCCAATAAAGAAGAATGAACCAATGAAGAAAAATGACAAGAATGAGGTTAAGTAAGAAATGAATAATATTTGGAGGAAGAAAGAAGAGCTTGAAATGATAGATGCATCTGTGCCCTCATCTGGTATAGACAATTCCTTCAAGAATTAGACCTAGCAAGTCTTAGGGGGAGCTTTAACAGAAAATTGTTTGAACCCACTAATGTTTGGCATGTCAGCCTTTGGCACAAGGATATGTTATAAGAAATGGATAGTCAATAGTTATGCAAGTGGAGCTAGAAGAAAAAGTGCAGGCACAATCATTTGCAAAGAAAATTAGGGTATTTTTGTGTTGAGAAGAAGAGTTTTTAGCAGCTTTTTTAAAAATACTGCATTTTATGTGAATTGGGGAAGTTTGTTATTGTATAAAGTGATTTAGTAAGGAATTTTAATCACTTGTGCATTTGAAGTAATTGGAGAGAATTATGGAGCATTCTTGAGGTGATTTGGAGTTCAAGATGTATAAACCCTAGTTTTGATTCTTTGCAAAGAAAAATGTATTCTACTCTTCTATGCAAGTTATGGGTTTGTGTGAATCATCTTTTTCAAATTGATTGAGCTCAAAATTGTGAAGAACATAAACCCTTGTAGTTATTAAAGTGTCGAAAAGACCTAGACCATCATATAGGAAGTATTCTATGATGGTTTTTGAAGATGACCCTATGGGTGCCCTCTCATCGATCCCCCATGGGGTTTTGCTGACTGAAGATACAAGAATGAAAATTCAAGACAAAATTGATGAATTCAATCATAGTAAGTTGATAGATATTTGGCACAATGAGCTCACTAGAGATAATTTCTTGGTGAAACCTAAATATTTGAATATTATTATGAATAAAATTGGATAGATGGAACTACGTTCCTAATTTTAGTTCCATGGTTGATGATAAGTATGTAAAACTAGTTCTCAACATAATGCATGATAAATTCTTGTAGAGTGATAGAACCCATCTGATAACTAAGGAAGCAATTAAGGCTACTACCAGACTTTGTGACACTGGACCATTAGCCATGTTGAAAGATGTGAAGAATGAAGTGGTGATGGAATTCACCGATGCTACATATGATAGGAGAGAACTTACTACAAATCTTATCACTAATTCTTTTGTGAAGTATGCTACTATAATGAGGTCATAAAATTTACTTCACCAATAGAGAAATTTTTTTTTCTACCATAGCTATTTATACTAGTTTTGATATGGAAATTAATGGTGCAGATTATGATCTATGTGAACTTCTCTAATAATAGTTTCTTGAGAACTTAAGAATGACCAGAGAAAGGAAGTATGCATTGAAATTTGGTTCCTTGATTATGTGTCTATTGTTCTATTTTCTGAAGAGACTTTCTAGAAGGGATGATATGTTATTCTAGGATAAATCCAAACCAGTGGCACATCAGATCTTTGATCACACACATAATTTGGGTGATTTGAAGAACAATGATAATGCTCTAACAACATTCTTTTTGTATTCAAGAGAAACATGAATGAGAGAGAAAGGATTCCAAAGAAAGTTGTTGAGAAATACAAAATGATATCATATTTCACGTCTCTTCTGATGAATGTATGATTGAAGTTTCTAAACCTCAGACTATATGGATTCAATCATTGGGTTATGAAATTATAGAAGATGAAACTAAAGGCTATGTGTAGATGTTGTTGAAAAATTCCATAAGATGCCAATGAACCTAGAATTGGCACTTCTGTTGAAAAACCTATGGAGGTTCACTTGGATCTCAAGAAGCCAATAATAAGAAAGAATGTAGAAAAGAAGCTTAGAGAAGTAGGGTACATTGATGAAGAGATTGCACAAGGAAGGGCTAAGAGAGAGATGGATGGAGAATCATTAGGACTAAGGAGATCTGGCAGGACTACTCCTAAACCCCCCACAACCCCCTATAGTGAAAGTTAAAACTAGTGTTATTGATAAAGTAAAACACCTGGATCCTTCCAGACCTAATACAAGATCTTGGAAAAGGAAAGAGACTCCTTTGGTGGTGCTTGTGAAGAGAGGAAAGAAACAAAAAGCTACAAGGGAGAAGAACCTCAATATTATTGATGATCAAGATGAAGAGGAGGACCCTAAAGCATAATTGGTATGGAAGAGAAGATGAATCTTATACTCTAGTGAAGGTGCTTCTTAGGAAGCTAGTATTGGTTCTAAGAGATTGCATATTGTGTCATCTTCTGATGAAGATGATGAATAGGAATTTGGTGTTCATGTGTACACCAAATTGGAGTCGAAGAAAGAAAAAGTGTCTAAAGAAGCCTCTCTAAAATAGGAAGAACAGAAGGACATTCTAGTAAGACCTAGTTCCCCTTTCAAATTAGAGGTTGTATTCAATTCTTTGTTACATTTTGAAGATATTCTAAAGCCTACTATGGGGTTTTATGATCAAGTGGGCAGAGAGGATAGAAAAACATTAATTTTAGCCACTATTCAATATGTTATCACATTGGATGTTAAGTGGGATGATGTGAAGAATAATGTGCTTGAGAAAATGTGGGAAGACTTGATGAAAAGGATACTAGAGGCTATTGAATTAGAAGAAAATAGTAGAAATGATGCATTTAAGAAACTTGGGTCTTCTTTGGTCTCAAATGATCTAGAAACTCTAAAGAAGATATGTGCAGATCTGTTCCAAATGAAGAAAACAGTGAATATTTTGATGACAAAGGATAAGAAGAAGATAAAGAAAATAAGGAAGGAAATTGAAGAAGTAATAAGAGATATGATTGAGATGCACTACCATCTAGCTCTGCACCAAACTCTAGTGAATATTTTTTCATAGAAGAAGTTGAGGAAGATATTCCTTCTGGTAGATGTGATACAAGTATTTATGTGGAAATAAATGATGCAAATATCCCTCCAGATATAGGTGTTGAAAATGATTCTTCGAAGATGGAAAAGTAGAATGAGGGTGAAGTTGAGCCTGAGAAACATGATGATGCCTCTTTGGAGCATACTATAGGTGAAAAAGATAATGTTGAAAAAGAAAATGGTAATGATGAAGGTGAAAAGGATAATGTTGAAGGAGAGAAAGATAAAAATGAAGATGAAGGGAATGAAGAAGGAGACAAAGACAAAGATGAAGATGGAAAAGGTGTAGAAGAAAAAGAAGAAGAGAAAGAAGAAGAGAAAGTGTAAAAAGATCAAGATAAGGAAGATGAAGAAAAGAAAATTGATGAATCTATTTGGAAGAATGAAGAAAATCTAAGGAAAGTTGTAGAATCTCATAGAAATCCTAGAGAATTCTCCTTCGATGATGATGTGTTGAAAGGCTTGCTATCCAAGCATATTAGATTATAGTCAATGATTCCTTTGAAGCTTCTATAACTTCCTATGATTCAAGGTAGTGTGGACTTAGATAAAATTTCTCCTATTCATAAGTTGGTATTGGATGATGCATTGCATGCATCTGGTAGAAGAGAGATTCTAGAGACATAGAAAAGGGATAGAACTGACTGAAGATTCTCTTAAGGAATTATAGGAGGCCACACTCGATACATCTCTCACCTTGGTAGAGAATTTAAGATTATTATTGGAATCCTTTAAGGAGTATGCCTCTAGACTTGGTGAGAAGACAAAGAAAGAGGTTAAGGAGAAGCTGGTAGAGAAAAGGTTGTTGGCATTGCATGACAAGTGTGCTCTGGCACACACAAATGTTGAGAAGAATCTAGAACATGTACAGATTTATGAGACAAATGAAAATGTTGTCTTTTATTATTACTTGAAGTGGTCAAATGCCACTCAAAATATTAAGGATCTTATGGACTCCATTGTGTCCCAGTTAATTACTATCTTCGGTACATACAATGTATCTAAAGATAGAGATAGATCAACCTAGAATTTTATCTCTACTCATTGAGATAAATTCTTTATTTTATAGAAGTAGAAGAAAGAAATAATCACAAAATTTGGCCAGTTAGGTGACCTTGTAAGAATGGAGTACACCCCAATTGCCAAAGCTTTGGAAAGTATGGAAAAACTTGAGAAGATAAATCTGACTCTTGGTACTCCAAATGATGTAGAGGAGAGTTTGGTGGTTTTGGAATCCCTGAACAAGATGTTGATTACTACAAAGAATATTTGGGAGAATAGTAAATCAATGTGGCAAGGTATTCTTAAGGAGCTTCAAGGCTTTCCATCCTCTAGTTACTATTTTATTTTCAATTTTTGTATTTTGTTGAATATTGGAAGTCTTGTAAATTTTGTTACATGTTACCATCAATGAAAAAGGGGGATAATGTTGGAAGAATGAAGAATAACATATCATTTTTCTATTTTTTGTTGTCATTGATGCCACCATGTTATATGAGTTGCAACTATAAGGTTAAGTCAGATCTGGTATTTGAACTTATATCCAGTTATTATCCTCCAATATTTTGGTATGAAATCCTTTACCATTGATTATTATTGCTTGTAGTTTTGGAAAATGGTCTATGGATGTTGGAAGCACATATGTTTAGAATCTCATGTATTTAGGTGCTCATACAATGATTTGGCATACCTATGTTATTGCATTTTTGCTATTAGGTCTATTTTTGGCCAACCTAATGGATAGATTATGTATTGGTGAATTAACTTTGTGTTTCAAATGCATACATGTGTGACCTATCTTATGTCCATGTCAACATGATGTAGCACGTTGAGTATCTGAATTATCTTTGGAAAGATTTTGTGAATGCTTGAAGCCGACAATTGATTTTTGGTGAATAAGGGTTGCATATAATTAGGCCAACCTAATTGATGCTTGTGAATGCATTAGCTATATATATTGGATAGTTTTGAGATTGAAGATGTTGTTAAATATGTGAATGTGAAGAAGTTCAAAAATGATGAAGTGTGTTAAGTTATTTTACTGAGCTTCAAAGGAACTGAATCAACACTTGTTAGGTGTACATTATCAGTTCATTTTATGGCTATAAGCCATTTTATCATTGAAATTTTGTAGGCAACAAGCCTCTCATTTTGGAAAATGAGTCTTGGTAGTGAGCCACCCTTTTTGTAATATTTTATAACCATTTATACTATATTGTGAGCTAACACTCGCCATAGTTTTTCCCATTTTGGGTTTTCCACATAAAAATCCTAGTGTTCATGTGTTGTGTGATTTCATGTTCTATTAATGCTCTCACTTATCTTTACTATTATATGCATTGGAGTAATTGGATATTATTTGTTCAATAAGTTTAAGAAGATACTAATTCACCCCCCTCTCAATATATTGGACATTCAACAATCTGTATGTATCTTTTCTAGCTTAACCTATCCTCTTCCAAGACTAGCCAAATGAAATGATATCTTAGTTGTATGTGTTTTGTTTTGAGTGCAAGGAAGAATTCTTTACAAGATGTATTGAACTCTAATTGTTCATAAACAAGTAAATTTTAGCTTTTTGTTTTCCCAACACATCCATGAAGAGTTGTAGCCATATCATCACCTTTTCCACCTTTGTTACAGATACATACTTCACCTTCGTGGTGGATAAAGCAACCACATTTTGCAACCAAGAAATCCAACTCACTAATGTCCCACCAACTGTAAAAACATAACTTGTGGTACTCCGCTTGGTATCTATATCCCTTGTAAAATCTGAGTCTACATAGCCTTGTAAACCAATATTAGATCCCCCAAAACATAAAAATTTATTGGATGTACCTCTCAAATACATGATAATCCATTTTACTAAATTCCAATGCTCAACTCTAGGATAACTCATATACCTGCTAAGAACTCCTATGACATGTGCAATATCTGATCTCATGCATACCATTGCATACATTAAACTTCCTATAGCTAAAGCATATGGTACCTTGGATATTTTTTCTTCCTCCTCTTATGTGTTTGGAAAAATATCCTTAATCAATTTGACATAACTGGGAAAAGGTATGTTGAGATCTTTTGCATTCTCCAAATGAAATCTTTGCAACACCTTTTCAACATAATCAACATAGGATAAAAACAATTTTCTATTTTCCTTATCTCTTATAATCTTCATACCAAGGATTTGTTTTTCTACCCCCAAATCCTTCATAGCAAATGAACTTGATAACTTTTGTTTTAACTCCTTAATGTGAACCATGTTAGACCCTGCTACAAGCATATCATCAACATATAAACATAAAATAATCTATGTATCATCATCTAACCTCTTAAAGTAAACACAAAAGTCTAAATTGCACTAGCTATAGCCATTTTCAGCCATAAAGCTATCAAATTTAATATACCATTGTCGAGGTGCTTTCTTAAGCCATATACTCTTCTTAAGTCTACATGCTAGTTTCTCCTTATTTTTGACCTCAAAACCTTGTAGATATTCCATATATATATTTCTTCTTTCAAATCAACATGGAGAAAGGTTGTTTTGACATATAGCTATTCTAAATGAAAATCTTCAGCAACCACAATACTTAAAACAATGCATATAGAAGTCATTTTAACAACTGGAGAATAAATCTCATCAAAATAAATACCCTTGTTTTGTGCAAATTCCTTTACAACTAACCTAGATTTAAATCATTTTTTACCTCCACCCTCCTCTTTCATCCTATAAACCCATTTTTTTGGTAAATCCTTTTTACCTGTAGGAAACTTGTATAAGTCCCAAGTATAATTTTTAAGCAAGGAGTCTGTTTATTCTTCCATTCCATGTTCCCACTAAACCTTGAAATCTATTTATGGTGTTTTCTACACAACAAAAACTCAAATAGAATATGATATCCTATCTCTTTTGAAAGATAAATCTCTATTAGAAAGCCTCAAGAGATAACCCCAAGGTCTCTAATGTCAAGTCTTGATAATGCAAAAACAACTCAGTGATAAATGTGAAAATGTTGGTAATCACAAGGGTCCTTACAAAACAAATACTAGAAGCTTCAAATTCATTAGATCTTGCAATATGTGCATGTTTTTGTAATCCTAAACTAACTCAAATTTAGAAGAAATAGAAAAAGATAAAGGATCAAGATATATTTCTAAAACTAAAACCTAAGACCAACTGTGCAAACAATCCAAACATTCAAAGAGGATCAATCCTTCCAAAAAAAATTCCTCCTAAACCCAAATTAAACCTACAATATCACAAAAATAGTGCAATCTTCTAAGGGAATCAATATTTTCAAATCATGGAAAATTCAAAAAAATCAACCTTATTTTATAATTGAAATGAATAAATACCCACAATTGAAATTCAACACACAATATTTAGGCCCAAGCTAACTTTACACAACTTACAATTAAAAAATTTCTAAAAGTATGGACCAGGGATTGCTCAAACACTTCAAATATTGAATCATCAACACAATTGCATCACATATAAGCCTAAAATCTAACATGCAACTATAAATTCAAAGAATTTTTTAAAGATTTGGAAAACAAGCACTGTGCAAAAGTGAATAACACAGGAAAGAACACCAACACACAATGTCTTTACTTGTATTGAATCCACCCAAATTTGCAATAATTCATGTATTCACAATGTTACATCACTTGCTCTTATAAAATTCTAACTATTTCAAAGTTCTAACTATCTCAACTATGTCTAACATTTAAAAATGAAGCTAGGGGCTCAATTTATAGAGAAATCATTTTAGGTCAGCCCAAAAATAGGGTTAAAAAATTAGGTCAGCCCAGATAGTTTTTAAATAAAATTACATTTAAAATTTTCGAGTAGGCCCTAGGTCATCCTAGACCCTTCTAGAAATATTCCCTTCTTGGAAAAAAATTCTAGGTCACTACTCTTGATTGTCAAGTCATGCGACTTGGCACTTTTCCCTACGTTGCTCCAAGTTGGATGTTTTCTCCTTCCTTATTGGCTTCTAACCCACTAAATTCTTCTTTGAACTTTTCTAATATCTCTTTCAAGTTAGTTGGATCTAGAGTTGGAATAAATTTTATTCTTATCTTATGATTTTTCAACTCATCAACATATTTGGGCATCATTTTATTCCATTCAACTTGTAATTCATGATATTTTCTAGATTATAAATATAGATAGTTGCATCTTCAAAATGATATTTGGAAATGGGAGAACTATTAGATGGAGCACAAATTTCATGCCACCATGCCTACAATCTACTAATGTTCATATTTTTCTGCCCAAATTTTCTTATCCTAGTCATTGTTTCTAGAAAAGTAATACAACTATCACATATCTCCTTCATTTTTCCTTGCAGCTTCATTATCTTCTTCAGGGCCTTGGAGAGGAGTTCCTTCCTATAGTTCCATACTTCTAACTATTCCATTACTTTTCCAATATCATTAGAAGTAAAGATATTAATTTGTGCTAATTCCTCCTTGGACACCTACAAAATATTCTTTAACTCTTCAACAATTGATTCATTAGTTTTGTTACAATCAGTAGAAAACTAAGAGGTATCCTCCAAGAGTTCAATAGCTTTGGCATGGATGTTGAATATCTATTCAATAGAATCATCACCTCTCTTTTTGACATCATGTAACCATATCTAAGTGTTGTGGACTAAGGACTTTAGCCTTTCAATTTTTGAGACATCTTCCTTGGGAAATAATCCTTCTGGGATTGAACCCTCATCACTAGCAGTTTGAAAAGGTTTCATAAAGTGTTGAACATACTAATACACATCATTAAGTTTCCTTTGCATCTTCTCCTTCTCCTCAATTTCCTTGTATGGTCTTCTTAAGATAGCCTGGGATGATTCTTGGAACTCTTCCTTCTCTTGATCCTTAGTAGTTGGACCCAGAATAATTTTTTATAGTTTGTAATCTATGGGCCTTATGTCATATTTATACTTATTCTCTATAGGAATAGCTACATAAATAACTCTATTGTTAAATTCATCCCTTGAGAATTTGGAAATAGTTCTAGCTCTTTTCCTTTTTTGGGTTGTCCCATTACTCTAAAATTTTATCCCAGCTGGGAGTCTCCTCTTGAACTATAATTGGCTTTTTACTAAGCCTCTTTTCTAGCCAATCTAGGGAAAAAAGCCTCTCTATCTCTATGTCAGTGGAAGGAACCTCTTTTTTAGCCTTGTCCTAGGTTGGACTATCACCAATTTCTTCTACATTCCTTTCTGCTTCCTATTGATTTTCCCACTCATTAATCATTTCCTTTTGTGGGGACTCGATTGGCATATCTTGAGCCATCTCTGATTCAACATTCTAGCTCTAAGCTCCAGAGGATGATTTCCCAATTTCCTCCATGAGCTTTTTCCACTCCTATATTTATCTCCTCAATGATCTTGTGATGTGAGGCAATGTTAAACAGTTTTGCAATGGACTCCTTAGTGATATTGGCCATGACTCTACCTTGAGGTCCAACAATGATCCTCTTATCTGAGTCATAATTCCTTGCACACTCCAAAACCAATTTATGGCACAATTGAGTGGGAGGGAACCTTTTTTCTTGAGTTAGGCCAGTGTGAGTAAGGATTTTTGTTAGTTGAGTGGGTGCACTACCAAACATTCTTTGTTTAAAGTCATTGTAGTCCACATGCCCCATATTTGTATCTGCAATCTTGGCCCAAGTAGAAGAAATCTTGGATTCTAGACATATACCTTTTAAATCATACTTCATTCTTTTAGCTCTCTTTTTCACCTACTCTTGCACAAAAACAACTTTTAATTTGGAAGTCTTGTCAGGGTTCAACTTTGCCTGCATCTATTAGAGAAAACCATAATAACCCATATGGAAATAATAACATAAACCAACAATACATGGCATTAATTCAATGAGATTTATCAATATATTCTCAAATGACACCATTAAATGTGAACCATAATGACAATATAAACCCAAATGGAAATGCAAGGTAGACCACTCACTTAATGAGATTCCATCATTAGACTATATAAAAAGAATGAAAATGAATCACATATTAAACATGCAAATTGTTTAAAATTCAACAATGAATATCACATAACCTCATTTGCAAGCTCACTTATTATCAAAACTTGGAATTTGATGTCATTGAAGAAAGCTCATAAATTCCACCCTAAGGTGGATTCTCTATCTAGATTATAGCTCAGGTAATTTGAGGGAGCTCAAATTTTATGGGGTCCTATCGAATGTTCACTCTTATATCTTGATTAAGGGATCCCAATGCACTTTTATGGGGAGGTCTCAATGTAGTAAAGCTCATGTAATTCCATCATCATTCATCTAAGATCTTATTTTGAACCATATATATTAAAGTTCGTTTTGTCACATACACCGAGGATTCATGGGATCGAAGGATTCAAAAATTCTAAGAGAGGTCAGATTCTATGGGAGGATTGAGGCTTAAAAAATCTGAGCTTGGTCGAACTTACTGAAGGTGAATCAAACTTGAAAATTTACTATGTCAAAGTTTCCATCAATTTGCACATAATCTTGATTTTAGGATTTTAAGGCAACAGAAGATTTGAAAAATCCAAGAGAAGCTAGATTCTCTAAGCGGATTAAGGCTCAAAAAAATTGAGCTACCTTAGAATTTCTAATGGTTTTCCCTAGCCTAAAAATTTTCTAAGTGTTTGAACTCTTTTCATACCAAATGGATGAATCATGCTCGTTTACCTAGTTAAATCCATTTCAACTCCTCGTGATGGTTTAAACCAATCACTTTGCACAACAATCCATTAACATCATTCATTTTATTCATCAAATCTACACTTTGAACTAGGGAGTTTGAAGTCTCAATATCAACACAAAAGCACAATAAGAAAGGTGAATCCCAAATATTTTAATGAACCCTAGCATATCATTCAAATAAATATCCAATCCAAAACCTATCGACTGCATATTTAGAGGATGAGAAACCATAAGAATGACACCAAACAATCAAATACACTCCTTCAAAATCCATATACAACAACACATACTCCGCAATAAATTTCTCATTAAGCTTAAGGCATATGAAATCATCCTGAAACAAAACTCAATCAAAGGTACAAAGAATAACCTACCTTGAAATAGTGCACAAGAAGAAGGAATTCGATGAAGGCTATGAAATCTTGCAACAACCACTAAAGAATTACTACCTTCGCTCTAGGGCTTGGAAAATCGCTAGATGGGGAGCAAGTTTCTCTCAAGTTGAATGCACACAATGTCAAAATGACAAAGAATGTATCATAAATTTTAATTATACCCTACATTTTGTATTCTAAACCCAACTAGCATGCCATAAATGATTTTGAAAAGATGTTTGTAAGGCTCAGGGATACAAAAGCATCAAGGACTTGGAAAATTTGAGGGGTCTCAAAATCTCCGAGTGGACTTGAGTTTGGGTAATCCAAGGGAGCTTAGATTGTTTGAACTTCTCCAAACTTAATCAATTTTGGCCTCTAGTTAAAATTTTAAGTTAAGGAAGACCTCAAAGATCTAGACTTATGATCATGATGTTGAAAAGAAAACACCTTGAGAGAAAATAAGACATTGAATTCTTGGGTGAGACAAAACCACAACTAAGAAACCTATCCCTTAAGGGAAAAAGGTCAAAACCAAAAGGAAAGTAGACAAACAAAAAAGACAAGAAAGAGGGTCCCTACTTTCAGTAGGGCATGTGTGTGAAAAGTCTACAACAAATGGGGACTCCGATGGGGAAATTCTCTAGAGAATTTCAATGACAAACTAGAATCAAGATCCCAAAACTCTAGTTTCGGTTCTCACATTAGGTCAACCATAAACAAAGTTTCAAAGCCAATGGACAATTAGGTCCTTCCTATGTTGAAATCTCAATGTGTGCAACTATGTTCATTTTCCTCCCTCAACTGCTGCAAGGAACCAAGGTCACTTAGGTCAACCAACATAAGGATTCTAACTTAAAAAGAAACCTAGATAGAGCCTCACTACTAGTCAAGTTTCCATATCCCTGACGAGGTTATCGCTATGATTCTCTTGAACATACCTCTACTGCCAACTAGGCATCCATATCCCTGGTAGAGATATTTGGATACTCTTGATAAGTTGAATTTACTTCTTTTGATTTTCCAATATTTTCCTTTTCTTTTCTTTTTTTTTTTAATTTTTTCATTTCAACCTATGAACAATGAAGTTCACACTCAAGGTTGAGAACCATAGTGGTGTTGAAGTAGAAATGTGATTTTCACTTGACCAAACTTCACAAGGAACATCTAATAGCCTCAGGATTCTTAAGATGTGTGTGTAAGTATAAGACTCAAGCACATTCTGGAACTAATGTAATCCAAGGACTCATCCACTTTAAGTTTTTATCACATCTGATACTGAATAAAGGGTTTTGAATGGCTTATCTTGGGAGGATGATTAAGTTTTGTAAAGGAAATACTTAGAGCTATTCCTAATAATGCAATGGTTGTTATGTAGGTACAACACTCTCATAAGAGAATGGGGGAACCCAAAACTAGAGGAGCAATACAAAATCAAACCCAAACCTAAACTAAAGCAAACCTACACTAACCAGAACCAAAAGAAAACTAAAGCAACCAAAGTAGAAAAATGAAAGCAAAAGAAAACCCAAAAGAAACCAACACCTAAACTAACTATTTACAAGGGAGAGCTACAAAAAATTAAGGCAAATAAATAATGCTTCAAATACTGCCCATTGATAGGAAATGGGACATCCTCCCTAGTAAGGGTCTTCAAATAGAAAGCATTATCTCCCAATATCTTTGAGATCTGGAAGGGGCCAAGCTAGAGCTTGTCAAATTTTCCATGTTCTCCCCTTTTTTCAAGCACTTTATCCCAATATAATACCAAATCAGAGATTCTGAATGCTTTCATCTTGGCTTTTTGATCAATCCATCTTTTAACAATGCCCTAGTGTTTAGAAAATTTCTCTAATGCTTCATTTCTCTTCTCCTCAAGTTGTAGAAGCTCATCCAAATGAGCCTCACATCTATCCCCTTCATCATAGTAATCATTAATGAATTTCAAGGTGGGTATTTTTTGCTAGATTGGAAATACTAGTTCAATACCATACACAAGGTGATAAGGAGAGGTTCCTAGAGAGGCTTTGTGTCTAGTACGATCCTCCCAAAGAGAAAATCTAAGCTGACTGTGCCAATCTTTGAGATTTCTCTCTAATAGTTTTTGGATGACTGTTAAAAGGCTCTTGTTTGTGGACTCATCCAAACTGTTTCCTTGTGGGTAATAGTTAGAAGCAAACTTAATAATGATACTATGATCAAATTCCTATCTAGAAAACTTTAATGAAGAAAATACAGGGCCATTATCATAGACTAAAGCATTCAGACAACCAAAACAATTGATAATACATGATTCTAGAAAATTGATCACTACTTCAAAAGTACACTACTTATAGGAAAGAGCTTCAATCCATCTAGTAAAATAATTAGTTATGATAAGAATATACCTATGGCCTATAGAGGAAGTGGGTTAATTGGATCAATGAAGTCCAATCCCCACTACACAAATGGTCTTACCTCAATTATTAGCTGAAGTGGAAGTTCTTTGCAATGGTTTCTGGTTTTGATTGTGTGATAATTTTTGCATCAATGTTTCGGATCACACTCCATGATCCATCATCAGGATGAGCAGAGTTGAAGGAGAGAATTATGGATTGCAAAGAACATTATGGATTGTGGAAACTTGATATCATGAAGTGGAAGTGTTAAATGCTTCTTCTTGATAGCTATAGTTTCACATACATGGCAAGTTCTTATGTGATTGTGTGCATCTTTAAATAGAGTCAGTTAATAGTATCTTTCCCTCAAGATTTGGTGTGTAGTAGCTAGTCCAGAATGATGGCCTGTACCATACTTATCATGAAATTCTATCATCACCTGTGCAACCTCTTCTTTCCCAAGATAAAAAAGGTAGATTCCCTCATGGTTATTCTTATATAGGATAACCCCCTTCAACATATAGCTATCACTCTTTAAGTGTAAGAATCTCTATTGTACCATGCTAAGATGATTGGGAAATTTTTTATTCAATAGGTAATAGACAATATCATCATATAATTCATTTGGAGATACATCATAAAGGTGGTACTATTGGGCTATGATATCAGGACCAATTTCAGCCATAGTCCTAGTCAATCCTTTATTCAATCCTTTGCCTCTCACAAGTTTCATAGGTTGTATTTCAATGTCATAATCCTATAACATTGTAACCCATTTTTTTCTTCATTCCTCCAATTCACTCTGCATCAGTAGAAGCTTGACCATAGGGTCTAGCACTATTGCAAGGACTTTGTTTCTCAGGATGTAGTGTTGGAAATTCTTGACACCTCTAACCAACGCATAAGCTTTTTTGTCCACATTGGGGTACTTCAATTTTGCCTCTTTCAATGGAGAACTCATAAATTTTATAGGGTTCTCACTTCCTTGGTAAAATTTTTGAGTTAGCATGCGAACACAAGAATGATCAAATAAAAAGGAATATATGTAAAAGGGCTTGGAATAATTTGGACTCACCAACATTGAGGCATCAACTATTTCCCTCTTGATTTCTACAAAATCCTCTTTTGCTTCAGAATTCCACTTAACTTTTGCATCCTATTTCAGCATGGCATTCAAAGGTTTAACTATCTCTACAAACCCAGTAATAAACTTCATGACAAAATTAATTTTCCCAAAGAAAGTTTCATCTCCTTCTTACTAGCTAGACATTGTATTTTCAATATACCTTCTATTCATTAGGGATCAATGGATATACCCTCTTTTGAAATAACATGGCCCATCAACTTCCCCTCACTTACTCCAAAGATGCACTTCTTAGGATTGAGTGAGATACCAAATTCCCAAAATCTCTAGAATACCTTGCATAAATATGAAATGTAATCTCTTTTCTTTGAAAAATAGTAAAATTGTCCATGTAGATGATAATACACTTACCAATAATGTCTTTGAATGTGATGCCCATGGCCCTCTAAAAGGTAGCTCCTATGTTGATTAATCCAAAAGGAATTCTTCTATAGGAAAAGGTACCCCATTTCATGGTGAAAGAAGTCTTGTGTCTATCATCATACTATACCATAACCTGATTATACCATGAGCATCCATCCAAGAAGGACATCATCTATGATCCATTGACAATTTTTAATACCTCATCTAATGATGGGATAGGGTAATTGTCCTTTTCTGAGGCACGATTAAGATTTATGAAGTCTATGCAAAGCCTAATTTCTCCATTTTCTTTCTCAATGGAACTAGGTTAGCAACCCAAGTAGCATGTCTGATTGGAAATATGATGTAGGTAGACAATAATTTATGTACCTTTTTTTGGATAATTGGTTCCAACAGGGTATTAATTGCTCTTTTTTATTTTCCTAAATGGCTTGGTAACCAGCTTGAGAGGAATGGTGTGTGTAATAATTGATGTATCATACATCTTTATATCTTCATAAATCTAGGCTATGACATCTCAGTATGCATTAAGTGCATCTATTATTCCCCTCCTTTTTTCTAGAGTACACACCTTCCCAATGAAAAATTATTAACATCATCTAGAGTCCCCATATTATATGGGTCACACTAGGGTCTAATGGAGTCCTTGTTCTATTGTTCCTAATCCTTTATTTTGTCTAGATCAAAGATCCTTTAAAGCTATACCATTCCTCTTTGGATTGTGTTTTTTTTCAAGTTGATGACTCCTTCCAAGTCCATTTCAACCTCTTAGGGCTCTACTTCATCAATTATCTGAGAATTGAATACATCAGAGCTTGTAGTGAAATCTAGAATGTGCTTGTCATCCTTGAATACTTGAAAATTAGTTATGTTATCAGGAACCGAGGGTATTGGGGTGAGATCCATAGTAAACTTATTCAATTCCAAGAGTGAAAAGGGCTACAACATGATTTTTTCCTATGCTAATGCATCTTTGGTTTGATTCTTACTTTGGGGTATTAGTTGAATGTTAAAAGAATTGAACCCCTCAATTAAATCCCATACTCTATGCCTATAATTGGTCATCCTTCTATAATCACATGAATACTAATTTCTGACCTACCTGACAACTAGCTCAAAGTCCCCAAAGACTTGTAAGATATTGGCCTTCATTCTCAATGCCATCAACAGTTAATGAATTAAGGCTTCATATTCAACTACATTATTAGTGCAATAGAACTGAAGTCTATGAGTAGCAAAAAAGTTTTACCTCTAGGACTGATTAGTTCAAACCCAACCCCAACTCCTTGCTTGGACTTGGATCCATCAAATATAAGTGTCCAACAAATAGCAACAATTGATCCTTTTGAGTTGTCTTCATTAGTTCTACTGCTACTCAAAGACTCCTCCTAGGACATCATCCTTTTTCCTTTAGGATCATCCTAAATACTTTGCACATTTATCCTAACAATTGTAGGTGGATTAACGCAATTCTTTATTTTCTCCACTATTGTTTGGCATAGACAACATTCTAACTCTAAGTGAGAGGCATTGTGGAATTTGCAATAGTTTGGAAGGAGTAATTCTTCAAAATTTCATATCCCTACCTAGCAGGATTTGATCTTCTATGCATTTTTTAATAAACTCTTTGAAGTTATCCAATAGGTTGAGCTGACCATCTTCTTGATCATCCCCTTCTTCCACTAACTCTACTAATGCTCCAATACTATTGGATTCTTGAGTGAGCTCCTTGGGTACATATTGAAGTATGAAGATTTCATCTATGCCTGGTTCCTAGGGGGAAGCTACGAGTACATAATTCCCTAGGCTAGCCTCAAATATTAATACCTCATTTGAAGTATTTTGATATTTAGTAATCAATTCATTCATCTTTGGTTCCCTCTCAATTCTAATCTAGTTTGGCACTCCTTTCCAAGGAAGCCACATGTGAGAATGGTCAGTTGAGACATATCCATTTAATGCCTTAGTGAAATCACTGCCTAATATTAGACCATATGCATTAGGGATATCGACCACTTGAATGTTGATGATCTGTTGGATCCTAGGACCCAACGTAACTTGCATGAGAATCATATTTAGTTCTCCTACTACATTCACCTTTTTCTTATCCAATTGAATGAACTTACATTGAGAAGATGCAAGAGTAATTCCTAAGGATTTTCAAACAATAAAGGGCATAACATTTATGGAGGCTCCTAAATCTAAGAGGCAGTTATGCAAGTTTTTCCCAAAGATGCAAATAGAAATTAGAAATGGAGGGGTTTCAATATTTCCTTGAAATAAACTCACACAAGTATCAACTTGTGAAACCTAACCCTTATCCTTTCCATCCCTTTTTCCTTAGACTGTCCTTGACCTTGGTCTTTTGATGTTTGTGAGCTAGAAATCTTCCCAGCTATTTCATTGATTGTCCTATCTTGAGGGACTACATTGGCTTTTTCTAATAGTAGGAACCCTTAACAATTCAAAAGTAGAGAGACTTACCTTAATTTTCTTGAGTTCCTTGGCTACATAATCACCCAACTATTTTATTCTCATATCAACAAGGGTGTCCTTAGAATGGTCCACCAAATTTTCCCTACTTGCATCAATGTTCTTTCCCTTTGAGAGATCAGATTTTCCTCCTTTTGAAAGATATTGTGTTGGTACACAAGGATAAGATTGATTCTTACTACCATGTGGATTAAGTGGTGTAGAAAATTTATTTGGAGGAATTGAAGTAGTGAGTGTACCTCCAACTTTCCTATTCCTCAAATCATATTGTCTTGTGTGTTGGTGGAACATCTGGACTTCTTCAACACTTGTTTCTTCCTCATCTAAAGGACCATTATCATTCTTAGTACCATCATGGAACAACTATGAAATTTCATCTTCATTGCACACTTATTTTGGTTCGTCATCTTGCTCACTTACTTCTTGTTTTAGTCCATTTTATTCACTTCATAAGAAAGGAGCATGATTCAACAATAGTACTGAAGTATCATAAGGGCCATATGGTACCAAATCCTGATTATTAGAGTTGTTTTTGGCTTATTGAACTTCATACTAGAAGATAGATGTAGAAATTTGGAATTCAGGACAATCTACCTCAGAGTGTTTGTTTGTCTTATGGATTCTACACCATCCTGACAAGGCTACCTCAGTTAAGTACACACCACTTGAAGGTTTATCCTGATTAGTAGGTTGATCCAATGGAGTAGGGACACCTCCATTATTTGGCCTGGTATTCCATGTTCTTTTTTTACTGGGAGGGTTCCTTCTATCAAACCCTTGTCCAGATGAATTCCCTCTATCAAAGTTCTATCCATATCCTTATGTAGAATCCCTATTTTCCTTATTATGATTGGATTGTATATTTCTTTGGGCAGCTTGAAGTTTATTGTTCTAATTCCTTAGATAAGTGACTTCTATGGTCAACTTCTTAACTTGGTTTGTCAGCTCATCCAGACTCTTTGCCAGAATTACTATAGGATGCATAGCCCACAATATTCTAAGAATATCTTGGTGGTGTCCCTGAGCTTAAGGACTAGTTCAGTACTTCAAAATTTTGCACATAGGTCAAGAACCTAATCTACTATTGTGGATGAACTAGTTGATTAACATTTTGAGGATAACTAGGAATTGGTGGAATTTGATTCAAGGGAGGATCTGGATGTATGACCAAGGGAAATTGTGGTACAAGATTCATGATGGTTATATGGTTGGTCAAGGCCTAATTAAGTTCTTTGATTTTCCCTAGGTTGAGCACTAGAACCCCAATATGGAAAAGGTCCTGATAAATGCTACCTCAAATATTTACTAACCTTAACTTCCTCCATATAAGCATCAAGTAAGATGTTAAGAAGGTTTGGCCTCCATTTAAGGAAGGTGGTTGTAAGGATTTCAAGGGCTTAATAATAAACTTCTAGAGCAATAACATTATCCACAACATAGGGTTCTTGCAATCTAGTGTATGCATGATGGAATCTATTGTTAAATGACCCAATGGGATCATTGACCTCCATCCACAACCTTGGTAAATTATAGATACAAATCATTGGAACTAATGAGAATTTTGAATTTCTATAAAAATGAATTTTCAAGATCAGTCCAATTATGTATGGATCTAGTAGGTAGATTATTATACCCGTAAAAGGCATCCTCTCCTAAGGAATATGGAAAAATTTGCATGCAACATCTTCATGATTAATTCACCTATCCCTAAGGCACTTTTGGAAAATCCTAATGTGTTCCTTAGTTGTCCTATTTGGGTCATTGACATGGAATTTGGAGCAGAAGTGCTCAAGATTCTTAGGCATGAAATTGTAGTTATTAAAGGACAATGGTAAGGGGTTATTTTCCAATAAATTCATTGGTGGTAGTGGAGGTGGTAGTGGCTAATTAATAGTTGGCTGGGGCTACTAAATGGGAATTATTTCATAATTAGATGAGGATGAGCTAGAAGAGGGTGAAGATGATGGAGAGGATGGGAAAGGTGGTTGGGAAGATGATGATTCTCCCCCTTTTTTGGTCCTTCTTGACCTGGTAGGGGATTGTAACTCCTAGAAATCTTCCTCCCCTGGTGTATATTTGGTCCTTCTTTAAAACCTTTGAGGAGAAATTGTAAATAAAAAATGCTCTAGGTTGCTTATTCATGCCCTCCTTCTAGTACCAATCTATTGATGGTGTTTTCTGCATAGTAACAACTCAAACAGAATGTGATACCCTATCTTTCTTGAAAGGTAAATCTTTATTAGCAAGCATCAAGAGATAACCCCAAGGTCTCTAATGTCAGGTTTTGACAATGCAAAACCAACTCAATGATAAATGTGAAAATGCTCGTAACCACAAGGGTCCCTACAAAACAAATACTAGAATCTTCAAATTCATCAAATCTTGCAATATGTGGATGATTTTGTAATCCTAAACTAACTCAGATTTAGAAGAAATAGAAAAATATAAAGGATTAAGAGATATTTCTAAAACTAAAACGTAAGTTCAACTATGCAAACAATCCAAACATTCAAAGTGGACCAATCCTTCCAAAACCAATTCTTGTTAAATACAAATTAAATCTACAATCTCATAGTGGAATTTCAAATCATGGAGCATTCACACAAATCAACCTTATTTTATAATTGAAATGAATAAATACCCACAATTAAACTTCAACACACAATATTTAGGCCCAAGCTAACTTTACATAGCAACTTACAATTAGAAAATTGCTAAAAATATGGACTAGGGATTGCTCAAACACTTTAAATATTGAATCATCAAAACAATTTCATCACATATAAACCTAAAATCAAACATACAACTATAACTTCAAAGCAATTTTTAAAGATCTAGAAAACAAGAACCATGCAAAAGTGAATAACACAAGAAATAACACCAAAGCACAATGTGTTTACTTGTATTAAATCCACCCAAATTTTCAACAATTCATGTATTCACAATGTTACATCACTTTCTCTCTGAAAATTCTAACTCTTTCTCAGTTATAACTATCTCAAAATGTCTAACCCTTACAAATGAAGTTGAGGCCTAAATTTATAAAGAAATCATTTTAGGTTGGCCTAGAATTAGGCTTACAAAATTAGGTCCACCAAATAGGTCAGTCCAGAGAGTTTTTAAATAAAATTACATTTAACATTTTCAAATAAGTCATAGGTCATCCTAGACCCTTCTAGAAATATTCCCTTCTTGGAACAAAATTCTAGGTCACTCCTAGTTGTAAAGTCGTGTGACTTGGCACTTTTCCCTAGGTCTCTCCAAGTTGGATGTTTTCTCTTTCCTTATTAGCTTCTAACCTCCTAGAGAATTCTTTGACCTTTTCTAACATCTAATTCATGTTAGCTAGATCTAGAGTTGGAATAAATTGTATTCTTATCTTATAATTTTTATACTCATCAACATATTTGTTCATCATATTATTCCATTCAACTTGTAATTCATGATATTTCTCCAGCTTATATATTTAGATAGCTCCATCTTCTAAATTATTTTTGGCAATGGGAGCACTATTAGATGGAGCATAAATTTCATGCCATCATGCTTGTAATCTACTGATGTTCATATTTTTCTACCCAAATTTTCTTCTCCTAGTCACTATTTCCAGAAAAGTGATACAACTATCACATATCTCCTTCATGTTACCTTGCAACTTCATTATCTTCTTTAGGGCCTTGGAGAGGAGTTCCTTCATGTACTTGCATACTTATAGCCATTCCATTACTTTACCAATATCATTAGAAGTAAAGATGTTAATTTGAGCTAATTCCTCCTTGGGCACCTGCAAAATCTCCTTTAACTCTTTGATAATTGTTTCATTAGTTTTGTTACAATCAACAACAAAAATAGAGGTATCTTCGAAGAATTCAACAAATTTGGCATGGATGTTGAAGATCTATTCAATATAATCATCACCTCTCTTTCCAACATCATGTAACCATATCTAAGTGTTGTGGACTAAGGACTTCAACCTTTCAATCTCTGAGACAACTTCCTTGGGAAATAATCCTTCTGGGATTGAACCCTCTTCACTAGCAATTTGCAAAGGTTTCATCAAGTGTTTAAGATATTTATATGCATCATTAAGTCTCCTTTGAAACTTCTTCTCCTTAGTTTTCTTGTCTAGTCTTCTTAAGATAGTGTGGGATGATTCTTGGAACACTTCTCTTGTTCCTTAGTAGATGGACCCAAATTAATTGTTTGTACTTTGTAATCTATGGCTCTTATGTCATCTTTGTACTTATTCTTTGCAGGAACAGCTACATGAACAACTCTATTGTTAAATTAATCCCTTGATAATTTGGAAATAGTTCTGGCTCTTTTCCTTTGTTTAGGTTGTCCCCATTTCTCTAAAACTTTATCCCAACTCGAAGTCTCCTCTTGAACTATAATCAGTTTTTTACTAAGCCTCTTTTCTAGCCAATCTAGGAAAACAAGTTGCTCTATCTCCATGTCAGTGGAAGGAGCCTCTTGTTAAACCTAGTCCTAGGTTGGACCTTCACCAATTTCTTCTACATTACTTTATGCTTTCTATAGATTTTCCTGCTCATTAATCATTTCCTTTTGTGGGGACTTTGTTGGAATATCCATGAAGATCATCTAACATTCATTAGATTTTGAGGTTTTTTTTTTTGTTGTTTTTGTGAAGCATGAGGAAACATTGGAACATCATTGTTTGGAGTATCATCAAACAATGCATAATCATTTTATTTATTCTCATGCTACTACAACTAATCTTTGTACAACACTTTCTCATTGAATATGCCATCCCTACTTCTCACAATTTTTTGATTTTCAAAATCCCAAAGCCTATAACCAAATTCATCAATGCCATATCTAGAAAATATATATTTCTTTGATTTAGCTTCCAATTTGGTTATGTTTTAAAAATATACATGTGTGAATGCTTCAAATTAAAGGTTCAAAGAAAAGAATAGATCACCATCTTACATGTCCATGCTTCCTCTAGAATACCACAACCCAGAGTAGAAGGACCTCTACTGATTAAATAAATAGTAGTGTTTAATTCCTTTTCCCATATGTTTAAGGGTAGCCCGACATGCAACCTCATAGTCAATGCACACTCCATTTTCTTGTGGAGCCCTTGGAACCATTTTCTACCTATGAATACCATTAGAGGAACAATAATTTTCAAACTATTTTTTGCAATACTCACCACCATTATCAAATCTAAGACATTTTAACTTTTTACTTGTCTCATTCTCAACTAAGCTTCTCCATTTTTAAAATTTTTCAAACACATCATATTTCTACTTAAGGAAATAAATCCATACCTTTATTGTTCCATCATCAATAAAAGTGACATAATATTGAGATCCATTGGGACAAGATACTTGAGCTAGTCCCCATACATCTATATGCACAAGCTCTAATTTCTCATATTTCTTATGCTTCTCATCCTTGAGAAAACTCTCTTCTTTTTTCAATACACAACTTTCATAGAAATCCATATTAACACATTTTACACCTAGTAAAAAATTCTTTGAATGAAGTACTTTCATACCTTTTAGACTCATATGCCCAAGTCTATTATGCCACAATGCTAATTCAAAATCGACAACTATTTGATTTTTTGCTTGTTGAACTTCAAAAAATATTTTTGAACATTGATTTTTATTTGCAATAGCTAAAGCAAAAGGAATAGTATGAATTGTACAAAGATATAAGGTGCCTAATTTCACACCTTTTCCTAACACTAAGGCACCTTTTGTAACCTTCTAATTTTTATCACTAAATGTAACAACACAACCTTCATCATCTAGTTGCCCTACCGAAATTAATTTTTTTCTTAATTTTGGAATGTGCTTACCTCATGTAATAGCCAATGATTCCCATTCTTCAACTTAATCTTTATTCTTCCCTTTCCAATAATCTAATAGGGTTTTTTATCTCCCAAATAAACCAGTTCAAAATCCCCTTGGACATAATCAAGAAAATAACTTCTATAGGGCATAGTATGAAATGAAGCCCTTGAATCTAACACCCAACAATTATCAGCATTATCAAGGGAAAGAATCAAAGCATCCCCATAAAATTTATTACATACCACATTTTCCTCTTTATTGCATTCCTTTTTGTCTCCTTATTTATTCTTCTGAGACTAGTAATCTATCTCTAAATTACCCAACTTACCATAATACTAGCAATCCCTCTTGTCTTTGGACTAGGATCTCTTGTCCTTTAATTTTCCTTGTGACTTACCACAACCTCTAGAATTCTTTCCTCTCTCCTTTTTTTTCCCATGATTTCTACATTCAAAACATTGTCTGATGTTGATGTACCAACTAAGCTTTTCCTACGAATTTCCTCACTCAAAATAACACCAATAACATCACCAAATTTCAACATATTTGAACTAGAAACATAATTACTAACCTCCATTACCAAGCCATTCCATCTTTCAGGAAAGAACACAAAATAAAAAGAGCCATAACTTCATCAAAGTTTACATTTATAGAGGTTAATTGAATTGTAACTATGTTAAACTAATTTAGATGATCAACAGTTAATCCACCTTCTACCATTTTCATATTGAATAAGTACTTCATAAGAAATACCTTATTAAAAGTGGAAGGATTTTCATATAAATTTTCCAAGGTTTGCATCAACTCTTCAATTGTATTTTTTGTTGAAATATTAAATTCCACCAATTGTGTCAGGCATAACTAAATGGTTCCCGATCCCTTTCCATCCAGCATATCCCATTCTTCATCAAACATTGTGGCCTCTTTCTTTTCTTTTCCTTGCAATGGCTGCCATAGATCCTTTTGATATAAGTAATCTTCCATCTACATCTTCCATAATTGATAATTCTAGTCATTGAAAATTTCAACCTTGACTTTACCTTCTTCCATTGCTCCCACTCAAAACCATAGGTTTACCAATTGTTAGAAAATTCAGGTAGACTAAAGTAATAAAATTAACAACTATATTTAGATTAAAGGATTTAGAAATAATAATGAAGAATAACATAGAAGAGATTGAAAAAAAAAATTAATTTGGTTCACCCAATATGGGCTACATCCATAGAAAACTCAGCCACCCAAATAGTTTTATTATCCAGTACAAAAAAACCCAATTACAATCTTTCCAATTACCCTCGCGTTCAAGCAACACGTACTCCTTAATTACACTACAAATCACACCATGCACACATCAAAAATTACATCCCATTTTTATTTCACTCATTTTTTAGGTCGAACTAGTCATACCATGTCATAGTACTGATCATCCTACTAGTTAGCAACCTGAATTTGAAATGCAATTACATTGTTATCAACAAATATAGTTTGGTCCAATGATCATTGATTCACAAAAATGACGCAGAAACAACAAATAAATCTATGAAATATGTTGACACATCACTCTTCCAGTGTAGTGGATCTGGTTCTATAAAATTTAGTGCATTTTGATGGAGTAAGGAGCATGTTTTTGTAGTTTTTGCAAAGTTACTCAAAAATTTGTCATGTTGTCATGACACTACAAAGGTAGCTTCTAGTTGTCTAAGGTCAAAATCAATATGTAGATTTGATATGGGACTTCTAAGAGATTCTCATAAATTTGATTTGTAGGTCCAAAGGGTGTATGATGGACTCAAAATTATTTATTTTCACCCTCAATCAAAATTAGGGTTTGTAGATAAATACTAAGGTTTACAACTATGGTAGATAAACAAATTTTATATTTTTGTGTTGATTGATAATTGGTTGTTGTAGATAACATAAGCTATAAATTATGTCATTAAAATTGTTTGGTGATCCACCCCTCATTCTTGTGGTTACCTCCTTTGTTGATGGTATGTGCATCACAAAAACCCTTTAGATTGTTGTTTTCATTCTCACGACCAAATCCTTAACCATGATTGGTGGTGTTCTCGTGGTGAAAATCCAATGATGTGCATTGGAGTTTGAAGATCCAACAACTATTGCATGTGTTGTTTGAATCACAAGTTGTATTTTCATTGGCCAAAGCTATCAGTGATGAATGATGAAGTTTGATCAATGACATGATCAAACTTGGTAGATCATACAATGCTCACTAGCCTATGAAATGTTTGGTGGGTTTGAGTTTAACCTAACAGGACAGTGAGCTAAGGACACATGTCTAGTGGGACCCAATGATAAGTGATTGTATATGATAGAGATCAATGGCTCATATTTAAACGAGGGTGATCAAATGGTCATTACAACATCATTTCACATAACTGTTGTGAAATGAAAAGATTTAAGCATCATGCAATGGGTTTTCAATGGTGGAGATTAAGTTAAGGCAATCTGACGATGACTGCAATACTTCTTCCCTTTGTGGATTTGATTTTGGTTCCCTAATTGAGAATGTGATACACTCAAGTGAAGTGATAGTCATGAGATGAAGATCAATGGTGGTAGTTTAAATGAATATGATCGAATGGTTGTGGTTTAAAGATGTCAAGATGAAAGGAGAGCTAGAGGATCATGGTGCAAAGACAAGAGATCAATGGTCCAAGTTCAAATTTGAAGATCACAAATGAATAGGTCCATATGAATGTAGGTTTCAATTGGTAACTAACATACATGATGAAATTAAATTATCTACCTACTCCTACAACCAGTTGATTGAAGATGTGATTTGTAGGGTGTTGACATAGATTGCCAAGGTGATAGAGATCAAAATTAGATCAATAAAATGAAGAAATTCATTTAATGAATATCAAGGTTAGGGTTTTGTAGATCACTATACTTAATAAAATATAATGAACTATAATTTGAATTTGATGGCATGTGGCTCAATGAAAAGGTAGCTTCCTAAAGAAGATAGTGAGAAAACTCTAACAAAAGCTTCTAGGTGTGTTGGATAGTGTGTTGGAAAGAGACACTACAAATTTTTTCTAGTGTTGTCATTGATGGGCACCCTTATTAGCTAGTTGATCCATGCATTGCAGTTCTCTCATACCGGTAGACAGATTGAAGATTAGTAGTTATCTATCTAGTTGGAACAAAGCATCTCGTAACTTCATGTTCTTTGATTCATATGCAAATTTTCTATTATTGTTTTATGTTGTGGATCTCAGGGAGTATTGTTTGATCGATAATATGTGTTATCTATAAATCTTGGTGCCTCATATCAATTTGGGTGGAAGTTAGAAGGTCCGATGAACTAATTTCTTGTTTATTAGTATATAGAAGCTGACTTGGTGAATATGGTGTGTTGCAGATATTTGAGGGATTATTGTTTAAGTATTTTTGTGTTTGATCATTTTGATTTGGGTCCTCACTATGTTGTGGTTGACTCTTAAGGATGCACATTGAATGTTATGAATGATTTGAGCTGACAGTTTGTGAATATTTCTTATTTTGTTGAGGCCGACTTGAAGATATTGAATTCTTGATGGCAGATATATATAAGTGGTTGATTATATCATTTTAGTGTGTGTGTTCGATGTGAGTTGATGTATTTTGTGAATTTCAAAAGGTCAGTAGAGCGATTATGCATAGTTTCACTTGTGCATTATGGATTTTTGGTATGAATTGAAGCAAAACAAAGTAGAAGAGTAGAACTAGTCAAAAAGTCCTAAATTCGATTGTTGAGCCTAACCAGAATTGTAATCAGGCATTTTTAGATGCTCCTATATTAGTTCAAATCCTTGGAAGTATTCCAAACTTTTGTAAGGTAGTGATCCTTTCTATTATTGAGCAATGAGCTCTAAGTAGTGTGCCTAAATGCAATTGCATTCCCATTTGTAATCCTTTCTTTTGAGTATACTCAAAACAATATTGTGGATTGACCTCCACTATGGTTTTTCCCTTGATAGGGTTTCCATGTAAAAAATATTTGTTTTATAGTGTTTTGGTTATTTGTGTTTTGGTTATTTTTCTATGTGCATGCATATTTATTTTGATTGAATGTTATTAGCACTTTAAGAATCAGATTAATAGAGTTAGAATTTGCACAACACTGATTCACTCCCCTCTCAATGTTGCTTGACTCCAACAATTGGTATCAAATCTTAGTTCCTCAGAAGAAGCTTAAAAGCTTGGGGAATATCTTGGAAAGTGTTTCAATGGATTCAAGCAGTCTTCAACAACTTATGGTGGCCCTAGATGATCTTGATTAGTAAAAATCCAAAGTCTAGGAATTACAAGAAAATCTCATGAATGTTGAGAGATTCATTGACTCGTTGAAAGAAAAAATCAACAATTCTAAGGAGAATAGAAGGGAAATATATGATCAAATCAAGTAGGAAGACAATAAATGCATTATAGATGAACAACTGAGTCAAACCTTGAAGGAAAAGAAAGAAGAATGTGAAAAGCTTGCCAAGGATAATATAGTTCAAAAGCATGAGATGAAATCTATCATGATGAGGATGACTAAGGAAATTGAAGATAGAAAGAAGAATGAAGAAAATATTGTCCAATTCCTAAAAGAGAAATATGAAGAATGTAGTCAAATTACTAATGGATTCATTCAGTTGGAACTAGAGTTAGAACAAACCAAACACAATGAGGAAGAGCTTGAAAAGCACATTGTTGATCTTAGAGATGAACTTGCTACAAAATATGAATTCAAGGAGATGTTTAAGATTAGCTCAACCAAGTTTGATGAACTAATTAAAAGTTAGAGGACTAATGGTGACAAGTGAGGTATTGGATATAAAGAAGGAGAAGGTTCTAGATCTGGACTGAAGGTGAAGAGCTGTCAGCAAATGCACCATTAAATTTGACCTTCCCTTTTGGTAAAATATCTCCTTAAGAGGTTATCTCAAAAGGTCTGGTATCGTATTCCTTTCTTTATCCTAAGTATAATTATTTCCTTTTCAAAGAAATAGAGAATAAGGATTTATGCTTAAGTTCAAAAGAAGATGACCTTGGGAAGGATAGTTTTCAAAAGAAAGAATGGTAGTCAATTCATTATAATCCTCTCTTTGATTGTGATGAATTTGAAATATATGATAATCCTCTTTTTATAAATTTAGAAGATCAATTAATGATGAAAGAGGAAGATTGTTTTCTTAGAGCTACAGTTGATTGTGATCAGAGCCTAAAAGAGGAAAATGCTACTCTCCCAGTTGAAGGAGAAGGTCAAAGTCAACTCCCAAAGGTAATTGAATATTTGGATATCATCTTTCCTGGCTGACAAGTTGTTTATGAAGGGTTCAAGTATGCTAGTGAGAATCTTGAAGACCAGGCAGTTTTATTAGGATCAACTTGTAGAATAGATGAAATTGAAAGAGGAATTCTGATTGGTGGACCAGTAGTGGAATCTAATAATTATAATGGTGTACAAACTACAAATGGGAGTCTTGGGCCTTTAGAAAGTGTTATTGCTTCTACACATGGTAACCATGAATTTCACTTTCCTCATAACTTGTATGTAAGGTGTCCAATTCGAGGAATCCTTTCTTCTTGTTTACAATGTCAGGTGAAAAACATGCAAAACAATCTTGAATCAAATGTTGTACAAGAAAATTCAAGTGAACATACACAAGGAAGCATTAATGTTAACCATTTCACTAGTGGAACGTGTAATCAAGGGTTGATTTTTGAATAGAATACATTGTTTAAGAGGTCCCTATAGAGTGTTGACTTTTTTTATTTGATAGCAACAGTTGCAATTTGGTAGATGGGTGTACATGCATTTTTCAATCTCTCGGTATTGATCTATATAGGTAGCTATTTCTCTCAACCTGTTAATGGATTCACATGATTATCCTAGGAATTCTCTAATGTAGGGTTGTCCTACTATGTACATAGTTGAAATTTTGGTGTGTTGGTAGTCTAGATGCTTCTTTCCTTGTTTTTCCCCATGTTTGGTTTGTTTTGGTTGTTCTCCTCCTTGACTCCATGCCCAATGAAATTAGTACTAGTCTACATTCATGATTCTAGGTTTATTGCTTCACCTTTGCAGTCCTTTTCCCCAACTAGAGCAACTATTACCCATAAATTCTCCTTGAGTACCTATTTGGGATGTTATCTTCATGGTTTACCTAATTCATAAACTAAACTTAGCCTTTAGTGGTCTTTTTTCATTCATTTTGAACTCAGGCAGTGTTTTGTGAAGTTTGTCGAACCTCCTACTTTACCACCTACCTTAATTTTGTTTTATATGGTGGGTTTTTCTTGTCACATCTAAACTCTCGTTTGTTTCCCAAAGTGAAATGTACAAAAATCATTAAGTCATGAGTCAAAAGTTGGAGACTTCATTCACAAGTTATCCCTTAGGTGGCACTTTCTATGTCATTTCAAACCTAGGCAGGGTTTTCCTAAGTTATGTGAACCATCCATTTTCCTGCCTATGAAGAATTATGTCAATTAAACCCAATTATTGCTAGTCTAGTTACTTGATTATGATGTTATATAAAAGAAATTCATTATTTTCCAAGCACAACATAAACATAAAACTAACAACATGAAAACACAGATAATACCAAAAGGATATATTTTATTTATATATAAAAATGTTTTTACATTATGTTGGAATAACTATAACTTCGCTTGGTTCAAGTGTAAAAACTAGATTGGAAGATACAAAAGAGGAAAATAGAAGATGCTTCAAGTGCATAGAGTAAATATTAGGATATGGATACCCTCAATAACAACCTGTAGGTGTTAAATTTTAGTAAGTGAAAGTAGGTTCTCATGTGACTAGAGGAACTACACAAAAAAACCCATGAGATTTCTTACCACCCCAATGCATAGTAAAGCCATGACCTCTCCCAAAGTCTCATCCCAGATAGCTAATGCAATGTAGATGGCATCAAATACTAGCCCAATTCATGGATAGTAGCTGAGTTCATTTATCACCACTCTAATGTGGTGATGGAATTAAAGCTTCACCAAATGCTCCATTTCCCTCATGCCCCAGTCTCGATAGCCAAAAGTCTTGAAAAAAGTGTAAATAAATCACTCTAGCATGGTAGTATTATCAACATGAGCTTGGATGAAAAATTCCTTTCCCAAGATGCTTCGGAGCACCTCTTCTTCCACTTCACTCTACACCATGAACACCTCTTTCAGTTGATCAAAATTATGCCTAAACAAAGGATTGCACTCAATCTCCTCTAGAAAAATATAGTCATTCACAAAAATTCCATTGCTTTAGCACCTCACCATATTGGATGCAATTGATGTTGGGAAAGAGATGACATTACTTGAATTTATATAATTTTGGCTAGAGATTGTCGTATTCAATTCAAGATTGATGAGATGTGAATTTAATTCACATTTATGATTAGATTGTGTCAATTTAGTTGCAATTCTTCATTGAATAGCTCATACATGCTACTGCTTGGTTTCTTTATGCATTGCATTAAATATTGATGAAATGATTGGTCCTTTGGTGGCTACTACTTGAGTGACAATCAGTTTCATCTGTCAATATCTATTCTTGGAAAAATTTATAGTTTCTTATCAATTTATTGATAAATGTTTAGGACACAAGAAGTCACTAATCTAGTAATATATTTAGTGTTTGTTCAAATGGTTTTAGCCACATTATAAATTAGATGAAGAAGATAGAACGGGGGACTTTGGATATCTTCCTAGATACATCTGGGGGTGTTTTCAAGGAGGCATATTATTAATTATAGTCTGCAATAGCTTATCATTTGTGTGTTATAAAATTGATAGATTTTAAGTATGCCAACCTGTGTGTTATGCATATGGTTATTTATGTTTTCCATGAAGAACAAGATATCTATCTCTCATTTATTGTAGTATGATCTATTTACATTAATTTGATTTGATAGTCATTATTTTCAATCTTTGAATTGATCATAATTGGTTGTGTTTTTGCCTCCATGCTAATTTCAAATTTATGAGTTAGCGTTTGTCACCTTTTCTACTTTCTAGTTAAAAGCACATGTGGTTTCTTTAGGATAGATTAATTCCTTTAAGATCTTGTGAGGGAGTTGTACCTCGATAAAATTATGAGAAAATCCACAAATGAATTGTGTGCTTTTTAGAGTTGTTAGTGGATTCATATTGGTGCTAATATGAGTCTAGAGTCACTACTTAATTCAATTATTGAGTTTTATTTCATTTTCTAACATACAAGTAAATAGGCCTATAGCCTCACCTTTAGCGGTCTTCTTTCCCTTACCTTTAGAGTACTAGTCATTCTCTAGCATATTCACAAAATAAATCTAATCTTCCCCAAGTTGACTAATCTTACCAAACAGAACCTTCAAGGACTCTACCATGTCTTTAACTGAGCTATGTTTACCTATAGTAACTTCCTAATATCATCATTTTTTCCCTTTATCCTTCCCTCCATTTCACCGAGGTGGCTTTCACATTGGGCTTTAAAAGAGAAGGAATATTCTAGGTCAACCAACCTCTCAATGAGAAGATCTAAAGTAGATCCCTTTTGCTAATTTGTCAAGTTATCCTTCAAACCCCTAATATTGATATTATAAACTTATTAAAATCCAATAGTACCCACTTAGCAAGATTAAATGTGAATGCGGCACCCGAGTATGTGTAGGGTCATGATGGGCCAAAAAGTGGCAATATTATGGGTATTTGTAGGGTATGTGGCTAATGAATTTTTTTTACCCAAAATTGATGAAACGAAAAGGGTTTTTAGAGGATATTCTCATCTTTCCACCAATATAAATTGTTCTTTAATTTGAATTTAATAAGTAATTATTATTCATTTTATATTAGAATTATGACTAAAGTCCTGATCGATAGGCTAATTGAAAAAAATCTATAACTTTCAAATGGTAATTTTTTGAATCTAAAACATGCATCACATTCTATGAATCACATACTATAGGATTAAAGAAAGAAAAAATAAATTTCATGAAGTTTTGACCAAGTTAAGATGGTCAAACATACAAGTTTTTATATTTTTTAAAAGTTGTAATAAAAAAATCATAATTAATTATTTACTTGGAAAAAAATTACAAAAAAATATGCATCACATTTGGACATGAGTCCTCTACTTATATATAAAATATTCTAAAAAAATGTTATCATTTTATTATGGTTAGGGTGGTCAGACAAACACCTACTACTTATTTTTTCCCTGAAATTTAAGTACTACTACATTGAAATTTCAAATTTTCACCAAATAGATTTTATTTATTTTAAAATAAAGCTAGTAGTTTAGAAACTACATTCAATTTTCTACAGATTCTATTCTTACATATTTTTGAAATAATATAGATAACTTATTCAAATTTTTACATCAAGTTCCCTAACACTGATTTTTCTAAAAAATTTTGCCACTTAAGGGCCTGTTTTTTCCATGATGATCCTGCACATACCCACCCGACCGAGCCATATCTAGTAGTTAAAACATGGAGGTATTGTCATTAGTCAAATAAGAGAAACCTCAAAAAGAGTATTGACTTTCAATGGTTTTGGCTTCCCAAGGTTAGTATTCACACCAACATCCTCACTCATAATTTTCTCAACCAAAGCCTCCTCATTGTTAAGAACCCCATCACCCTCCCTACGAGGATAAGATTGTGAAGTAGGGGAGTCATAAATGATAACGTTATTGTTTTCTACCTCCTTTATTTATTCATGTTCTAGAGTAGCATTCCTTTCCTCCCTACCACCTTTTGAACCCTCTATTTTTAAATTAATAATCCTTCTAGACACCCTACATGGCTTCTCCTTCATCACATCAACCCTAGAATCAATAGAATGGTCCTTATCCTTACTACTTGATGCAATAGATCCCACCTCATGATGCTCAACATTCTCCTTGGCCTATCATCAATGAGATCCACTAGAGCTAATATCACTATCTTCTGCATCCAACATAAACCAATGAGAATATAGATTTTGCATTACTAACTTTTTGATGAGGCCCTTCTTCCTTAAATTCCATTTATTTCTCTTTTTAGAGGAAGCAACCATGGGGGATGGGGACCCCCCACAATGTTTTCCTCCTCCACATTTAAGTCAGCATCACCATCAACTCTTTGATCTAGATGAAAAGGAATACTTAGTCATGGCCTTCTCTTTTTCCTTAATAGATTTTAGCTGGTGTACGGGCCCTCACATGCTCCATGATGATAAAAATGAGGTCCTCATATAGAATAGGGGTCCTATAGTTCTTCAAATGTACATAAACCAAAGCTTCCAAGGATGACAAGAGAAAAACTAGGAAAGAAACATGTAACCCATGTCTAAAATGATTAAGCAAGGTAAAATGGTGCCCTAGAATAGCAATGAAATGGCCTTCAAAAGTCACATGTATTATAACCTTAGCCACTTCAGCCAAAATATGCTTCAAGGAAGTTTTTTTCATACCTCCAAGCAAGAATCTTAATCATCTTTTCCCATTCATTTCCCTTAAATAATTGATCCATATCATCATCATTGCTCTTCCTTTCCTTGAAAAACTTGTAGCCATTCGTTAGCAACCCAATGATAAAGGCAATAAAATCTTCATTAATAAAAAAATCCACTCCTTTCACCTACAAACATCTATTGTTCCAACAACACACAAACTATGTAGAAGCTTTGGGGTCATGGCCATGAAGCCTCTCTAGGAAAGGCGTAAACTAACCATGCTTAAGGATTCTTTAGATTTTTTGTTTCTTCTTCCAACTCTCACAAGATAGAGGCTCAATTCTACTCTTGCCTCTACCCATTTCAATAGTACCCATTAACCAAAACCAATAGAAAATAACTTTCACAAAGTTAAGGATGCACATAGAATTAAGTGAAATATAACTATCAAAATGTGTGGTAATAAGGAGGGTGATAATTGTACAATCATCCCAAATTGCAAGCTCTAAATTATTTATAATTTCACATTAAAACTCTGGCTTCCTCAAGAAGAAAAGAGCACTCCTCCCACACCTTGAAATTAGTAAGGTTGACAACCTTACTTGTATACCAATCAGCCAAGGAATTTCCTTCCCTATAGATATGTGTGACACTCATCTCCATAAATGATCTTAGGATCATTATGACATCCATAATAAGATGCTTGATAGTCTTGCTCAACTTCTGAATGCCAAGTAGGCAGTTAACAATATTGAGGGAATCTCCCTCCACCCAAACCTTTGAATAAACCTTATCCAATGCACACTTATGCTAATAAATGCAACTTCGACCTAGTAAACAAGATTTTGATCACATTCCATGGTTAGATTTTGTAAGGTAACTATTGAAACTTCATATCCCCCTTTGATGTCCCATCATTGATATTCAATCTAAGAGATCTTACATGGGTCATCTTGCATGATTTTCTCCCTAAAGTTTCCTAAATTTTGACTAAGTCCTAGAATTTTCAGTTTTCAAACTACCTCTTACTTTCTTACCTTTTATGCCTTCTTCATTTTTCCATCACTCCCTTCCTTCCCCTTTTTCTTCTAAGTGTTTTAGGTTTCATCCTGCATCCTTACCCTTTACTCCTTACCATCCCTTTCCTCTTCCTTCTTTCTCCCTTTGGACCTTGGACTTCATTATTCCCTCTTTCATCTTACCTTCTTTACTTTGCAAGCTATAAGCCTTTGGTCTGACCTCCAACCTCCCATGGCCCAAGATCTAACCTCTTAAGTCACTTAATTTTTTCCTTCTTTCTCCTTCCACTCTCCCTTCTCACTTTCATTCTTTTATTTGAAAATTTGACTAAGTGTTGAATTTTTGGATTTTGGCCTTCGGCCTTCCCCATCACCTTTTACCAAATGTCGGTAAGAGTTATCTCATCCTCCCGACCTCTAATAGTCAACAACGTGATGTTCGACCCTCAACATTTCCTCCTCCTTGTATTTTTTTCTCTTTTCTTCTTTCCATGAGGTAAGTGGTAAGTGATATCCCCAACAGCCTAATGCCTAATGCCAAAAAAATACATTTTTTAGGCTTTAGACCATTTTTTTTCATGCTTCCAGAGGTCTCCTTTTGGGCTTGACACCCTGACCTTTCGAAATATTTTTGGCATATTTTTTCTAGGTGATGACTTTAATGTGCAACAACTACATGGTGACTGGACCTAATTTCCTAGGCTTCAAGGATGGTATTAAATGTATTTTATGAATTCCTCAGGTGGATTTCATGGGCTCCTATTCCTATTGATTGCAATTTGTTGATTTTCTTTCAAATCCATGTCCTAGGTAATGATTTTCATGGATACCTCTGGTTTTCACACAACAGGCTTCATTACTAGCCCTAGTTAGGGTTAGGGTTGGGTTTTTTGTTTTCCTAGTTATGCTTGATCTATAAAGGAAAAAAATTATTCATTTTGAGGGTTCTTCTTCCTCTGGATCCTCTAAGGTTTTTTTTTTGCTACTTGCATTTTTTTCACTCTACCATTGTAAAGATTGGCTTTTTGTCTCTACATCAATGAAATCAATCAAGGTTTCCTATTCTAAGCTCATTTGTGTTTGAGTAAGTTATTACCTTCAATATTGAGTGTTTTTTTTTCATTTTTATGTATACATGTTTGTGTTAAATTGTTTACAATTGCTGGTTATGAAATCATCTTTCCTTCCAACACCTTATCAAACCCTAGCCTTCTTGTATGCCTCTAAAATTTGACAAAACTGAGAGTTGTGAAAATCCCCTTTCTCCTCTTCAATGATGTACTATGCAATCTTGGCCAAGAAAAAGTGACCTTTCTATTTTGGTGTAACACCTCCCTCTCATTTTCATGTTCTCCTTCTCTTTTCCTTGTGAGTTGTTAGTGGTAGGTTTTCATGTGTTGGGTTAGACCAACACATTGTACTTAGATTGAAAAATTAATTTGGCCTTCTCTAAAGATTCTAACTCATTTAGACAAGGTCCCACACCTTGATTTCATTTCCATTATGTCATTGGAATGTTGAGTTTCATGCTCAGTAGGGTGTAATTTCATGTGACAATAGTAACTTCATCACAAATAGGGGAGACATCAAGAGTAGAATAACTATGATTTTCTTGCTTATCAATGATAGGATACTTTTCTTTAGTAAGTTTTTCCCAAGTGGGAGAAGCATTGTGAGAGGAATAAACAAGATTATCATGGCTCTCAATAAGCATATCTTCTAACACTAAACTATCTTCTTCACAAATAGGAGAGATATTAGGAGTACAAATGTGATTGCCATGTTTTTCCATGATTTCATCCTCTTTCTCTAAAGAATCCTAAAAATTGAGTGATGAATGGAGATTAGGTAAAGTGATGTTAATAAATGCGTCAATGATCTCATTCTCTTGTGCCATGATATCTTCCCAAGTACGAGAGTTTTTAGAAGAGTAGATTTGAAGATTGTCATGACTCTCAATGGGTGTATCTTCTAACACAAAAATAACTTCATTTTAAGTAGGAAAGGTATTGGGAGAAGATAAACTATCATTATCATGATTTTTTATGCTTGCATATTCTTCTATCACATCATTCCCACAAATAGGAGATATATTAAGGGGTGTTGAATTAAGGAATGTGTCAACATTTTCACTCTCCTGCACTAAGAGACTCTCATAACAAAGAAAGATTTTGGAATAATGACTATCATGCTTGTTAATGAGATTTTTCTTGGCATACTTGGAAAGGAAAGATGCTAACATTGTGTAAGAAGTAATCTATCCAACTTATGCAATGCTTTGGAAATTTCAAAAATTGCCCCAAATGTGTAAAAGAAAATTTCAATTTTTAAACCAGATAATTTTATGAATGCTATGTAAAAACTAAAAAATGATGTTCTAAAAATGAAAATTTTAATTCACACAATGCACTAAATTTATCAAATGAAGCTTAATATGATCAATTCCAAGTAACAAAAATTATGCAAACTAAAATAGAAACTAAAAACAACAAAAAAAAATAGAAATAAATGTTTTAATGCCCAAAAAATTAGGAAAAAGCTTGATCAAGGACTCATTCTCCCTTGGGAGAATGGGTCCTAATTTAGGTTTTTCTAAAATGTTTTTTTATAGATTTCTAAGTTGATTCTAGTGGTTTCTAGATTTTGGTTTCAGATAGTGAGTTACAGTTTTAGATTTTTTTGAAATTAAGCTTGAATGAAAATGAAAAATATGGCTAAATGACAACTTAGGAGAGCTAATTTAATGTGAAATTTTGATACAATTTAAATACATAATTTTGGTAATCAAACCATGAAATTAAATCAAATAACATGAAAGGAGTGATGAATGAACAACTCAATGTCACAACTCACCAAACCCTTGAATAAACCTTGGGATGTAAATTTACAACTTGAATGAAATGGCTTCAATGGATGTGGATATTGAACCTTTAATCTTGATTTGATATAATGTTTTGAATACTTGAATGGACCATGAAACCTACATCATAATATTAGCTCCAATAACATGCATGATGCAAGAAGAATTTGACATGACAATTGGATCTTGATTGTTGCAATAAATCTTCAATAAATCTGCTCTTGAATGCCTTGAATTTCTCTCTTAGATCTTGAAAATTACTAGCTTGAAATTCTTAGATGAAAACATAGTGAAATAACCTTATATTTATAGATATGTATCCTTAATTTCCTGAAATTCAAATATCACAAGACGACATCTGAATATAGATTTGAGAGAGAGAGAGGGAGAGAGGGAGTGGGAGAGAACTAAAAGAGAGATATTAATATATAATATAATTAATCTAATATATAATATATATAATACATACCTTAATAATAATAATATTAATATATAGTATATATATATATACTATAAATATATATAATAGAAAATATATCATAACATAATATATTAATAATATTATGCTATTTCCGATAAGGGTGTGGTTTGATGGTCAAGTCACTTGGTTGTAGTGATGACCACTAGGGTTCAAACCCTCACTAGGCCAAAGTGCGTGCAGGCTTGGTGCCTTCTGTGAGCCATTGTGCTCATGGGTTTGGTAGTTTATTGTGGTTTCTTGTACCCAATTCATAGCTCTAGTCAAAAGAGTTTACCCCTAATAATATGGGTGTGTTGCACCTTTTACTTTAAAAAATATATATTATTATGCAATTAGTAATTCATAAAATGTTTTATGAAGTTTAGTTTTTTTTTAAACTAAAGGAAACAAATATCCTTTTCAAATGGATATCTGTTTGAAATGGATATCCATTTAGTTAATTATATAAAAAAACTAATGTAGGAGCATCCATGGTGTACTAGGAATCCTATGCCACCCAAAATATTTTATTTTTCTTTATTTGATTTCAATAAGGGATAAGATGATAGAAAATGATAATTTTCATTTGTAACATTGTAAATTCATGTTGTCCTTGTTGCCTTCAAAAGTTGTTTAGAACTTGCAAGTTTTCAAATTCTTGCAATCGAGTCATCGGTTCTTTGAATTCCTTAACCAAGTCATGGATTTTTTAAGATTCCTAATGTATTCATTCCTTGACTTGGTGGTAGAGCCTTCAATTGTTTAAAAAAATTCTGAATAGGTCTTTGTTTGTTCATGAATTTTTACCTTTGTATCAAAGGGTAAGGTTTAGGGTTTTGAGTGAGAAGCCATCACTAAAATTATATGTCTCAAACCCTTAGCATTTTTGTTTCTTCATTGACCTATCTTACCTAGTAGTCATTCAAGTCACATTCTGAGCCTTTCAAGTCATGTCTCTTACTGTCCTTGATTTAATTTTACCAATAATCCCTTTTTTGTGCATCGCTTTAATGTCCCCTATACTCGGGTTGAAAATATTTCATTGTGAAAGATGTTGGTCTTATGTTTTGTTCCTAAGGTTTTGAATCTCATCAATCTCATATGGCCCCTCTTTATAACATTTTTTTCACATGTGAAAAATAACCATTAACTCAAGTGGTCATCCATCATTGAAATGTTTTCCTCTAGCAGTTGTATTTTGATGATAGGCAATGGACCTTGGTTCACTTCATCATTCCACGCCACTAAAGTTCTTCGGAAATTTTGTTCCACTTTAGCGACATGTGATGAGTATGTGGTGTGTTGTGTCACATCATCACTAAAATGTCTCAAGCTCCTTTCTAAGTTTCAATGGCGAGCGATGAGATGAATGGAAGCAATATAGTGGATGTGTGTGAACACTTTATTCTATTGCTTGATTACCCAATCACTGAAGACATATTTCACTTCAAATTAGTTGTTATAACAACTAGTGATGGTCTAGACTCAGGGAGGTTCAACCATTTATTGCGACTAGTGATGGGGTTTTCATCCAGGAATATTCCTTTTGGAGGAGTATTACTACTCATCGTTGAAGATTGAAAGTAATGCAAGGAAACTTCTACAACAATTGGGAAGTTGCAAACAATGTGGCTAAGATGTGGATAGTTACACAAAAAAAATTTAGTGTATCATTGTTGTTTCCAAGTACAGATGAAAAGGATAGTGGCAATCCTTAATGGGCTTAATTGATTAAGTTTTAAATCCAAAATGATCAACAGTCAGGATTAAGCATGGAGTGATTGATTATTTGTTCGCTCAAGTGAGCCAAAGTGGTCATTAAATGCTATATACTCTAATTCCTCTATTTAATGAGGATCTCTTGTAGTTTATCTCACCATTTGTAATTGTCAAGGAGCTAAAATAATTGTTGTCGTACTGGAGGAATGACATGCAGGTGCTAAGTTAGTGTAGTCTCCCTTGGTTTGTAAATGTGTGTATGTGTAGCTTATCTATCATTTTCAAGATTCCTAAGGTGGTAATGGTTTTGTAGCTTACAATTGTTTTCTATATCATTTTATATTGGACTAGTTTGAGTTTTCATTCCTGCAAAGGGTACTCTATGGGTTTTAGCTGGTGTATTTTCTGTAAGGTGGGTTGTTGGTCAATGTGTTATTTTGGGTAAGATGGGTGAACCAATTAATTTATTTACACCTATTACGAGGCATAGAAGGCTAAGCATGCAAGAACCTCTTGTTAATATGCCTGAGGTTAAACTTGGTACAATGGAAATTTTGACATTGCCAAAGGGTAAGAGAAGTGTTTGTAAGAAAGGTAAGAAAACTATTGTCTTGAGTACTGACAATTTGAGGAACATGACCATTTTAGAAGAATTGGTCAAGTTTAAAGGAAAAAGGCTTTTCGAGCCTAAGAAGAAATTGAAAAAGTAGAGTAAGGGTCCTAAGGTTTGTCTGGGGAGGCACAATGCTCTCATTAAAGTTTATGATAGTTGTTCAAGTGATGGAGAAGGAAGGGACCATGAATTTGGCCATTGTCCTATTTCTCTGGTGCCCTATGGTGATTCTAATGAAGAAGTGATAGTAGCTACTCCAATTTTAGTAAAAAAACCAAGCGAGTGTGCTTACTTAGCTACTAACAAGGTAGGATAGTACCTTGTTTCCTCCTCTGATTTGGTGCTTGCTTTTGGGATTTTTGTGTTGAATTGGTTCTCCTATGGCTAGTTCACTAATTTGTATTGTTGGTACTCATGGTGACGTCCCCAGTTTTGGCATCGATGTGTAAATTTCAATGCAATGATAATGATGCCTCTTGGAAGGATTTTTGGTTCTTCTTTGACTTGCTACTTGAGTTCCCTTTTTTCTTTTTACTTCTCATGGTAAGAAATGATTAAATGAATTTGTTTAGGAGGTGGCTCAAAATAAAATGAAATTAATTTTGAAATACATGTAAAATATAATTTCGTTTGAGCCTGTTGCTTGTTGCTCCCTTGCATTATAAAAAGGATTTCATGGCTCATTGCAAAAGGTTCAATTTGTTAGTCTTGTGATACTCTAGGTAGAAGCTATGCTCAGGAAGGAGCATACTATAGAAAATGTAAATGAATAGAACAATAAATTGTCTTAGTTATGGGTCATCTATGCAAGAATCTTAAATTATTTTTGTAAAGGCCATAGATATAAAGAAAAATTCAATTCTCAAGTAAGTACTCTCCTATGTAATTTTCTTGCAAGTTATAAATGGAAATCATCAATGATATTTTTTTTCACCATTTTCTTTAATTGGATGTGTGGACCTTTTCTTTCCTTAGTTCAAAGAATTAGTTAAATGGTTAAATAAAGTCACAAGTCTATGAGTGATTAGTACAATATTTGATAGGAAGTAGTGTTCTAGATGCAATGAGTTGCATACTACAAAGTTGTATGACAATAGTTGATCAATGTCTAAATAAAATGGTAGATATATTACTGATTGTTACATATGTGACTCCATAATCCTAATTGATGAAGAAATGGTCTATTTGTTAGAAAATATTATTAAGTAAATGAGCTAGTGATACATCTAGCTATGGATTTAAAATGAGAACAAAATTATTAAAAAAAAATTAATTACATTGTGTGAGTTTGAGGTACCACCTATTCCTAGCAGTAGATAGCAATTTACTCAAAGGCCATCCAAACCTTTAGGTAACAATATCTATTTGCACATAATAGGAATCAATCTATGTATAGAATATTTCTCAATCAAATAAATACCAAATGAATACAGTAAGGAACACCCTCCTCGGTCCCACAAAGCCTAAGGTGTAGGAGTGAAGGTCTCCAAATCCTTTACTCATTTGTTGGCCACTAGCTTTGAAGATTCTTGAACATAAGCATTGGCTACCCTTTACATAATTCCAAGGCTCTATTGGGGATAAGCTTGAGAAAATTATGATAAAAGATCACTTCCTTAAGAGTTATTGAAATTTCAAAATCATAGAGTTAATTTTTGAGTAAATTTGAGTGCCTCATTTAGATATTCAAAGTTCTTGAACCTAGAAGAGATTTTGGTGTAGCAAAGTTCAAAGGATGTGAGTGTGACTCCACTGATGGTGAAGACCTAGAATGAGAATTATCTTTGAAAGAACTTCATATTACTTGAAGCTTGATCCTTTATAAAAGAGGTGGTGACTCTTTCTAAAGAACCTGATGAGGGAGCAAACCCAAGACACAGAAATACACTCACAAAATAGAGAATAATATTTTCTATTAAAATATGGAACTCTTACATATAGAGGATCACAAATCCTTGAGCTCTATGATACATGCAAAATTACAGAAGTTTTAGAAAAATTACAGAATTATAGAAAATCCCCCTTTTCGCAGTATGCGAACTTTTTCCCCCAAAAAGTTACACAAAAATAAAAAACTTGCCCATAAATAGCCCCTTTCTAGTTTGGAGCCAAAAAAAACATTTGAGATAAGAGTCTTGGCAGTTAGGCACCAAAATTTACAATTTGAAATTCAAACATTGAGCCCTAGTTCAAAAATTTGCAATTTTCCAAAAATCGACCAACTTTCAGAAGCCATAACTTTTGATCCGAGACTCCGTTTTTTGAACTGTTTGCACCGTTAGAAATGTATCAGAGTGAAGAACACGCTAAGAACCCGCTTCACTAGTTCCGATGATTTCTGGGCCCGTACGAGACCGTTTAGTGCCTCAAACTGGACTTGGAAGGTTTTTCAGGGCAAAAAGTAGAAACTGGAACTTGAATAAATTTCAAACCGTGAATGATCTTGACCTGATTCTTTTTCCAAAGTGCTTATTTTCCCTCATGAACCTTCCCATAAATTTTTGTCTTCCCACACCTTAAAATTCCCACCTGCTAAAAATAGCAGTTGAGTAGAAAAAGTAGAAAAATAGTTCTGAAAGTTGGAAACTCTTATTTGATGAAAAGGGTATCCAGAAATGCAAAAACATATACAAAAAGAAAAAAAAAAAAGAAACATAAATGGAAAGCATCTTTTTGGGTGATGCAAGATTTCCCTCACACCACTGGATGCTCCTGCATCAGAACCTGAGAAAGAATATAGAAGATTTCAATATCTGCACATAATTGCAATTAGGAAGAGAAGTTTAATAGTTACTACAAGTTTCTAGGTATTCTCATAGATCTAAAGAAAATATTATATAATTGTAAGTAATTTATGAGAAATTTTCAAGGCTTAGGATGTAAATGGTTTCCAATCAGGTGAAATAGCACCAGGATGGGGAATAGTGGTGGTAATTTTACATGCTTCGAAAAGGTAAATTAAAATTTATGTAAAATGATGGAGAAGCATGTTATATCTTAGGATATTAAGTGAAATACATAGGATGTTTGAATTGTAAAAGCTTAATATTATAATTGCAAAGAGAGAAGAATTGTCTTGTAAGATTATGTGGTAAATCTGAAAAACCTTGTAAAAGGTGTGAGAAAATGCATCATTAATTTGTGCATTCTAGTATGGGTCCAAATGTGACATTTAATGGGGGCATCTCTTGTCATGTCAAGGAAATTTCAATACTGAAAGGTACCTAGCTATATATCTCATTATTATTTTTGGTTATCCAAATGTTGTTGTTGTCACCTAGAAATGCACCCTATGCACAGTGATGGAGACTGAGCTTTCTAGTGAAACATTGCATCATTCCAAGGTTGTGGGTCACCTGAGATTGGAATGAACCTCCGAAGAAGGACGGCTTCCTTTGTGTTATCACCTAAACTATTGATCTTTGTGAGGTAAAGGGAGAGGAATACATCAATTAGAAAAGCTATTCCTATGGTGATACACCACATTGATAAGAAATCATGAAATGAAAATGAGATACAAACAAACTAAGAAAAATTAATTGCAACTGTTTTACTTACTCAACATGACCCTTTTAGTCTTATGCATAATTCTCAAAGGGATTAATCTACAGACGTATCTTAAGAAGGAAAGATTGATTTCAGAGCCTTAAGGTATGAATATAGACTATGAAATACCCAATTGAAAACCCCTATATAGGCTAAAAATATAGAAGGAGAGTAGTATAAGCATTAATACTTGCCTTCGAGGTGAACTCTATTTTACATTCTAGATTCCAGTTGGGTTACAAAGTATACATCAGCTAAGGAAGGATCGCTAAAAATCACTAACTCTTCTAGATGCACCATTCAAACTATTTACAAAAAGGAAAAAATTGTCTTTTGATATCAAACGTGTGTCGGCCCCCTTAGGGTTTACAAAAATATCAGTTCTTAGAAAAATCTATCCTAAGATCTTTTGATTAAATTTAATGTCGCACCCCTGCGTGTCCTTGCTATGTGTGTCGGTGAAGAGTTACTGCTTGGAGAAGCCCCTTAGATCTTTTGTAGCTACCAGATGCATTTACTTCTAGTCTTTTTGTCCACCTACTGAATCCCCTATCGAGCTACCTTGAATGCTTCAGAGTAGATACACGTCGATTTCACTCTATTGATCCTTTTGGCGCCTAGTTCTGCTGCCAATGATTCACCTGTGGATCTCTCTAATTGGTTGGATACATTCCACATGGATTCTTCGATGTTCAAAAGCTCGTTCAGTTAGAATCACATCTCGGTGAGACACTATAAGTGTCTCTCTGATGCGATTATGCCCCTCTGAAGCTATCAACACAAGAAGTGATAGTCGATGAGACATCCTCACAAGCTTTAGAAGTCATATCGCTATCATTGAAGCCATTGGCAAGACACAATTCTATCGCTGAGACATCATGTCAAAATCCCCATTCATTAGCGAAGGAATTCTATTTTAGTGGGACTCCGATCAGTCGCTGAGACATCACAGGAATGACTCTTCCTTTGACTTGAGCTCCAGGATCATTCGGTGAGACCTCTTATTGGGTAGACAAGACTTCATAACAAAGCCTTCAAACTCTTGGCGAGCTCCAATTCCACTTCAGAAAGAGCTTTCCTAGTCGATGATCATCCCACCAACCTCCTCTTCATTCACCGAGCTCACTTTGACATGTCATCGAGCTCCCTATTCCTCGGTGAGACATCATCAAATTGGGGAGACTTCCTAGCGAGGTCTTTCTTTTCATACCAATGCCTGTTTACGTCACTGAGACCACACCATGTCAGCAAGACATGGTTCCAATGGCTGGAGGGTACACCAATGTTATCTATGTTAGAGAGATCTTCTACATTCACTGAGACCTTTTGGTGAAGCTCAACTACCTTCCTTGGGCTCAAACATCCTTTCGCTGAGATACTAGGCCCTCGGCGAGCACATCCACGTCAGCAAGACCCTACCGGGTCGGTAGGACCTCATAGCAATGTTGGATCTTTCTCCCTGAGTTGTCTCTACTTCAGTGAGACTATGCTTGATCGGTAAGACCACATAGCGAGCTCATTTTAGTCACCCCAAGCTAGTTCATTCCTTTCTATGAGACACTAAGCCATGGGGGAGACATCACAACGACTTAACTTGCCTTGGGAAAAGTCCCCAGGTGTTTGGTGGGACATTTACTTGGTTTTTGGGACATCATGGTGGTGACTTTAACTCCTAGAAAGTGCACTTCATGTCGGAGCGACATCGCCAGGTTGGGGAGACCTCTCCCTGACTTGGGATATTACATCGAAGGCTTCCTTTGTCGATAGGACCCATACATTACTAAGACCCTATGGCAAAATCATTGTATTACACTGATAACATTCATTTGTTGAGCCCCCTTCTATTTCGATGAGACTATATGCAGTCGGTGAGACCACATGCTGAAGGCATCCTACTTTGGCGAAAACCCACTTTAGTCAGGAAGACCCTTCTTTGTCCCTAAGATGTCATGTCGAGCCCCTCATTTTTTTCCGAGCTCTTAATTTTGGGGAGACCCTATATCGATATGGATCCCTCTTGGCTAGACCTTTTGTAATCACCGAGACATCTTGCTGAAGGCACTTTACTTTGACTAAGGTTCATTTCAGTCGGGAAGATCCTTCTTTATCATTGAGACATCATGTCAAGCCCCTCACTTTTTGCTGAGCTCTTCATTTCAGGGAGACCCTATATCAATATGGATCCCTCTCAGCAAGACCTTTTGTAATCACCCAGACATCTTGCCAAAGGCACTTTATTTTGGTGAAGGTTCATTTCAGTCAAGAAGACTTCATCTTATCACCGAGACATCTCAGCGAACTTAGCTCCTATGTTGAAAGCCTTTAGATTTGCAGAGATCTTATGTAGTTGGAGGGACATCACGGTGAGGTCACTTAGTCATACCAAGGGCCCACTTCACTTCGCTGAGACTTCATACCAAGAGCGAAACCCTACGCCGATGATGGAACTTTGTTTGTCAATGAGACACCACACTGTCAGCTAGACCTTATTCCGAAGCTCGCTTCCTTTACCGATGTCACTTCATGAATAATTGTCGGGATACCTTTGTCCTCAATAAGACCTCCTAGCGAAGCCTATTTACATACGCCAAAGGTATCCTTTTGGTGAGACCTCCCCAGATCGGTGTGACAATCTAACAAAGGCACCAACCTATGTCGAGAGCATTCCATCTTGGTGTGACTTTACTCTTTTGGCCAGACCTTATGGTGATATCCTCCATTCTACTTGGTGATGAGTTTACTTTCCCTTTAGTCTAGAAGACATTACCACCTCAGCAAGACCCCTTGTCAATACTTGCATCCTTTGGCTGAAACTGCCTCACTTCGACGAGACTCAACCTGATTGGTAAGACCTTTGACTGAAGACAAATCTCATGGTGACGTTGCCTTTACTTAGCGAGAGCCCCTTTAGTCAGTGATACATCTGCATGGTCTTGGTGACTCTCCTCTTTTGAGGGTTTTCATGCCGATCCTGACCTAGGTGAGCCTTCCAATGGCATTCCTTATGACCTAGCACCAGATGCATGATTTAACCCTTGATGCAAATGACCCGTCTAGGCCTTTAAGAGCTTCTAAAACACAATTATCTCCCTGGTGAGCCCATGGATGGAAATTGGGAAACATTTCTAGTGACCTTTTGTTGGATGTTTTCCTGCTAAACATGAAGACCAGTAGCATAGGTTTTTCCATCGAGCATGGAGTCGTTAGGAAAATCCTCTGAAATGGACCCAGGGCAACCCTGTATATGGCTGCAACTCGCTTGAGGCTCACAAAACACAAGCTGCCAAGAATTGATAAAAAAGAGAAGCTAAAAAGAAACTATTTACTGTGCTGAAACAACACTTAGGGAAAGGAGAAAAATAGAAATCAAAAGAACCACAATGCGGAAGCACCCATGAAAACATAAAACCTAACCAGCTATGTACAAGAAGGACACTCATCAAACTTGAAAATAGGGTTTAAGATGTATCCCATTGACTGGGATAGGAATTACTTCCCCTTCTATTATAGCTAGTTGATAAGCATTGTGTTCCTTACAATCTCTTATGATTAATGGACCTATCCACATGTTATCAAACTTAGTGTGATGGCCAGGCCTGCTTTTCAGAACATCCCATTTGAGCACAAGATCTCCCACCTTAAAAGATTTTGTTGTGGCCCCTTTGTCAAATGTCTTTTTCATTTGGAGTTGATGATACTCCAAAACCTTCATCACTTTGTCCCTTGATTCTTTGAGTTCCATGAGCTTTTCATATCTCATGGACATTGGGTCCTGTTCCTCGAACATCTCCAACTGATGTATGATGTCAAGAGTTGGGAGCTCTATAGACAAGGGAAATCTTGCCTCTCTGCCATAGACTAACATGTATAGTGAGTTACCAATAGACCTCTTAGGAGTCACCCTGTCTTCCCATAGTGCATACTTTAATTTGATATGCCAGGTCCTTTGATTATCCTCCATTGTTCTTTTGATAATCTTGATGAGATTCTTATTTGTGCTTTCAGCCAAGCCATTACCCTGAGGGTATTAAGTTGAGGATGTGTTCAAATGAATGCCATGTCTAATAGCCCAATCAGTTAGTCTTAATCCCACAAATGCAAGAGCATTATCAGATATGATAGAGTCAGGAACTCCAAATCTAGTGACTATATCTTCATAGAAGTTCAAAACTGAAGACTCTTTTGCTTCTTTCAAAACTATTCCTTCTATCCATCGTGTGAAATAGTATGTAACCGTGAGCACCCACTTGTGACCAGTACTAGATGGTGGATTTATTGGCCCAATAAAATCAATGCCCCATCTCATGAAGGGCTTCTCTACTTGAATTGGATGCAGAGGCATAGCTGGAAGCTTTTCCTTCCCTGAAAACATAGCACATTTGACACACTTTCTTGACCAGGCATGCACATCTTTGAACAAGCTAGGCCAGTAGTAACCAGCTCTCATGATTTTCTTAGTAGTTCTTGGGGTAAAGTGACCTCCTGCAACTCAATCATGAAACTCATGAAGTACCTTCTCAATTTGATCACTGTGAATACATCTTAATAGAACACCATTCAGATCTTTTTTGAAAAGAACATTGTTTACCAGTACATACAGTATGGACTGCAGTCTGAAGTATCTTCTTTTAGCTCTATTCAATCCTAATGGGCATTCACCAATTTATAAAAATTGGGTCATATCTTGAATCCAATTAGTTACCCCCATAGGCACATCATCTTGAGCATTCTGAAACTCATTTGTATTAGCAAACACAACATCCTTTTCTAATTCATTTTCTCTAATTGGTCCTATAGCAAGTTGTTCATAAAGACATTTACCTATAACTAGTTTGGTAACCTTAATATCTACATCATACTCCATGACCTTAGTAATCCACCCTACTCTTTTTTCATTCAGATCTTTATTCAACAAAAATTCTTTCACGCTTGAGTGTGCAACCAGAAATGAATCTTATTGTTTGACACTAGAGGCTTAAACTTCTTAAGGCTTCTAATCACAGTGAGAACATGTTTCTCAACAAAGGTATACCTCTCTTCGTAATTAGCAAGTATTTGACTAAAGAAGGCTATGGGCTGTTCTAAGTTGTCACTATTTTTCTATACCAACATAGCAGAGATGGAACCAGTGCTACCAATAGTATACAAAAAGAAATCTTTAAAGAAATATGGATTTACCAATATTGGGGCAGATGCTAAAGCCTCCTTGATTTCTTCAAAACTACACCTTTCCTCCTTTGTCCAACTAAAAACTGTGTTCTTTTTTAGCATGGTAGTCAAAGGTTGTAGCATATTTGCAACATCAGGAATAAATCTTCTCAGAAAGTTAATCCTCTGTAAAAAGCTTTGCAATCCCTTCTTATGATTAGGAAATGGTAGCTCTAGTATAGCCTTAACTCTATTAGAATCAATGGCCACCCCATCTTTTGATACTATATGGCTTAAAAGTTTACCTTCATGGACTGCAAAAATACTTTTTGTAGGGTTGAGGGATATCCCATACTCTACATTTTTCAAAAACTTGCTTGAGATGTGACAAATGTTCTTCTATAATTTTTGAATACACTATTATGTCATCTAAATAAATTAGCATAATCTTATTGATCAAACTTTAAAACGCCATGTCCATGGCCCTTTGAAATGCGGCACCAACATTGGATAAACCAAAAGGAAACCTTTTGTATGCCATGGTACCCCACATAGTTGTGAAGGAAGTTTTGAACTGATCCTCCTCTTTGACTGGTACCTGATTATAGCCCAAAAACCCATCTAGCAAGGAAAAATTTTCAGAACCAACAACCACTTGTAAGATTTGTTCCATGGAGGGCAGTGGGTAGTGGTCTTTCAAAGATGATCAGTTAAGATCCCTAAAGTCTACACAGAGTCTTATTTCACAGTTTTTCTTCCTAACTAGCACAAGGTTGGAAACCCATGAAGTGTGTTTAATTGGAAAGATGATACCCCCTTCAACCAATCTAGTCAGCTCTTTAATCATTAATGGCTCAAGCTTAGGATTCAAGGGCCTTTTTTTCTACCTTACTAGCTTAGCATTAGGTTCTAACTCAATTATGTGCTGAGAAATCTGGGAATCAAACCCTTTCAAATCTGAGTATTCCCAAGCAAATACATCATGAAACTCTTGGCATAAGGCAAAAAAGATTGTCTATCTTCATGTGAAATTTTTTTTCCTATCTTAAGAATTTTACCTTTGAAAATCTCCAGTTCTTCGTAATGTTCTTGTTTGACTTGCAAGCCAGCTTTACCCTTTCTAAGTTGATCGTCAATGCTGAAAATTGCCTTAAGGTAACAAGACCCTCAGGTAACTTATTTGTCTTCAGCTATATGACTTGATCATCATACAACGGTTTAAGCTTTACTTGATTAACCGTGAAGAATTGATCTTCTTCGAGCAAAAAAGAAAGAATCTGTTCATCGCTATCAAAAACTTGCTAGTGGACATTGTTATCAAGAATTGATGGCCTGACTACAACCTTTACATACTGCTGCACTTTTTCTTTTCTAATGTCATCTAGAATATCAAACTATGCTCCAATGGCTGCAAGTCTATCAACATGCTTATTCTGGCTCCTTGAAATGGACACTAAATTAAAAGTGTCAAAATCCTCAAGCATGTTCCACACTTTGTTTCTATAAGACTTTAGTGTGTCATTTTTAGCAACATTCAAGTCTGTTATTTGATTAACAATTAATTCACTATCCCCATAGACTTTCAAGCGGGTTATTCCTCTCTTCCTTGTCCATTTGACACCTTGAACAAGGCCTTCATATTCAGCAGTGTTATTGGAGCATGTAAAAGCAAAGTGGAATGCAGAGTAATACCTATCACCCTATGGAGAAATCAACATTGCACCTCCTCTTGCTCCATGCTTGCTCTTGGAACCATTGAAGAATATCTCCCAAAGTCCACTTAGTGGTTGCAACAACTGATTTGCAACTTTCTCTAGGTTTGGAATCTCTGTGTCGGGCTCAAGAATGACATAGTTACCCATACCGGCATCTTGAATGAGCTCCTCAAGACTGCCCAATACATACTGCCCACTCATGTAACATCACATCAAGAATAGCTTTTGATTAAAGCTCTTGAGTGGCAACCAACTCCCTATTAGTTGAAACAACACAATTTGTGTCTGGAGTAATGGGGACAACATTGATAGGACTTGGACTATATGGCTCAATGTGATCTTTAGCCAACCTTTCAGAATTGATGGTAACCTTAGTTCCATATCTTGTTCTAAATAGCATATGTGACCAATCAGCTAACACATAACCACCTATCTTGACTGTAAAGTCTCTTGATAAACACAAGGAGAAGAAAGGTGGAAGGTCTATGACACATACGTCTTGGGGAACTACAAAATTAGGGCAAGCATGAAGGGTAAGACTCAAATATTTAACGATGCCCAATGTTTTAACTGAAATACCATCCAATTGGATCACTCCCTTCTCTAAAGGATAATATTTTAGTCAAAGTTTGTCAGCAATCTATTTTGGCATCACAGAGCTACTAGCTCCACTATCTACCATATAGTTATGGACCAACTTGTCACCTATGATCACCGACACGTAAAATGGAGGTGGTTTAACTCTTTTTCCTATTTCATTGCTAGGTTGTTGATTGTTTCCTTGAGGATTGTTTGTTAACATAGCTCTAACTTCACCTAATGGGGGCTTAGATTCATCAGACATCTTCAAACTTGACAAGGCTGACTGTAACATATCCTTCTGACCTGGGATGGCTAATGAGTCCCACACACATATTGTACCATTCATTTTCTTCATACTATCAAGGATATTATAAGGTACTATTGGGTTTACTTTAGAATGTACCTTGATAATGGCATAATCAGCTTGCAAGTGTGGTTGCTCCTTGTCCGGGAGTTGCTGATTTCTTTGCCAAATGGGAGTCACTCGAGAGGTAGATGGTTCTGCAACTGCTACCTTGCCTTTGTCAGCTACTTGACCCTATTCAAAATCTCTTTTCTTTGCCCTGGTGTTAGCTGCAACTAGAGAACTATCTTCATTCAATCCATAGAATTCTTTGCCTTTCCAATTAAGTAGGGTAGCATCATTGATAAGCTGGTCTTGGTGTTGTGGAATTGGATCATTAAGTGCATGTTGTTGTGAACTTGAGGTATTTTGTACCATCAGTGCCTGATTAATGAGTCCATTTGAACAAGTAGCTTGATTATGAAGTTGGTTACAAGGGTAACACCACTCATAGTCTATTGCTAAATTATTTTGGATAGGAACCAGCTCCTTGGTCATACAAACAGGTGCTAGAGCATAGGCTCGAAAAGGTCTTGTATTCACATTCTGTCTTTGGCCCTAATAATTTCCCCGACAAGCTTGTCTACTACCTTGATATGCTTGTTGTTGACCTAGATTCTATGGTTGATAAGGCCTACTATAAGATTGCTACTTTTCTAAACTAACAAGTTTGTTACCAAAAGACTGTAATAGACTTTTGATCTCTTGCAACTCATTTGGAGAACTTGAAACAGTACTTCCATGTGCTGCAGCAGTTGGAACAGATGGAAAGGGTGCAAAAGAAGGTATCTGCAAGGGAGTATTTGCATGAATCTCTAGAAATATAGGCATTAGTGGCCTGGGAGCAAGTTAACCAGCTTGTATTAAGCTGTTCTCGGCTCTGATGGCTATTTCAAAGGCATCTGGTAGAGAAACCCCTCCCATTGATTGTATCATAATAGCTATATCACTGTTAAGAGCCTTCAAGAAGTACAAAAATGCATACTCTGGAGGTGGTCTCACCATCATAGGGAATCTATACCGTGTCCTTTGAAATTTGAAGTTGAAGTCATTCATCTGCTCTTGAGGGGCTCTCTTAATTGTGGTTAATTTCTCTAATAGAGACAAGTTATCAGACCTGTCTTGGAATTCTTTAAGTAACTTGTCTCCAAATTCATCCCAAGTTGCAATTGAATTGACTGCTAAGCCCCTATACCATTGCATAGCTCTTCCTTTTAGTGAAACGGCTAGTAATCTTACTGCAACATCCTCTTGAGTTATGTAATGGACTCCACATAATGAAGCCACATCTCTCATATGTTCAATCAGAGTAGTTTGGTCTTCCCCTATGAAAGTTGGCAGACTCTTCAGGGCTGCCATTGGGATGTCATTGTGTTGTACCAAATTTAAAGGACTCCCTCCATTGAAAGCAACAAACAGTTGATTCCTTGGAGCAGCCATTGGAGGTATTTGAGGTGGATTTACTAGTATAGCAAAATGAGACCCTATAGATGGAGGAGTAGACTGAGTTCTTCTAGAATAGATAATGGTCATTTCTCTCCTCTTTGTTGCTCTGCCTTGTCTTCTTGGTGGTGAAAGCTGTAGATATTTGAAGGGACCAGAGCTACTCCTTGTCTGAACTCTTCTCATAAACTGTAGAAGGTGTTGATTTCTGGAGTTCTTCCTCTTTGTGGAGTCGCCAAGTATGCCAAATGACTTCTATAAATTCTAGAACTCACTGGTTGCATACTAAACTAGCAACTCAATCTAATTTATGTCCCACCGGGCATGCTAGAAACTGTTGTCACCTAGAAATGCACCCTACGCATAGTGATGGAGACTGATCTTTCTAGTGAAACATTGGATCATTCCAAGGCTATGGGTCACTTGAGATTGGAATGAACCTCCAGAGAAGGTCAGCTTCATTTGTGTTATCACCTAGACTATTGATCTTTGTGAGGTAACGGGAGAGGAATACATCAATTAGAAAAGCTATTCCTATGGTGATACACCACATTGATAAGAAATCATGAAATGAAAAAGAGATACAAACACACTGAGAAAACCTAACTGTAATTGTTTTACTTACTCAACATGACCCTTTTAGTCTTATGCATAGTTCTCAAAGGGATTAATCTACAAACGTATCTTAAGAAGGAACGATTCATTTCACAGCCTTAAGGTATGAATACAGACTTTGAAATACCCAATTGAAAAACCTTACATAGGCTAAAAATATAGAAGGAGAGTAGTATAAGCATTAATACTTTCCTTCGAGGTGAACTCTATTTTACATTCCAGATTCCAGTTGGGTTACAAAGTATACATAAGCCGAGGAAGGATTGCTGAAAAACCCAAACTCTTCTCGATGCACCACTTAAACTATTTACAAAAAGGAAAAAAATGCCTTTTTATATCAAAAATGTGTCGGCCCCCTTAGGGTTTACAAAAATATCAGTTCTTAGAAAAATCTCTCCTAAGATCTTTTGATTGAATTTAATGTTGCACCCCTGCGTGTCCTTGCTATGTGTGTCGGTGAAGAGTTACTACCTAGAGAAGCCCCTTAGATCTTTTGTAGCTACTAGATTCATTTACTTCTAGTCTTCGTGTCCACCTACTGAATCCCCTATCGAGCTACCTTGAATGTTTTAGAGCAGATATCGTCGATTTCACTCTATTGATCCTTTTGGCACCTAGTTCCACTACCAACGATTTTGCTGTAGATCTCTCTGATTGGCTAGATACATTCCACATGGATTCTTTGATGGTCAAAAGCTCATTTAGTTAGAATCGCATCTCAATGAGACACTTGAAGTGTCTCACTAATGTGATTATGCCCCTCTAAAGCTATTAGCACAATAGGTGGCAGTCGATGAGACATCCTCGCAAGCTTTAGAAGTCATATCGATATCATTGAAGCCATCGACAAGACACAATTCTATCGCTGAGATATCATGTCAAAATCCCCATTCATTAGCGAAGGCATTTTGTTTTGACAGGACTCTGATCAGTCAATGAGACATCACATCGATGACTCTTTCTTTGACTTGAGCTCCAGGATCATTCGGTGAGACCTCTTATTGGGTCGACAAGACTTCATAACAAAGCCTTCAACCTCTTAGCGAGCTCCAATTCCACTTTGGCAAGAGCTTGCCTAGTCGGTGAGACATCCCACCGGCCTCCTCTTCATTCACCAATCTCACTTTGACATGTTGTTGGGCTCCCTATTCCTCGGTGAGACATCATCAGATTGGGGAGACTTCCTAGCGAGGTCCTTTTTTTCATACCGATGCCCGCTTATGTTGCTGAGATCACACCATGTCGACAAGACATGGTTCCAATGGCTGGAGGTTACACTGATGTTATCTATCTCGGAGATACCTTTTGCATTCAATGAGACCTTTTGGCGAAGCTCAACCACCTTCCTCGGGCTCAAACATCCTTTTTGTGAGACACCATACCCTCGGCAAGACATTTTTCCGATATCAATTTCTCTCGGTGAGCACATCCACGTCGGTAAGACCCTACCAGGTCGGTAGGACCTCATAGCAATGTTGGATCTTTCTCCCCGAGCTAGCTCTACTTCAGCAAAACTATGCTTGGTCAGTAAGACCACACAGCAAGCTCATTTTAGTCACCTCGAGATAGTTCGTTCCTTTCGATGAGAGACTAAGTCGTCGGGGAGACATCATGACGAATTAGCTTGTCTTGGGTGAAGCCCCCCATCATTTGGCGGGACATTTACTTGGTTGCTGGGACATCATGGTGGTGAATTTAACTCCTGGTGAGTGCACTTCATGTCAAAGAGACATCGCCGGGTCGAGGAGACCTCTCTCCAACTTAGGATATTACATCGAAGGCTTCCTTTGTTGATAGGACCCATACATCACTGAGACCCTATGGTGAAATCATTGTAATATACTAATAACATTCATTTGTCAAGCCCTCTTTTGTTTCAGTGAGACTATATGCAGTTAGTGAGACCACATGCCGAAGGAATCCTACTTTGGCAAAAGCCCACTTCAGTCGGGAAGACCCTTCTTTATCGCTGAGACGTCATGTCGAGCCCCTCACTTTTTTCTGAGCTCTTCATTTCAGGGAGACCCTATATCAATATGGATCCCTCTCGGTGAGACCTTTTGTAATCGCCAAGACATCTTACCGAAGGTTCATTTTAGTCAAGAAGATCCTTCTTTATCGCTAAGACATCAGGTCAAGCCCCTCACTTTTTGTTGAGCTCTTCATTTTAGGGAGACCCTATATTGATATGGATCCCTCTTAGTGAGACCTTTTGTAATCACTGAGACATCTTGCCAAAGGCACTTTACTTTGGTGAAGGTTCATTTCAGTCAGAAAGACTTCATCTTATCGCCGAGACATCTCAACGAGCTCAGCTCCTATGCTGAAAGCCTTTAGAGTCAGGGAGACCTTATACAGTCGAAGGACATCACAGCGAGGTCCCGTAGTCATACGGAGGGCCCACTTCACTTTTCCAACACTTCATACTGAGAGTGAAACCCTATGCCAATGGTGAAACTTCATTTGTCGATGAGACACCACACTGTCGGCTAGACCTTATTCCGAACCTCACTTCCTTTTCCAACACTACTTCATGAATAATTGTCAGTGAGACCTTTTTCCTTGGTAAGACCTCTTAGCAAAGCCTGTTTACATACGTCGAAGGTATCCTTTCGGTGAGACCTCCCCAGATCGACGTGACATTCTGGCGAAGACACCAACCTATGCCAAGAGCATTCTGTCTCGGTGTGACTTTACTCCTTCAGCCAGACCTTATGGCGATATCCTCCATTCTGCCTAGTGATGAGTTTTCTTTCCCTTCGGTCAAGAAGACATTACCACCTTAGCAAGACCCCTCACCGATACTTGCATCCTTTTGTCGAAACTGCTTCACTTTGACGAGACTCGACCTGATCGGTAAGACCTTTGACCAAAGATGGATCACATGGTGATGATGCCTTTACTCAGCGAGAGCCCCTTTAGTCAGTGAGACATCTGTGTGGTCTTGGCGACTCTCCTCTTTTGAGGGTTTTCATGCTAATCTTGACCTAGGTGAGCCTTCCAATTGCATTCCTTATGACCTAGCACCAAATGCATGATTTAACCCTTGATACAAATGACCCATCCAGGCCTTTAAGAACTTCTGAAACACAATTATCTCCTTGGTGAGCCCATGGATGGAAATTGGGCAACATTTGTACCATCCAAAATCAGAGAGAAGATACCAAAATTCATGGGTGAAAAATCTAAATTAGCAAGCAAGCATCTGTAGGAATTTATTGATGTGATGGGAGATTACGAATTGGAATTTGAGGATGTTTTCATGAAATTGTTTGTTTAATCTCTAAAAGGAGATGCAAGAGATTAGTTCTCATATCTACCATCATCTTCTATACATTCATGGGATGAGTTTAAAGTAGTGTTCATGGAGCATTTTGGTGAGAGGATTGATCCAATATTAATAAGGAAAATGTTCATGAGCATGGAGAAAGAAGAGGATGAGTTATTCCCTTCTTTCAATCTCAAATTTTCAATAAGGGAGATTCATGAAAGCATAAGAATGAATGATGCAGAATGTTTGATTGTGTACTTAGGTGCATTTGATAAAAGGATGAGTTACCTATTAAGAGACAAAGAGCCCCCAACATTGCATCAAGCATATCAAATTCCTGTTATTGAGAACAACTTGAAATATTCAATGATGAAAGGATATTCAACCACCAGTATTGGTCATCCTAGCACATTTCAAGCAAACAAAACTAGTGGATCAATCAGTAGAGATCTGTGTCAAGATGATTAGGCTTCTACTATTCCAATTTCTCCATTGCCACAATATGAGGATCATGGTAAGCTCCAAGTGGAAAATCCACAAGATCAAAGCAAACCTAATCAAGTTTCTTTTGTTAAACTATTGCATGAAATGAAAAGGCACAAAGATGAATCACCTTATGATTTGTTCTCCAAATTTTTGCATGCTTTGTTGGAGGTAACCAAAAGTGCCATACTAGAAGATTCAATGTGCATTGATCTATTTTGTGAAATGTACCAATCAAGACTAAGTACCTTGCCAAAGGAATTGAAACCTCATAGTTTGGTTCAAGTAATTGATAGGATAAATATTGTAGAGGGGTCTAAGAATAATTGTGCACAACATGTGATTCCCTTGAATGTTAGTGGGCATTTTCCTACTAAGAAAGATAAAGAAAAAATGCAAAGAGATGTAAATGGTGTAACAAAATATGAACATCCATCTTGTTGTGTGAAAGAATATAATGATTGTAATCAATTCAGAAATGACATATATGTAGATCAATACAATAGTGATGGAGATGAAGATAAACAATATGATAACAGAAGGGATGTACTGGACTTGTGTCCTTGGGATGTCTTGAATAGTGATGAAGTGGAAGAGTGATGCAAGAGCACCTATTTGATTTCTTGCCTCCATGAGGCCATTTGTAAATAGTTTCTCTATTTTGTGTATTGGGTCTTATAATAAGGCTTACCAAACCATTTTAGAGGTGTTTGAGTCTTAGGAAGTCATATTTTAAGGCATTTGTCAAATAATGTTTAAATTTGTTTCAAATTGTAAAAATTGTCAAAAGTGCAAAATTAGGTAGATGAAGTGTCACTAAGGTGTTATGTGAAAAAACTAATCACAAGGTGGTTGAAAATAGTTTTTTTGGTTTGAAATGTATAAATACACCCTCCAAAACTTGAATTAGGGGTTGGAGACATTGTTTTTGAAGTTTAATAAATGGAAACCTCAAATTTTGTGTGCATTTTCTAATTTTTACATTGCTTCTAGGTTGAAGTGCGCATTGTATAGATTGGTATGGACTCATATAATGGAGTATCATATATGGATGGAAATATATTTGTTTCTATTTTCCAATTATTTCTGTCTCATTGAATTTTATTGAGTTTTGTGGGAGATATCACTATTTTGGTGAGACTTCCCTATTCTAACAATATTGTCTAGAATTTTTAGTCTGAAAAATATGATGGTATGGATTGTAAATTCTATATTTTTGATCTAAAACCAATTTGATTTTGTTTCCATGTGAATATAATTTAATTTTTTTCAAGTCTCATAAAATTTCATTAAGATTTGAATAAGCTATGACCATTTTTGTGAGGGAAAGTCTAAACCCTACCTAGGGTTTGCAGTTTTGCAAAAAATGCAATATCTCTCTTTTCCACCATTGGATCTTCATAAAAATTGGAGGAAAAGTCTACAACTATGTTTTCTTCAATCTCACTAGAGAGATTGGCTTCATCATTTTTTTGTGGAATTTATTAATGATTGTTTGTTGCATTAAATTATGGGTTGCCATGCCTATGTTTCCAATGTGATATAGAATGCCTAATAGGATGTGTTATACAAATATTGTTTTGAATTATTTTGTCAGATTTTTTGTTGAATCCTCCTAGCTCTAATACCAATTTTATGTAGAGCTAGGAGGATTCAACAACACATCTCACAAACCTTCAACAACAATTCAAAACAATCTTTGTATAACACATGCTATTAGGAATTATATATCACATTGGAAACATAGCCATGGCATCCCAAAATTCAATGCAATGAATAGTCATTAATAACTTCCACAAAAAAAATAATGAATCCAATCTCTCTAGTGAGATTGTTTTGAATTATTGTTGAAAGTTTGTGAGATGTGTTGTTAAATCCTCCTACCTCTACATCAAATTGTTATTAGAGATAGGAGGATTCAACAAAACATATTACAAACCTTCACCAATAATTCAAAACAATCTTTGTATAACACATGCTATTAGGCATTCTATATCACATTGGAAACATAGTCATGGAAGCCCACAATTTAATGCAATGAAAATTCATTAATAACTTCCACAAAATAAATAATGAATCCAATCTCTCTAGTGAGATTAAATACAACATAGTTGTAGAATTTTTCTCCAATTTTTATGAAGATACAATGGTGGAAAAGAAAGATATTGCATTTTTCCCAAAATTGCAAACCCTAGGAAGGGTTCAGACCTTACCTCACAAAAATGGTCATAACTTATTCAAATATTAATGAAATTAGATGAGAATTGAATAAAATGAAATTAGATTCACATGGAAACAAAATCCAATAGGTTTTAGATCTGAAATATAGACTTTACAATCCATACCATCACATTTTTCAGACTGCAAATTCTGCACAATATTGTTAGAATAGGGCAGTCTCACCAAAATAGTCATATCTCCCACAAAAATTAATAAAATTCAATGAGAAAAAAATAATTAGAAACTAGAAACAAATATATTCCCATCCATATTTAATAATCAATTATATGAGTCCATACCAGGCCGTACAATGCACAACTTCAGCCTAGAAGCAATGAAAAAATCAGAAAATGCATACAAAATTTGAGGTTTCCATTCATCAAACTTCAAAAAAAATGTATCCAACCCTCAATTTGAGTTTTGGAGGGTGTATTTATATATTTCCAACCAAAAACAACTATTTTCAACCACCTTTTGATTATTTTGTTGAAAACACACCTTAATGACACTTCATCTACCTAATTTTGCACTTTTTACAATTTTTACAATATGGAACAACTTTAAACATTATTTGAAAAATGACTTAAAATATGACTTCCTAAGGCTCAAAAACCTCTAAAATGATTTGTTAAACCTTATTATAAAACCTAATACACAAATAGAGAAACTATTTACAAATGGCCTCATAGACTCAAGAAATTAAACAGGTGCTCCTACACGAAAGAGGTACAAGAGGTTATCCCATGTCATGATTTGATTGATAGAAATGGTGCTAATGTTGATGATTATTTATCACAAAACCAATTATCAAGGTATTGAGAATGATATTTTAGACATCCAGTCTGAGGAACCTGAGTGTAGTCTCAGTATTGTTGAGTTTTCATGCTATGGTAGTTGTGATGGCATTGAGACATATCATTCCCCTATTGAGTATGATTATTCATATACAGTGGAGATTTGATCTTTTTCTTCAAAGAGACATGTTGATAACAATGGGAATGTTTTTTTTCTTGGGAGTGAACAATTTTCTCAACATGAAGATTTCAAAGAATGTGAGTCAATGATGTTGATTAAGAATGATGAGAGAGAAGTTGAAGATGACTCTATATTCTCTTCAAGTGATTATTTCAATTTTGACTATGATCATGATTTGCAATAATTAGATCTTCATGCTAAGGAGGTAGAATATTCCATGTCAACAATGAAGATAATGGAAAATCCTTTATTTGATGAGCCTGCATCCCCATCAACTAATAGAAGTAATGATCTTTACTGGTGTAGAAATAATCCACTATATGATGAGGACTCTGATGATGTATTTGGCATAGGGCTAGAATGTGGCTATGGGAAAACAAGGCAACATAGTGACAAATTCCTTGAGAGAAGTACCTATGAATCTTTCACATTTGATATAAATCTTATAAGTTAGATTGAAGCTTTGAAGGTCATGATGAAATTGATGTTTTTGATAGTTTCTTTGAAGATTGTAATTTCTCTCATGAAGATAGTTCAGAGGTATTTGCTTCATGCAAACAAAGTAATGATATAAATGCTCATGAGGTCATTTATCCAAAAGTGAATGAAAAAATTGCACATGAAGAATACCTAGAATGTAATTTGGATATACCAATAGATGCGCAAGACAATTGTGAGAATGATGAAGAACTAGAAGATGAAAATGTGACTCCTCAGTATGTTGGTCTTGAACACAATGATATAAATGATTAACATGCATATGTCCCAACCCCTTATGATTTGTTGGGTAAAGTAGAGATAGAAATGTCACCTATACCTAAAGGTGATGATGGTATACAAATTGATGAGAGAAGGGGTAATATTGAATGACAAAATTATGCATCATGATACACATGGATCATGGATTAAGACAACTACCCATTAATCATGAGAGATAGTTTGACCTATGTGTAGGGTAGTCAAGTGATGCAAATGATATGGGGGTACAATGTTGATCAATATGAATGTGTAGTTGAATTTTTTGTTGATGCTCCTCATCTTCTTAGCATGATATGAGCATGTTTCTATACAATGAGGAGAACACTTATGTGAAGAAAAATGAAGATGCTCCTCAATATGTATCTTTTCTTCCTAATACATTAAGGGATTGTTGGCTTGGAATACAATAAAGTGTCTATGAAGGTTTTTCAGTTTGATGAGCAACATGAATATGATTGTAGAATGGAAGATACCAATGATCAAATAGAGTATGAATACTTCACCTTCTCAATTCAATCAGATATGCTTGCATGGGAGTAGGCTAATGAATAAGGCATCCATGGAACTATGGAATATGGGATGCATCATGTTAATCACAATGGAGCTAATTGTTTGGAAATGCTTAATACACATGTTGATCCATTACAAGTAGCACAAGCCAAAGTCTTTGATAGAGGAAAGATTTGGTCCCAAAATTTTGGGGGCCATGGGCCTCCAATTTGAGGATTGAATCCTATGGAGTGAAAGAGGATTCTAAAAAGAAGAAGACATACTATATAGTTGTGTAAATACTATAAATAGATTTGGTGTGTTCCCTTTTGGTTCTGTCTGCTTGCCTCATCTAGGAAAACTCCTAGGTTTTTTGTGCTCCTTTGTTGGTCTGCTTCAACCTGATATCTAAATTCTCCCATACCCACTAGGGGTATGCATCCCCAAGCATTAGCCACTAGTAGAGCCTTCAAATTTTTTGAATTTTTTTTAGCAAGTCTTTGTTTGGTCATGAATTTTTACCTTTATATCAAAGGGTAAGGTTTAGGGTTTTTAGTGAGAAAGAATCACTAAAATTATATAAGTATCAAACCCTTGAGTGTTTTTGCTTCTTCATTTACCTATCTTACATGGTTCCTAGTCATCCAAGTAACATTTTGATCCTTTCAAGACATGTCTCTTATTGGCCCCAATTTAAGTTTACTAATCATCCCTTTCCCTACATCACTTTAATGTCCCCTATACTTGGGTTGAAAATATTTCATGGTGAAAGATGTTAGTATTATGTTTTGTTCCTAAGGGTTTGAATCTCATAAATCTCATATGGCCCCTCTTTAAAACATATTTTTTATATGTGAAAAATATCCATTAACTCAAGTGGTCATCCATTGCTAAAATGGTTTCCTTTGGTGATTTTATTTTGGTGACAAGTGATGGAGCTGTTGGAAAAACAAGGATAGACAATAGAGAGGGGGGTCAATCAGTTGTCATAGAAATTTAAACTTTTCCAACTTATCTTAACTTTAATCTTAGATCTAATGAATAAGCAATTAACACATCAGAGAGACAACAAACACCAATTTTTTTGTGGAAACCTTGTTAGGGGAAAAACCACAATGGATGTTACTCCACAAGATTATACTCTGTTAAAAGTATAATGAGAAATAATAAGGGGAATGCACATGCATTCAAGCACACTGCCTAGAGCTCACTACTCAAATACAAAAGGGGCTCACTACCCAATAGAATAGGATTAAAAATACGAAGGGTGTGAACTCAGAAAATAGCTTTTGCACAAGCCTGATTACAATTCCAATTAAGCTCAACACTTATTCACACTTTGCACAATATTCTTCACACTCTACTCTACAAATGAATGATATTCACAAATATACACATAGGAGCACATGAATTTCACTCTTCACAATTGAAACAATCACACTTATATATCTACTTCATGAGATTTCATCACAACTTAGTCAGCCAAGAAAATAGGACATATTTTCAATGTCAGCCCAAATTTACAAATAAATTTTTAATGTGGACCCACCAAGGTCGGCCACAACATAGTGGAGACCCAAATTAACATCTCCAACACAAAAAAAAAATTAGTTAATTTTACCACGAATATCTACAACACACTACCACCAACATGTTAGCCAGGAACATGAAAAACCAAACATGTGCAAGAAAATATCTTCAATCATGAGCTCATCAGTCAATGTGGACATACCAAAAAGATATATAATGATCTAGAGACATCTTAGAGAATCAAGAAACAACAAAGAAACATCTGCAACAACTGAGATCAACAAAATCACACAATCTTCATTTAGGAACACTAACAAAGACCACAAAAACACTGTCAAACCATAACACATTCAAAACTTCACGTGGAACTCTAAAAATTCCAGTAGATGATCTAGATATACTCAATAATAAACACTTTAATCCAAACCAATTAATATTCAATGTAGAGAACAAAACACCTTCAAGACCTGGATAGTTCCACTAGGAACCTAGAACACTTTCTTTTACAGTTTTCTCAATATCCTCAACATATACAGCCTCTAGTACACCATATGCTAATAGTGTTGACATCAATGACAATCACATATCAAAAACACATCCACAACATCCAATAATATCCCCCTTTGGCATTGATGGAAACACATGATGTGAAAAAATACCATCAACCCAACAGACTGACTTCTTCTACACTTCTCCTCTTGAAAGGATTTTTCACATTACACTTCTCCCCCTTTGACATCAATGGAAAAGGTAATAATGGCCTTTCCATATACATTCTCTGAAGCACATATCTACACATTTGACTACTCACCCTAAGTAGCAGTCACAAAAACATCAATCTCAATCAGTATATAGCAATGAAGTTCATAGATTGATGCAAGGAAATGCATCTTTTAGTTCATATCAAGAGGGGTGATTAACCCTAGCATTCCTCTAAGATACTCAAAAGTATCCTTAGAAAATGGCTTAGTAAATATATTTGCAATCTATTCTTTGGTAGGCACATACTCCAGATTGACTTCTTTCTCATTCACTTTCTCCCTCAAGAAATAAAACTTGATTGATATATGTTTAGTCTTAGAGTGTAGCACCATATTTCTTAAGATATTTATTGCACTTGGGTCGTCACAGTATATGGAAATATGCTCTTCATATATCACCTTGATATCTCTTAGGATTAGTTTCATCCATATCACTTGAGTATAATTATTGGCAGCAGCAATGTATTCTGCTTCAATAGTAGATAGAGAAATTGAGTTTTTCTTTTTACTTAACTAGGATACCAGCTTCTTCCCTAGGAAGAAAGCACCACCACTATTACTTTTCCTATCATCTACATCACCAGCCCAATCCACATCAGTATATGCACACAAAGTGAGACCATCATCCTTTGGATACCAAAGTCCAAAGTCAACTATTCCTTTTAGATATTTGAAAATTGTCTTGATAGCAGTTACATGTGATTCTTTTGGATCAGCCTGAAATCTAGAAACCATACATACAACATTCATAATTTTTGGTCTAGTCTAAATCAAGTAGAGCAATCCATCGATCATTTACCTATATCTGGTTTTATTTTCCTTAGGAGAGTCATCATTCTAAGTCAACTTACATCCGGTCACCATGGGGGTACCAACAGGTTTGGAGTCGTCTATTCAAAACTTCTTCAATAGTTCTTTCACATATTTGGACTGAGATATGAAGATTCCCTTGTCCAACTATGTAACTTGCAATCCCAGAAAGAACTTCATTTCTCCAGTCATACTCATCTCAAATTTATTCTTCATTTCATTAGTAAACTTCATACATAGATTATCATCTCCTCCAAAAATAATGCCATCAACAAAAACTTCTATAATTAACTCCTTATCATTATCTAATTTGAAGTATAAGTTGCTATCGATAGTACCTTTAGTGAATCCAAGCTTTAGTAGGTATTTTTCCAATCTAGCATACTAGGATCTAGGGGCTTGCTTAAGTCCATACATATCTTTCTTCAACTTGCAAACCATATCTCCTTTGTCTGTTAGGAAAAATCCATCCGGCTATTCAATGTACACTTCTTCTTCTAGTTCTCCATTCAAAAATGTGGACTTTACATCCATTTGATATACTTTATAGTTATTTTGTGTAGCATAAGCAAGAAATAGTCTAACATCTTCAATCCTAGTGATAGGGGCAAAGGTTTCTTCAAAATCAACACTTTCCATTTGACAATACCCTTTACATATTATTCTTGCTTTATTCTAGACCACTTCACCTTCCTCATTCAGCTTGTTTCTAAATACTAATTTAGTGCCAATCACATTTTTTTCTTTAGGCCTCAGAACTAGTAGCCATGTGTTATTCTTTTTAATTTTTGTTAGCTCTTCCTTCATAGCTTCCAAGCAATGTTCATCTTGACAGGCTTCAATGAGCTTTTTAGGTTCAATCTTGGAGATGAGACAATGTTTTGCAATTTTTCTAGTTTGCACTCCTTTACTCTTATCCCTATGATTTTATTTTCAGAATGATTCATCTTTACATACCTTGGAGTTTTGAGAATTCTTGAGCTTCTGACTCTTTTGATCTTTCTTCTACACTTGCACTTCTTTGTGCCTCCTGACTGACTTGATTTACTAGAACAAATTGAGGTTGCTTCACCGGAACATATAGAATAATATGAAGTAGATTATGTGTTTGAGTATTCTTCCCTTAGCTTGTAATATATTTGTCTGAATCATAACTACAATGTTTGGATGATTTGATAGAGTCCTCATCAACTCTAACATTTTCACTCTCAATCATCTTTCTCAGTCTTTTGTTATAGCACTGGTAGGCCTTGCTTTTAGTGGGGTAACCTAGGAAGATTCCTTCATCACTTCTTGCATCAAATTTTCCTATATCATCATCTCTCCTGATATAACACTTGCTTCCAAATATCTTAAAATACTTAATAGTAGGCTTGTGACCAAACCTTAACTCATAAGGATTCTTACCAGAATTACCATTAACAATTACCCAGTTCAAAGTATACACAGTAGTGCTTACCACTTCAATCCAATACTTCAAATGAACTCACCACCTCTGCCAAATCTCAGGCACTTAATTTTCAAACCTTTCTCATTTTCTACCATAGCATTGAAATTTTTTAACTTCTCCAATGCTTCACATTTTTCTCTTAAAAAGGAAACCCAAATCATTCTAGAGTAATCATTTCCAAGACAAAGAAGAATATGTAGATGAAAATGGAAATTTAAAATTCCCTGATGTTAAATTTTCTGAATTATATCTTGAAAAAGGAATTAAGGAAAAAATGATGAATTATGTGTGTTAGTCTAAAATAAACCTTAATGTATTTGGTGTAGGAATTTTCCCTGTGTATCTTCCTTTCTTGTTACCTAATGATATTAAACAATGGAAAGATAAAGGATTTTTTTATGTTCACTTCTCTTTGGTTGAAATCATATTACATCCCCACTTCAACTATGATATTGGTGTTGAATACTTTGCTAGTTTGATAGACACCCAATGTAGAATATGGGACCAAGTAGTTATTGGTCAATTTAGAGGTTTTCTTACCAAAGCCTTTGATGAAATCAAAGGCGAAGATGCTCGAATGTCAGTCTGACCAAATTTTACTATTAGCCTTGAAGACAAATATATGAAATCTAATTTTTTTTTTGCTTTTACGAGTCAAAGGTGTTATTCTAAAATCTGATTCTATATATGCCACAATAGGTGGTCACTGTATATATAGATTGTTGAATACTATTTTTCCTCCATTGAAATTTCTAGTCAGGGTAAGTTATCTAGAAGCCAACTCAAATGTAGATGATTTTGGCAGACATATAGATGCAACCAGGTTTGATATAGGTTTCCATGTGATTGAAAAAATAATTAATCAATCCCATCCTAGATTCTAGAAGCTACCAACTCCTTCTAGGAGTTTATTATCTGAGAAACCCCGAACAAAAAGCTAAAGACTGGCTAGCATAGATCTAAAAGCACTTCCTAATGAAACCTTGTTTGAATAGCCTGAAGCCTCAACCAATGGACAACTAAGTATTTCCACAAGATCTTATTCCATGTCTCGTAATTTTCCTAGTACATCCAATAAACCATATCTTGATTATAATCCTAAGGAATCTTTAGGATCATTGAGTCATTTCCCCATGTATGAACAACCCTCTATAAATCCCTATCCATCAAGAGCCTCTTTGGTTACACTTTTTGATCTTAGTAGCAATCTAGAACTTATGTATAAATTAGCCAAACCAGTCATTCAAAGTCTTTGTTTGACCCCAAAGGAAGAAGAAAAATTTGATCAGAAGGGTAAAGGGATTAAGATCACAAAGATGGGAGAAAAGGGTTACATGATGAAAGAAAATATCCCCAAAGGAAAGCTCCCATGAGCCAGATCTAAAAAAGAAAAATATATACAAAATGGAATTGAATAATCAAGAGCATGAGACAAATAGAATTTCTATGTTCTTGAGTTCTATTTCAATTGGTATCAAAGCCTTGGCATCTTGTTTATGGCCTTTGAATTTGGGTTGAGCTCTCAGTGCAAATTTACACTATTCATATTTTGTTGCCTCTATGTATTGGTTGTTATTATTGTCATTATTTGTGTCTAGCTCATAAATATGCCTGTTGTTGAGCAACAAGTTTAGGATACTTGTAATAGTGTGTATTGTTCATCTGGGTTTGGATGATTTGTCAAAATAGTCTATGTATTCATTATTATTGTTTTGGGTCTAATTTGGATATTTGAGAAGCTATTATTTCATTAGGTCCTACAAGTCATATATCGAAGATCTGTGTTTCTGAATGAAAGTAGATATCATGAGTAGCTATGGACCCATAGTAAGACCACAAATCCCATGTTGAAGCCAAAGGATAGGCATGAAAGGGTGAGTAGTAAGATGTAAAATGTAGCAGCAAAAGGATAAGCGAACTCAAGTAAGTTCTGAACTCTTCATAATGGCTAGTCAGAGATATATGAATGCAAGTAGCTCTCTCTCTTCTGTCATCCATAATCATTTCCAAGACAAAGAAGAATATGTAGATGAAAATGGAAATTTCAAATTCCCTAAAGTTAAAATTTCTGATTTATATCCTAAAAAGGCATTAAGGAAAAAATGATGAATTTTGTGCATCAATCTAAAATAAACCTTAAAGAATCTGGTGTAGGAATTTTCCATGTGTATCTTCCTTTCCTATTACCTGACGATATTAAACAATGGAAAGAAAAAGATTTTTTTCATGTTCACTTCTCTTTGGTTGAAATTATATTACATATCCACTTCAACTATGATATTGGTGTTGAATACTTTGCTAGTTTGATAGACACCTAATGTAGAATATGCAACCAAGTAGTTATTGGTCAATTCAGAGGTTTCCTTACCAAAGCCTCTAATGAAAAAAAAGGCAAAAATTCTCGGATGTCAGTTCGACAAAATTCTACTATTAGCCTTGAAGACAAATATGTGCAATCTACTTTTTGTTTGTTTTACAAGTAAAAGGTGTTATTCTACAACCTGATTCTATATATGCCACAATAGGTGGTCGATGTATATATAGATTGTTGAATACTATTTTTCCTCCATCAAAATTTCCAACCAGGGTAAGTTATCTAGAAGCCAACTCAAATGTAGATGATTTTGGTAGACATATAGATGCACCTGGGTTTGATATAGGTTTCCTTGTGATTGAAAAACTCATTAATCAATCACAACCTAGATTCCAGGAGCTACCAACTCCTTCTAGGAGCTTATTATCTGAGAACCCCTAGACACAAAGTCAAAGGCTAGCTAGCATAATCTAAAAGTACTTTGTAATGAAACCTTGTTTGAATAGCCTAAAGCCTCAACCAATGGATGACCAAGAATGTCCACAAGATCTTATTCCATGTCTCATAATTTTCCTATTACATCCAATAAACCATATCTTGATTATAATCTTGAGGAATCATTAGGATCATCCAGTCATTTCCCCATGTATAAACAACCCTCCATAAATCCCTATACATTAAGAGCCTCTTTGGCTACACTTTCTAATCTTAGTAGCAATCCTAAACTTATGGCTAGATTGGCTAGAAAAGTCATTCAAAGACTTGCTTTGACCCATAAGGAAGAAGAAAAATTCAATCAAAAGGGTAAAGGGATAAAGATCACAAAGATGGGAGAAAAGAGTTGCATGATGAAAGAAAAGATCCCCAAAAGAAAGCTCCCAAGAGCTGGATCTAAAAAGGAAAATATATACAAAATGGAATTGAATAATCAAGAGAAGGAGATAATTGGATATGAGCCTGGTAGATGGCCAACTCCTGAAACATTCAATGTCATTAATTCTAATAAGAGATTATGGGGAAGATATGAAGCAAGACTTCATACAGATTTGGGTAGGAAAAAAAAGAATTAAGAAGCCCAGACGAATTGGATGATTTTTTCTCAAGAAAACATAGATGAAATTGCTCTAGATGTTAGATTTTTTGGTGATTTATGTTTAGAAGTTGTAAATAAGTTAGATAGTGTTTCAATTGATCAACAAAAGATATATACTTCTACCTTGAATTTTGAACATTAGAGTTTTACTTTGTCCAATGATATAGCTAGTGTTAGCTATGATGTAAAATAGGTTCATAAGAGTGTCAAGACTATCATACCTACTCAACAACACCAATATAGCTATCTTACTCATATTTATGATGATCAACATAATTATGAAACTGTTAGGAAAGTAAATGAATTAGAAAACAAAAATCTCCTAGATTTTGTTTTAAGGAAACTAGAAGAGGTAATAATGCTCACCAAAAAGATAAGAGTTTCACAATCCAGGAAAGATAGCTTTGAAGAAGAGAATAGAGGAAAGAAAGGAAAAGCTTTTGAAACACCACCTCCTAAACCAAAGAAGGTACTCATACAAACAAGATAGAGTGCCCAAGATTAAGAAACCTTCCCACAAGCCAACACCTCATGTTCCAATGCCCAAGATTAAGAAACATAGTCTAGTAAACAAAGAAGAACATTTGAAAGATTGGCTTGTGGAACTGGGAGTAGAACAAGAACTTGAGTAGAATTAGTATATATGGATGAACTGGGTTTTTCTAACAAAGAATTCGATGCTGACACATCTGATGTAAATACTTTAGTTTTGTCTAATAGTTCTAGTGAGTCTAAAAATTTTGTAGATAATGATTTTGAGGAAATAGATTTAGACTTTTCTAGCTACAAGAAAATTGAGGAAAAGGAACCTTGGGAATCACTAAAGAAGTTGTCAATGGACATTGAAATACAAGAACTGGTTACAAAAAACCTCAAACTAAAAAAAATGAGACCTTATGCTTCTAGTGGTTATATTTTGAATATTGATAAGTTAGTGAATCCCTATGAAGCAATCTGTACATGGATAGAAACACTTGAAAATATGTTTGAAAGATGTGGTTCATGGACAGAACCAATGAAAGTATTGTATGCTATTAGACTAATGTCTAGTAAATTGAGAAATTAGTGGAATAATCTGCTAGACCAAGGACTAGGACCCAAAGTACCTCAAGCACAATCCTCAAATCCCATACTAGTGGATCAAAGAAATTTGGGTAAATATGATATTTTTCAAGCTAGTTTTGATGAATTCAAATGGTTATTGACTGATTTATTATGTGATGATATATCTAATCAAGCACTTGAAGCTGATAAAATACTACAATCAATGAAGCTCAAGAATTTGGAAAAGTTTGATGAATATAATTGTATGTTTGAATCATATATGGTTGCAGCAAATAAAATGCATGACTTGACCACAAAGCAATATTATCTAAATTCACTTCCTTGTGGATTAGGCAATTGGGGGCAAGATTATATCATTCAGAAAGAACATAAACAACTCGATGATGTTAGTTTTCCAACAATTAAAAGATTGATTAGTTATAAGTTGGAAAAGGAATGCTTGTTAGGATCTTTGTAGCTCAACAAGGAGGAGTATAATTATACTTGTAATCTAAAGGAATTTTGTGACCTTCCTCCTATTAATCAATTGAAAGATTTTCAACAATTGAAGAAATTCAAGAAAGGTGGTTGCAGAAGGAAATGCAAGTAAAAAAGATGTTCTAAATCTAAATACCATGAAGGGGAATACACCTTCCAACACAGCAAGCATGGAAAGCATGGCAATAAGAAAAAGTATAGGGTAGCCCATTATAGAAGAAGGAAATTCTCTAGACAAGCACTACCATACTTGTTAAGTAAAAGAAACAATAAGGTCCATAAAGGCATAAAATGTTTTATCTGCAAAGGACCTCATTATGCTACTAATTGTCCTAAGAAGCTAAATCCTAGAACCAAGATATATGTTATGTTTGAATATGAGAATCTAGGATGGGAAATTATAGATAGTAGCAATATTTTTGATGATTTAGAAAATTTGTATGAATTAGTTGAGATTGTTCTAGACTCCAATTTTATGACGATATTTAAGGATCTAAAGGATAAAAACAAACAAATGTATAAATTCTCTAACTTTAAATTAGATAGTTTTGATCTTAATGAAGATTTTCTAACTTCACTTCTCAAAGACCCACTAAAAGATATCCAAGTGAAACTACAGATTAAGAAGTCAAAAGATCCTTACAAAATTGTAGGAACCAAAGAAGAAAGAAAGAAATTTGTTTATCAACATTTGACTCGTCTTAAGCAATTAGAGTCAGATAAAGCAAAAGTGGAAAAATAGATTTAAAAACAAAAGAATCCTTCTAAGGGCTCAGGAAAAGAAACCGACCATGGATACAAAATCCCTCCATGGAAGAGATAACAAGCTTCTTCCTCTAAATCCTCTTCCAAACATAAGACATCGAATACTGATACTAATGTTATTACAAATTTTTTTTAAAATGACATTTTAATGAATGATGTAGTGGATCTTAGAAGACTACTAAAAAATCAGCAAAAAGAAATAAGAAATTTTTCTTCCATAGTGGGAGAAATTAAAGATCTCTTGTTTAAATCAGATCAACAATCAGAGTCTAAAAGGATCTCTTCCCAAGAAGAAGAAGAAGAAGAAGAAGAAAGCAGCAATGGCAATAGCATAGTCCAAAAGACTAGGGAAAAATCTTGCTCACTATTGCTAGCAAATAATGAAAATTATGTTAGAATCAAATTTTGTTTTCCAGGATACAAGAAGATTCCTTTGGATGCATATGTGGATACAAGTTCTTCCTGATCTTTGGCTAGGACCAATGTTATACCTCCAAAATTCTGGAAGCACAGACTTGATCTACCACATAGTTATGCAATCAACGGAGAACAGATTCATATGGGAAGGTATGCTCAGGATGTACATATTGAGATCATGGGAAAAATGTTTTTAACAAATTTTATTGAATACAATGACCTAGAAGATGATGTTCTATTAGGATTTCTAATTCTAACAAAATATGAGCCTCTTCAATTTTGGAAGCATAAAATCTCACTAAGACATGAAGACAACCAAATTGAAATCCCTGCTCTCAAAATAGTAAATCATAAATTTGAGAAGAGTGGGAAAAAAGGTGAGAAAGAATTAGTAAAAAAACTAACAGAAGATACATCTAATATGTTTGAAGAGATTAGACAAAGGTTTGAAATAGAATGTTGCAACATGAACCCATTGCAGTTTTGGTCCCAAGATCATGAAGAATGTCAAATTCAGATAAGACTAGAATGCCAATATATGATACATTATGAGCTTTCTTACCTAATGAGTCCTATAGATATGAATGAGAGGGACAAACATCTAAAGGAACTACTAGAAGGGCACTTCATTCACCCTAATAAAAGCCCATTCTCATGTACAACATTCCTAGTAAATAAAAGAGCAGAGAAAGCAAGAGGTAAAAAGAGATTTTGCATAAATTACAAGCCTCTTAATGATATAATTTTTCCTTTCAATTATCATATCCCTTTTAGTGCTGATTTAATTAGAAGGGCTGCCACTAAAAAGTTATTTTCAAAATTTGACTACAAATCTAGATTTTGGCAAATTAAAGTTAAGGAATCAGACAAATATAAAATAGCATTTTCAATCCCTTAAGGAATTTATGAATGGAATGTAATGCCTTTTGGGTTATGCATAGCTCCAACTTATTTTTAGAGGAGAATGGATCAAGCTCTAAGGCATTTGAAAGATTTTTATGTTGTCTATATTGATGATATCCTTCTGTTTTCTAATTCTATCACTTACCATTTGTAGCATTTAGAGGAATTGTATGCAGCCATTAAAAAGCATGGAATATGCCTAATGGAAAAAAAGATGGTGATTGGAAAATAGAAAATTGATTTCCTTGGCTTAAATCTAAACAATAGCAAAGTTCAGCTTCAACTACACATCCTTTAGTGTATTCAAGAATTCCCTAATATTCTTCAAGATAAAAAGAAAATTTAGAGATTTCTTGGATGTTTAAATTATGTGTCTCCTTTTTACAAGGGTTTAGTTAAAGATCGCAGACCCATCCAGTCACACCTAAAAGAAGGAAAGGAAGAATAGCCACTAGCAACGATAGAGGTAGTACAACAAATAAAATAAAAGTGTCAAAATTTTCCTTCTCTACAAACCCCTGCCCCTAATTTACCTCTATATTTGTATAATAATGCTTCTAACAATACATGAAGAAGGGAATGGTAAATAGAATATCTATGGCTATAGATTTGGAACCTTCACAGACATAGAAAGTAGATTTATGAGAAGGAGATACTGGCTATCAAAAAAGGTATAGAAAAGTTTAAAATTTTCTTAAAGCTAGTAAAGTTTACAGTCTACATAGACAGTCAAGCCATGAGGAGCCTGTTGAAATTAAGCTAAATGGATATATAGCTCATGGTCCAGTAGCTAGATGGTATTTTGAATTTCTTGGCTATGATTTTGAGATAGAACGGATTAAAGGAGAAAATAACCCTCTAGCTAATAATTTGACAAGGGAACTTGCAGGTTCTATATATCATGACTTAGAATTTAATTCTCTAGATTGGTATAGGCTAGATGGAACACTAATTTACATAGTAAATCATGGTAATGGAATAATAACCAGTCTTCCATCTCTTCCCAAAGAGATTTTCCAAGTGTTGTTGGAATCCTATTTCCTCAAAAAATGGCTTCTTGACCTAAAACGTTAGGTTAGTTACTACCATGGGCAAGGGTTGATAGATTTAGATGAAGAAGAGGAGTTTAAATTATCAATTGGATTATAAAAAGCTCTGATAAGATACTAGTGTGGAAAAAAATTTGTTCACATTTGCATCAAAGGTTTGTTTGGAATGAATTGGTCAAAACAAAGAAAAATGAATTTGCTAAAAAATCTGAAATATGGTTTCATTACTAGAATAAGTTTTGATCACGATATATTTGAAGAATATGCTTATTTAGTTGGAGCAAGGTTTAATCTAGACATGGAAGAATTTATGAATTTCCTACATCCTCAGTTTAAAAGAACCATGTGTAGTTGTATGGTTCAATATCTAATGCATTATCCCATAATAGGATATGATTTCCTAAGAATTGAGTTATATCCTCTTGAAGCCAGGTGGAGACCAGAAGTCAAGATTGAAGACATGAAAATAAAACTTAAGCCAACATCACTTATCAGAAGAATCAAACTAGATCGAGCTTATTCTCAAGATTACATGGTCCAGATGGATTATTCTTTTAACCCTTAATCTAAAGATTGGAAAATGGTCTACCATGAGTTACCAAATGACTTATTAGCTCTAGTACCATTTTGACGATCTAGCATAGGGTCTTGTTTGTGTAATGATGTCACCCATGTTAAGATGTGACAATAGGATGCAACCCTATCATAAAAGGAAAGATCCTTGTATCCACTTATAAGTGTTAATTGGTCCCTTCTCACTAATGGGTGTCCAAAAACTGATTTTCTTTATTCTCCACTATGTTAGTGCTCACAATAGACTACCTAACAATTGTCTACTCCATAGTGCGGTAGGTAGTGGGATGCACGTCACATTTGTATGGATGGATTCCAAATTTATTGTAATGTGCTATGAGGTTACAAGCTCATTCTCTCCTATAAATTATTTAGTACACCTCATTCTCAGCATAGGTTATCTGGGTTGGAGTTTTGAGTCTAGAAAGAGTCCCAAGTTTTGCATATCAAATGTATGCTCTCTCCTACGCTTCATGTGATTTGGATGAAAAAAATCTAAATGCATGTTATCATGCAATATGGAAGCTTTCAAACAATAGAAATTATATGCTCTCCATGTATACTTCTCACTCTGGAGGGACCACAAAGGTTAGTATGTAGCAGCTCCAACAAATTTTTTGAATGAAACTACCGGCTCTGAAAAGAGACTCTAGTTTGTTTACCCACTGACATTCCTTGCAGATTATATTAGCATGCTTCACTAACCTGGGTAGACCTCTTATTGTTTGAGTAGTACTTATCTTGATAATGTTATCAAAGGTTACATGACACAACCTCCTATGCCACAACTAGCTTTCATCTTTTTGAGCAATTAAACAACTTCCACTAGTAGTATTTAGATGAAAAATATTACCTTTTGTTTGTTTTCCTATTGCAATCATATTCTAGGAACTTTCATGTATCTTGCATCTTCCATCTTTGAACTAAAGATCATATCCCTTGTGAACCATCTATCCAACATTCAACAAGTTGTGCTTTAGGGCTTCAACATAGAGGACATCATCAGTGTTATCCTTACCAACAAGGCAAATAGATCCTCTACCATGAATCACACCAACATTGTTATCTCCAAATCTTACAACCCCACCATCATACTTCTCAAGACTCACAAATTTGCTTTTATCACTGGTCATATGATGTGAGCATCCACTATCAATGAACCACTCATCTTTTTCTTCAACTTGGGTTGCAAGAAATTTTTCAACTTTAGTAGATCTGGTAGCCACAAGATTATCTTCAATGGTAGCAATGAAATCCCATTCATCCTCATTTCCATTATCTTTACCAGATGCATCATCAGTCACTACTTCTTCAACAAAGTAGCATCTCTTTTAGAATCTATACTTTTTAGGCTTAGATCTAGGAACTCTTTCAAGACATCTTGATGCAAAATGACCTATTTTACTACATGAAAAATATTTAATGGGCAATACATCTTCATAATTACCTTTTCCTCTCCCTTCTTACTTTGCAATCAATGCTTCCAATTCTTCTACCTCTCTCTCTTTATCTTCAAGCTATATCAATTCTTCATCATACTTGGATATCTTTCTAGAACTTTCTCCCAAACTATATCTTTGTTAGTTACTTCTGGATATAGTAGCCTTGAATGCTAATTTAGTCTTCAATATAGATTCACCAAATTCACTTATTTCAAAAGCAACAAGCTTCCTAATCAATGTGTCTCTTGTCATCTTGTTTACTGATCTGAACTCTTCAATAGCATGAACCTTCATTTTGTAGGAGGGAGGCAAGGATCTAAGTAATTTAGCCACAATTTCATCCTCCATAGAACCACTGACAAATTTAATACCCATCACTATTTCATTTACTCTTTGCATAAGTGATATTTTCATCTTCACCCATCTTCAAATTCTCATACTTTCCTTTCAAGCTCTATAGCTTAGCCATCTTAACCTATGCATCTCCTTCATACAAAGTTTCTAGTTTCATCCAAATCTCATGAAATGTCTACAAACCCATCACATTAGCCATCTCTAAATATGTCAAAGCACTCACCAAAGCTTCAATAGCCCTAATGTTATTTTCAACATCTTTGATCTCATCAAGAGTTGAGGGACCATTTTGAGGAGTAGTATATGGATCTCTTGTAATATTCTAGAAAGCTTCACCAATACACCTTAAGTGACATCACATCATGAATTTCCACATTGAATAGTTAGTGACATAAAATATTGGATTGTCCTTCTTGAATGTTGCCATCCTAGGTCACCTCAATCTTTTAGACTTCTTCAGAGGAACCAACTCTAATGCCAATTTTTGGAAGAACAAGGATAGACAATTGAGAGGGGGGGTGAATAAGTTGTCATAGAAATTTAAACTTTTCCAACTTATCTTAACTTTAATCTTAGATCTGATGAATAAGAAATTAACCACAAACAATTAACGCATCAGAGACACAAAGAACACCAAGATTTTTTACATGGAAACCCTATTAGGAGAAAAACCACAGTGGATGTTAGTCCACAAGATTATACTCTATTAAATGTATAATGAGAAATAATAAGGGGAATTTACATGCATTCATGCACACTGCCTAGAGCTCACTGCTCAAATACAAAAGAGGCTCACTACCCAACATAATAGGATTAAAAATCTAGAGGGTGTGAACTAAGAAAATAGTTTCTACACAAGCCTAATTATAGTTCCAATTAAATTTGACACTTCTTCACACTTCACACAATATTTTCACACTTTTCTCTACCAATGAATGATGTTAACACACATACACATAGGATCACATGAAGCACACTCTTCACTAATGAAAAAATTACACTTATATGTTTTCTACATGAAATTTCATCATAACTTAGTCCTTCAAGAAAATAGGACATATTTGCAATGTCGGCCCAAATTTAAAAATATTTTTTTAATGTGGATCTGCCAAGGTTAGCCACAACATAGTGGATACCCAAATTAACATCTCCAACAAAAAAATACTTTAGCTAATTTCACTATGAAGATCTGTAACACGCTACCACCAACATTTTGGTCAGGAACATGAAAAACCAAACATGCACAAGAAAATATCTTCAATCATGAGTTCATCAGTCAATGTGGACATACCACAAAGATAGATAATTATATAGAAACATTTGAGAGCACAAATAAATAGTAGAGAAACATCTAAAATAACTAAGATCAATAGAATCACACAATCTTCATTCCAGAACACTGATAGAGACCACATAAAGAATGTTAGGCCACAACACACTCAAAACTTCACACGGACCTCTAAAACTTTTGATAGATGATCTAGATATACTCAACAATAAACCCTTTAATCCACACCAACTAATCTTCAATGTAGAGAACAAAACACCTCAAGACCTAGAAAGTTCCACTGGGAACCTAGAACACTTTCTTTTACAATTTTCTCAATATCCTCAACATATACAACCTCTAGTACACCAAATGCTAATAGTGTTGACATCAAAGACAACCACATATCAACAAATTATCCACAACATCCAATAGGACCTTGGTTCACTTTGGCATCACACATCACTAAAGTCCTTTGAACCTTTGGTCCCACTTCAGTGACATGCAATGAGTGTGTAGTGTGTTATCTCACATCATCATTGAAATGTCGTGATATCCTTTACGAGTTTTAGATATTAGTGACATAGATGAATGGAAGTGATATATTGGTTGCATGTCAACACTTTATTCCATTGTTTGATTAGCCCATTGCTAAAGACAAATTTCACTTCAAAGTTGTTATAGCAACTAGCGAAGGCCTAGGCTATTTGAAGGTATCGCTAGGAGGTCTTCATCACCAAAATTCTTAGGGAGGTTCAACCATTTACTATGACCAGTGATGGGTTTTTCATTTTGGAATATTCCCTCTAGAGGAGTATTACTTCTTGTCACTAATGATTGAAAGTAATGCAAGGAAACTTGTATGACAATTAGCACATTCCAAACAATGTGGTTGAGATATGGACAGTTACATGAAATCTTTTCAATATGTCATCATTGTTCCAAGTACAAATGGAAAGGCAAGTGGTGATCCTTAATGGGCTTCATTGATTAAGTTTTAAATCCAAAATGATTGAAAACCAAGATTAAGCATAGAGTGATTGATTATCTATTCTCTTGAGCAAGATAGGGTGGTCATTAAATGTTACAGGCTATAATTCCTCTATTTAATGAGGATCTCCTATAGTTCATCTCACCATTTCCAATTGTCAGTGAGTTGACATAATTGTTGTAGCACTAGAGGAATGACATGCAAGTGTTGAATTAATCATCACAAAGGTAGTAGTGTAGTCTCCCTTGGTTTGTATGTGTGTTTATGTGTAGCTTATCTAGCATTTTCTATTTTCCTAGGGTGGTAATAGTTTTGTAGCTTGAAATTTTGTTTTATGTCATTTTATGCTGGACTGGTTTGAGTTTTCATTCCTACAAAGGGTACTCTATGGGTTTTAGCTGGTGTATTTTCTATAAGGTAGGTTGTTGGTTAGTTTTTTTTTTTTTTTTTGGGTAAGATGGGAAACCAAGTAATTCAATTACACTAGTTAGGAGGTCTAGAAGGCTAAGCATGTAGGAGCCTCTTGTCAATATGCTTGAGGTTAAACCTAGTGCAATGGAAATTTTGATAGTCCTAAAGGGTAAGAGAAGTTTTTGTAAGAAAGTTAAGAAAAATATTGTCCAAAGTACTAACAATCTAAGGAACAAGACCATTTTAGAAGAATTGATCAAGTTTAAAGGGAAAAGGCTTGTCAAGCCTAAGAAGAAATTGAAAAATCAAAGGGTCCTAAGGTTTTTCTAGGGAGGCACAATGCTCCCACTAAATTTTTTGATAGTTCTTCAAGTGATAGAGAAGGAATAGACCCTAACTTTTGCCGTTGTCCCATTTCCCTAGTGGCCTATTGTGATTCTAACAAGAAGTGATAGTATCTAGTCCAATTTCAATCAAAAAACCAATCGAATGTACTTACTCAATTGCTGACAAGGTAGGATAGCTCCTCGTTTACTCCTTTGAGTTGGTGCTTGGTTTTTGGGCTTTTTGTGTTGATTCGGTTCTCCTATGGCTGGTTCATTAATTTGTATTGTTAGTACAAATGTGACTTCCCCAGTTTTGGCATGAACAAGTGAATTTTCATCCAATGAAAATTATGCCTTTTGGAAGGCTTACTGATTCTTCTTTGACTTGTTACTTGGGTTCCATTTTTGTCTTTTTCCTTCTCATGGTAAGAAATTATTAAAGGAAACTATCTAAGAAGTGGCTCAAACTGAATATAAATTCATTTTGAAATGAATGCAAAATTTAATTTTGTTTGAGTCGGTTGCTTGTTGATCCCTTGTATTATAAAAGGGATTTCATGAATCATTGCGAGAGGTTCAATTTTTGAGTCTCGTGATAGTCTAGATAGAAGCTAAGCTCAATAAGGATCATATTGTAGAAAATAAAAATGAAAAGAATACTAAATTGTCTTAGTTATGGGTCATATATGCAATAATCTTAAATTAGTTTTGTAAATGCCATAGATATAAAGAAAATTTCAATTCTCGAATAGGTACTCTTCTATGCAATTTTCTTACAAATTATAAATGGAAATCATCAATGATCTTTTTGTTCATCTCTATTTGTTTTAATTAGATGTGTGGATTTTTTTTCCTTAGTTCAAAGAATTTGTTAAATTCTTAAATAAAGTCATAGGTCTATGAGTGAGTAGTACAAGATTTGATAAGTAGTGTTCTAGATGCAGTGAGTTGCATACTACAAAGTAGTATGACAATAGCCCATCAATGTCTAAATAAAATGGTAGATATATTACTAATTGTTACATATATGACTCCATAATACCAATTGAGGAAGCACTAGTCTTTTTGTTAGGAAATATTATTAAGTAAATGAGCTAGTGATACTCCTAGCTATAGATTTAAAATGAGAACAAAATTATTAAAAAAAACTAATTACACTATGTGAGTCTGAGGTACCACCTATTCCTAGTAGTAGATAGTAATTTACTCAAAGTTTGGCCAAACCTTTAGTTAATAATATATATTTTCACATAATAGGAATCAATTTGTATATAGAAGTGTTTTAAATCAAATAAATACCAAATGAGCATAGTAAGGAACACCCTCCTAGGTCCCAAAAAGCCTAAAGTGTAGGAGTGAAGGTCTCCAAATCCTTTACTTGTTTGTTGGCCACTAGCTTTGAAGATTCTTGAGCATAAGGGTTGGGTACCCTTTAAAGAATTCCAAGGCTCTACTAGAAAAAACACCAACAATTGGCAATCCTTCTTTTGAGGTTTCAACCCTGCCCAATTGTCTTTGTGGTCAGTAAGTCAGAGGTTTCCAAAACTTCCTAATCCCTAACTTGTGCTTCTAATGTTCCAATATTCCACAATCACACAATGTTGTAATAGATTTCCTAGTTTTCTAGGTGTCACCTTCTCATCTTTTTTCCATAGAATAAATTAAATGCCACATTAATGCAACATTAAAGACATGTATTTTCAAATTAAAAGGCACATCTTTTTGAAATAAAGGCACAAATTGGGGTGGCTTCAAGGGGAATTTTTTTGGGGGGAAAAGAAGTTTCTGGAGAGGAGAGAGAAGTTTTTTTTGGGGGGGGGGGGGTCACACCAAATGCATATGGAATTGGCACTAGTTTGTTGAATACATCTTTGTTTTAGGTGTTGCATGTAGGATTGAATAGGATCCCATGAGCTTCCTTTTGATGTAATCTTTTACTTGTTTGGATGAAATATAAGCTACAAATTTATCTTCAAAAATTTATGTGTATCTATGTATTCACATCCTTCTTGTATTGTGTGTGTGAGTTTTTGTAATTATATCCAAAAGAGAGAGTCTCCATTTTGCATTAGTGGTATCAAAGCAACTTATCTTTAGCCTATAAATAGAGTTCCAAAGAGAGGCAGTTTGCCACAAGACCTGTAAGTTGTGGGTGAAGATTAAAATTCCTCCAAGAGTTTCCAACCATGGTAGAGGTAGAAGCAAAGGTGTTGGAGGAAGAGACCCTCCTAGAGATGAAATTATAGCCCTCAAAAGGAAACTAGAAACTTTACAGGAAGAGTTTCAAAGAAGAGAAATGCATAGAGAAAGAGATGATAGTGAAGATGAAACTGAAGAGGAATTGGAAGAGGAAGAATAGGAACAAATGGATCCTGGAGAGGTTAGATTGTTGAAAGAAATATAAAACATTCAAAAGAGACCAAAAATGGAGGTTTTGAACTTTAATGAAAGTTTAAATCTAGAAGAGTTAATAGACTGGATTAATGGAATGGAAGAGAATTTTGAGTTTGAAGATATTGAAGACCCTCACAAAGTGAGGTATGCAAAAACAAAGCTAAAAGGGAATGCAAGCATTTGGTGGAAAGAAATCCATCTTGAAATAGGAAGACAAGGGAAATAAAAAAATTCTAGATTGGATAGAATGGTGGCAAAAATGAAAAGACAATTCATCCCAGTAGATTATGAGTTGGCATTGCTCATAAAGATGCGGCTCTTGAGACAAGGAATAAGGACAGTGAAAGAATACATGGAATAATCTCACAAGGTCCTAATTTGAATGGGACATTCAGAAGAAAATAAGGAGAAGGTAGCTCATTACATTAATGGGTTGAAACCTACCATTCAAGAGGAATTGGCATTGGTGATAATGACCACCATTGAGTATGCCTATCAATTTTCATTGAAAGTTGAAGAAAGGCTAAATAGAAAATTCAAAAACAAGCAAAGAGGAAGAGGTCGTGGTGGAAGAACTGAAGGAAGAAGTTATGATGGAAATTAGAAAAACTAGAAATTTGAAGACCAAGGAAACAACAAAAGTCAAAAATAAAATAAAATATCACCCTCATAGAGATTAAAATCCAAAAGATAGAGGAATTTTGGGTAGAGGATTCAAAAGAAGTGGATTCCATGGAAGTTGTTTTCGATGTGGTGAAGGGAATTGAGCCTATGAATTTCCACAACACCAAGGAAGGATAGAAAAAGGACTAGAAGGTCACGTGAGATTTGTACATGTAGATGAAGAAGCTCAATCTGAGCATTCTAATGATACTAAAAGGGGAGAAACCCTAGTTCTCAGGAGAACCCTATTGAATGAGGAGAAGGAACCAAACTAGAGGAAGATTCTATTCTACACAAGGTGCATATGCAAGGATAAATGTTGTGACATCATTATTGATAGTGGAAGAACCAATAATTTGGTGTCAGAAGAGATGGTCACAAAGTTGAAGCTGAAGAGGGAAAGGCATCCACATCCATACCGAATTGTCTAGTTACAAAAGGACCATAAAGTTCTAGTCAATGAGCAATGCTTGATGAAATTCAAGATTGATAGTTGTTTTGATGAGGTATTGTGTGATATCATCCCCATGGATGTGTGTCATATTTTGTTGGGGAGGTTGTGGTAGTTTGGCAGGAATGTTGTACATGACAATGGTGCTAACATCTATTCCTTAATGAAGGATGGAGTCCGCCATAAATTAAAACCCTTGAAGGAGGTGGAAGAAAAGGTATGCAATAGTGCTAGAATTATTTTTTTTGATTGAAGAATTTTTTTGGAAGCAATGAAACATGAGCACATGTGTTATGCTTTAATTCCTAGAATGGATAGAGAAGACAATAAAGAGGTTCCAATAGAATTTTCAAGTTTGTTCAATGAATTTTAGGACATTGTGTCTAATAATGTACCTAAAGGTTTACCACTAGTAAAGAAGATAAGTCATCAAATTGATCTGATACTAGGAGAAAATTTTCCTAACAAAGCATCCCATAGAATGTCTCCAATTGAGAGTGAAGAGTTGAATAAGCAAGTTCAAGAACTATTGAAAAAAGGATTGATTCGAGAGAACCTAAGCCCATGTGCAATTCCTGTTGTTTTGGCACCAAAGAAAGGAGGAGAATGGACAATGTGCATGGAATCAAGGGCTATCAATAAGATCACCATAAAATACAGATTTCCAATACCTAGAATGGATGATAACATGGACTATTTGAGTAGAGATAAATACTTCACCAAGATTGATTTGAAGAGTTGTTACCATCAAATATGAATCTGAGAAGGTGATGAGTGGAAGGAAACTTTCAAGACCAAGGAAGGTTTGTATGAATGGTTGGTCATGCCTTTTGGACTAACCAATGTGTTGGAACTGTAAATATCTGAATATTTTCACAAAATTTTCCATAACCCTAAGTTTCCATATGGTCCTCATCATAAACACAAGGGTTTGTTTTCATATCATTCTGCCCATTTCTTTCCTTGTGGTCTCATTGTTTCCATTGGGTCTTGCATAATTCATATCATGGTTTGTATCAACGTGACAATTTCTAGGCCTCCTTGATCCATTTTTCTAATAAATGTATGTGTTTCCTATTGGAAAGATGTTTCTGATGTCACAGCAATTGGATTTTTTTTATTGGCAGTCATCGGTAGGACTTTCACATTGTTTCGGCAATAGAATAGAATACATCGGCAAGAGTTTAGAGCTTCGGTGAAGGGTCAGAGCAAAAATATTTATGTCTCACCGACTATATGCACATGGAGGATTATCAATAAAACTAATGGCCATTGATATAATGTCTTGGTGAAGTGTTATATCTCTCCCCGACCAACAATAGAAAAGGTGCTCATCGGCGAAGGAAATCATCTTAGGGGTAATGTCATAGCAAGTCTTTCTTGTCTTACTGCCAAGTGCATTAGGGTTCCACTTTAGCCAAACAAAATGTTTTCAGTGTGAGGTTATAACGAGGTCTTTTTGTCACATCGACTAGCAGTGGAGGAATTGGCATATCAACAAAAGGTCTTAGCTTCAAAGTAGAGTCTCAGTGAACCTATTTGATCTTGCTGACATGGTCCAATGAGTGGCTTTCAGTGAGAGGTTGGTATTGTATTAACGAAATGAAGGTGCGTGTTTGGGGTATTTCGGTATGATATAATATTGTCTACGTGATGTCTCCCTGACAATTGGAAGTTACAGCGACATACACAAGACAGATGGACGCATTGGTAGGAAAAATCATATGTCACGGAGACCAATATGTATCATGTGGAATTTCGGTGAAACATGGAGCAATCTTTATAACGTCTCCCTGACTATATATTTTCTTGGTGAAGGTGAGTGTTGGGCACGTCTTGGTGAGAATGGATCTTGTGTCTCAGTGACTGAAATGAGTATAATAGAAGTGTGATCTCGGGGAAACATAAAGGTATTCGATATGATTTATCCCCGATGGTAGAAGGTCACGACAAAAGCAAACAATGCACGAGGTAGATGACAGTGATATAATTTCCTTTGGCATACTCATAGAGATGTCTTGGTGACTTCCTCAATGAATGATTAACAAAGACTCCAGCAATATGGCCAACATGGTAATTTCTTAATGCAGTTGTAGGCTGAAATGAATTGAACGCGATTTCTACGGTTGGCCGAAATGAATTTTGATGCAATATGTTTCCTGATGCTGGTGTATAAATATGCATTCCTGATTGTAAATGAATGATCAGATTTAAAATAGATACAGTAGGTAGAGGTGGATACAATAGAATAAAATTCTCAGATCAGAGGCTATGTTACATGTTTTCAAATGGTGATTTTAATGAAATTCAGTTAATGTGGTAGGTTATTTCTAGTATCAATTTTTTGTTGAGTTTATTGAAAATTATTGCTAAGATGTCTCCATGATTGATTCTTTTTAGTTGTTTAAATTGATGTAACAAGTTTACTTTCAGTTTATCAATGCACATTTGATGTATTTGTGTGGTTAATTAACTGGTTCTCTCAAGAAGAGATTAAATTCTTTTGGTTGATCATAGTAATTGGGGAGATTCATCTAGATTATTAAAGTAGAGCTTAGTAGTCACAATCTTGCATGTTTATACAAGTATAAACAGAACATATGCCAACAATTTGATTTTCTGCCAAAATAAGTTGCCCATTTTGTTTCATTGGACTTTGCATACCCAATAAGGCACCGGTCTCTGCACTTCATCATTTTGAATTCATTCAGTTCCTTTATATCTGTTAATTGAGAATTTTAGGATTTAGATTAAGAAGATTGCTTTCAAGTTTGTTTTCATTTGTTCACTTCTATCTGCCATTATGGACAAATCATTGCAAGAAGGAATATCATAAGTCAAGTCTATTTCATTTAGAAAGGTACACCTGCCTAGGTCTGGCAGCACCTGAAGAGTAGAAGGTTTAATTCATTTGACCTTGTTTGTTACCCTAAAACATACCAAGAGATTGGCAGCTTCTTGAGGCATCCCGCCTACATTTTTGAGAGCTAACAAATTGGCAACTCTGCTAGGGACAAGCATAAGAAAATTCAGTTGAAGACCATCATATAGATTCATTGAAGAAAGATTTATAATTGGAGAAGTTTTAGAAGGAGTGATTCCAATGGGGAGAAGATCAAAATAATCATTTTCCTACTTTTGGAAAAGTAGGTGGCGACTCTAGAAAAAATTTGATAAGAATGGAATTTGTATATGGAATGAAAGAGTATTTTGAGAAGTAGCAATTGACAAGAGCAATTGAAGAATTGAAAAAGGAAAAGTTGCAATTGGACAAGAATGTGGGAAGGTATTGGATCCCTCAAGCACCTGATAATACAATTAGAAATTTCTACAATGGTTGCAGTACATATCATGCACAACAGAGCACTTATTCTCCATAGCCATTAGAGCAAGTAAGTGTTTATCAAGTCCCTCTTGGACAAAGATTGGAAAGTTATCAATATTTTCAATGTGATCAATGTCAAGTGCAATGTTAGTGTGATCAATGTCAAATACAACACAATTCTAGTCCACTTGGAGATATCAGTTAGAATTTGCAACAAGGTACATATTGGAGCCCACAATCTAGAGATGATGAATATTTCAAAAAAAAATTGGGTTCCTTTCTTGACATAAGAAGGTATGAAGGAGAAAGTTTCACTTCTCTAAATAATAGAATGACGAAGATTTGTATGTAATTTACTTCTAATTATAGGCCAACAAGGGCATTGTTTGTTGAATAATTTGTAAAATCAGCGGAGCCAAAATCAGTTTATTGGCTAGATAGGAAAGAAACCTTTGATCAAGTTAATAAATTTATTGACACCATGGAGAGGATAAGCTTGCATGATGAGGATGAAGGTACAAGATATTTCTCTTGCATAACAGATTGTGACAATCAAGGAAGTGCATGTTGTGAGGAATTCAGTAAGTATTCAGATTATGAAGATGCACCTATGGATTTTGATCTGCAGCAAGGCAATTCTTGCAGTTCTTATCATGATTAGGATGAAGAGGCAATGGGAAATGTTGATTCATTTGATAGTGAGTATACAATACCTCTAGCTGCAGTTGAAAGCCACGAAGATACATTTGATGATGACGAGGTTTGTACATTTGAAAATGGTTTCCAAAATTTTTCAAGCCCATTGTAAGATGAAGAGTTAAAAGAGGATTAGATGATGTTTTGCAAAGGTATGCCCAAGAATGAATTTCAGGTATTTTCAGATCCACTTGATGTTGAGCAAAAGGTATTTTTTGGATAAACAAAGGAATGTGTCAAGTTATGGAACAAATGACTATGCTGGTAATGTTTCTGATTTTTTATTCTTTGATGATCTTGGACCTCTTTTTGATGATGACAAGAGTAAAGAATATAACTGTAGTGATGAAGATGTTGAGACTTGTTCACTAAGTAGTGAGAAAATTTCAGATTTGCTAACTCTTGAATATTAGAAATGTGTACACAAGGGTGATCTTGAAGTTTTGTGTCCAGCTTACATTTGTTTTGATAGTGAAGGATCTTTGTGTGATGATTCTTATCACTCTCAGTGCATTTCTCAAGTTGATGGTGAAGCCTTTGAAATTTATCAAGAGTATGTGTCCATTCAAGATGAGGTATGTGATTTTGAAATTTCTAACTCATGTGGAGAAGATATTTGTCTGCATACCAAGGATGATAGAATTCAAGCATTGATTGATTCATATATACATGATATTGATGATGTGATTCATAATCAAGTATTGTCTCCAAATGGTGATTTGAGGGAGGTGCAAAAGGTTTCAGATTTGTTTGTTCTAGATAGTGTTGATATGACAGAACCTTTTGATTCTCAAGAGAAGCACTCTGATGGTAAACTTTTTGTACATCTGGGAGAATGTTTCATAATGCATAACAGTGATAAAGATAATGAGGAATGTTGTATTGAATATGCATGCATTTTTTATATTGAGGATATCAGAGTTTTGTTTGATGATGGAGAATATAAGTTGTTGAATACTATAGGAAATTTGGGCCAAGCTAAGCATGATGATTTTCTAAAAACTTGCAATAACAGTGACAGGAAGGATTGCATGAATGTCTTCAAGAAGAATCAGATGAACTCAAGACAAAACCAGGTATTTGATAGGGGAAAATATGGTTTGAGTTTCAGATTGTAACAACTCAGAACAGGTGAAGTTGAGACATAGAGGATTAAGGGTTGCTAGTGCATGGACAACTCTTGCTTATCCTCTTTAAAATTATTTTCCATGCACAGTAGTTTAGGTTTTTGGTTCTCCTCCATCTTGCATTCATTTTGCATTCATTCCATCATGCTATTTTTCCATTTCCATTTTGCTCATTTTGTGTCTGGTCTGCTCACCCAAAGATCTGGATCCTTGCAATGATCTTACTATCATTCATCCCCAGACGGAGCCACTGTTGGAACTATAAATTTTTGAATATTTTCACTAAGCTTTCCATAACCCTAAGTTTCCATATGGTCCTCATCATAAACACAAGGGTTTTTTTCATGTCATTCTACCCATTTCTTGCCTTGTGGTCTCATTGTTTCCATCAGGTCTTGCATAATTCATATCATGGTCTGTATCGGCATTACAATTTATGGGTCACCCCGATCCAATTTTCTGAGAAACGTCTGTGTTACCTATCAAAAAGATGTTTCTGATGTCATGGTGATTGGATTTTATTTACTGGCAGTCATTGGTAGGACTTTCACATTGTTTCCGCAACAGAATGGAATACATCAGCAAGATTTTAGAGCTTCAGTCAAGGGTCATAGCGAAAAGATTTATTTCTCACCGACTATATGCACGTGGAGGATTATCGATAAAACTAATGGCCATCGATATAATGTCTTGGAAAAGTGCTATATGTATCCCTGACTGACAATAGAAAAGGTGCTCATCGGAGAAGGAAATCGTCTTTAGGGTAATGTCATAGTGAGTCTTTCTTGTCTTACCGCCAAATGCATTAGGGTTCCACTTTGTCCAAATAGAATATTTTTGGTGTGAGGTTATAACAAGGTCTTTTTGTCACATTGACTAGTGGTGGAGGAAGTGGCATATCAGCAAAAGGTGTTAGCTTTGGAGTAGAGTCTCAGCGAACCTATTTGATCTTGCCAACATGGTCCAATGAGTGGCTTTCAGCAAGAGGTTGGTATTGTCTCAGCAAAATGAAGGTGCATGTTCTGGGTATTTCGGTATGATATAATATTGTCTACGTGAGGTCTCCCTGACAGTTGGAAGTTACAGTGACATACACAAGACAAATGGACTCATCGACAGGAAAAATCATATGTCACAGTGACCAATATGTATCATGTGGACTTTCGGTAAAACATGGAGCAATCTTTATAACATCTCCCCGACTATATATTGTCTTGGTGAAGGTGAGTGTTGGGCACGTCTTGGTGAGAATGGCTCTTGTGTCTCAGTGACTGAAATGAGTATAACAGAAGTGTGATCTCGGGGAAACATAAAGGTATTTGATATGATTTCTTCCCAATGATAGAAGGTCACGGTGAAAGTGAACAATGCATGGGGCAGATGATAGTGATATAATTGCCTTCAGCATACTCACAGAGATGTCTTGGCAACTACCTCAGTGAATGATTAACAAAGACTCTAGCATTGTGGCCGACATGCAAATTTCTTAATGCAATTGCAGGCCGACATGAATTGAACTCGATTTCTACGGTTGGCCGACATGAATTTCAATGCAATATGTTTCTGGATGATGGTGTATAAATATGCATTCCTGATTGTAAATGGATCAGATTTAGAATAGATACAATAGGTAGAGATGGATATAGTAGAATAAACTTCTTAGATCAGAGGCTATGTTGCATGTTTTCAAATGGCGATTTCAATGAAAGTCAGTTAATGTGGCAGGTTATTTCTGGTGTCAATGGTCTATTGAGTTTATTGAAAAGTATTGCTAAGTTGTCTCCATGATTGATTCTTTTTGGTTGTTTAAATTGATGTAACAAGTTTACTTTCAATTTATCAGGGCACATTTGTTGTATCTGTGTGGTTAATTAACTGGTTCTCTCAAGAAGAGATTAGATTCTTTTGCTTGATCACAGTATCAGGGAGATTCATTTGGATTATTAAAGCAAAGCTTAGTAGTCACAATCTTGCATGTTTATACAAGTATAAATAGAACATATGCCAGCAAATTGAGTTTCTACCAAAATAAGTTGCCCATTTCTGTTTCACTGGACTCCGCATACCCAATAAGGCACTGGTCTCTGCACTTCATCACTTTGAATTCATTCAGTTCCTTTATATCTATTAATTGAGCATTTTAGGATTTAGATTAAGAAGATTGCTTTCAAGTTTGTTTTCATTTGTTCACTTCTATCTACCATTGTGGAAAAATGATTGCAAGAAGGAATATCATAAGTCAAGTTTGCTTCATTCAGAAAGGTACACCCACCTAGGTCTGGCAGCACCTGAAGAGTAGAAGGTTTAATTCATTTGACCTTGTCTGTTACCCTAAAACATATCAAGAGATTGGCAGCTTCTTGAGGCATCCCGCCTTCATTTTTGAGAGCTAACACAATGCTCCTAGTATGTTTATGGCATTGATGAATGAGGTACTAAAAGAGTTTTTGGGAAGATTTCTTATTGTTTATCTAGATGTTATATTAATGTTTAGCAATTGTTGCATATCAAATTTGTTTTTGAAATGTTGAAGGAGGAAAATTTCCTCATTAACTTGAAAAATTACATCTTTATGAAGAGAGAATTGGTATAATTGGGTTTCGTTGTTTCAAGAGAAGGTCTCAAGATGGACCTAGAAAAGGTGAAAGCCATTTTAGAATGGCCTACACCTAGAAGTGCTACCAAGGTGAGATAATTTCATGGTTTAGCATGTTTTTTACAAAAAAAATATTAGAGGTTTCAATAGTATTTGTGCACCACTAACTGAGACCATGATAGGAGATAAAAGGATTTTTGATGGACTGCAGGAGTAGCAAGAAGCTTTGATTTGTTGAAGGTAAAAGTGACTGAGCAACCCGTTTTAGCACTCCTAGATTTCAACAAGGTGTTCCAAGTTGATTGTGATGTAAGTGGTAATTCTATTGGAGTTATTATAAGTCAATAAGGTAAACCCATTGCTTATTTTAGTGAAAATTTAAATGATGCAAAAATCAAATATTTAGTGTATGATAAGGAATTTTATGAGATTGTACAAGAATTGAAAAAAGTGGAGACACTATCTTTTTCCTAAGGATTTTCTTTTGTTTATTGATCATCATGCACTCTAGTATTTGAGTAGTCAAGGGAAATTAAATCAAAGGAATATGAAATGGGTAGAGTTCTTGAAAAGTTATACTTTTGTTTTGAAACATAGAAGTGGGAAGTCTAATAGGGTTGCAGATGCTTTAAGTAGAAGACAAGATTCGTTGATTGAAATGCAGGTTGAGATTGTTGGATTCAATGAGTTGAAGGAATTTTATGAAGAGGATTCATATTTTGGAGAGGCTTTGAAGGATTGAAAAGAGCCTATTTCTAGTGATAGAACCAAGTGGCTAGATTATTTATTCCAATATGGTATATTGTTCAAAGGTAACAAGTTGTGTATTCCTAGAAGTTTAGTGAGAGTAAATTTGATTAAGGAGAAACATAGTGGAGAACTTGCATAGCATATATGTTTTGATAAAACCATAACACTTGTTAGAGAGAAATATTATTGGCCTCAATTTCAGCAAGATATCAGAAAATTTGTGCAAGCTTGTAGGATTTGTGAGGGAACTAGTCAAAACACAAGTTTATATCAGCCACTATCAGTACTTGAGAGGCCATGGGAGGAAATTAGTATCGATTTTGTTTTGGGTTTTCCAAGAACCCAAAGGGGACATGATTCAATAATTTTTGTTGTAGATATATTTTATAAGATGGCTCATTTTATTTCATGAAATAAGACTAATGATGTTGTAGAATTGTTTTTCATGGAAATAGTGAGATTACATGGTCTTCCAAAGAGCATTGTTTCAGATAGGGATACAAAGTTTGTGGGTTAATTTTGGAGGATCTTATGGAAGAAGATGAAGACTGATTTGAAGTTTTTTTCAGCCTACCATCCAAAAATAGGTGGTCAAACAAAGGTGGTAAACAAAATCTTGGATAATTTTTTGAGATGCTTAGTTGGAGATAAGGCAAAAGGATAGGATTTGATTCTACCTCAAGTAGAATTTGTGTATAAAAAATCAATGATTAGAAGTATTGGTAAGTCCTCATTCCAAATTATTTATGGCACCAACCCAAGATTTGTTTCAGATCTGAAAAGGATTGACAATGTTGATAAGAAGAATGAAAAAGCAGAGGATTTTGCTAAACACATAAAGGACATACATGAGGAGGTACAAAATCACATCAACAAAATGAAATTTCAATACAAGTCCAAGGCTCATTTGAAGAGGATACATAAGAAGTTTCAAGTTGGTGATGAGGTGATGGTACACCTAAGAAAAGAAATATTTCTAGTGGGCACCTATAACAAGTTAAAAATGAAGAAGTTTGGGTCTTGTCGAATTGTGAGTAGGCATGATTCAGGTAATGCATATGAAGTAGAGTTTCCTAGTGGACTTAATATTTCACCTATATATAATATTTCTGATCTAACAAAGTTCCATGAAGCTGAAAGTGATGAAGGTACCATAGGTGAAACAATTCATATACCAACACCTACTTTAGAAGAGGGGAAAATAGAGATGATTTTGGATAGCAGGTTAAGTAGGAGTACAAGGAACAAGCAATACTTTGAGTACTTGGTCAAATTTTTTGGAAGGCCTGTTGAGGATTCATCTTGGTTGCCAAAACTTGAAGTTGAATGTCTTGGTTACCATCCTAAGAAGTGACAGGTTCACTTTTCTTCTACCTTGGGTGTCTAATGCAAGAGCATCCATGGTGTACTGGCAATCTTGTGTCACCAAAAATATTTTATTTTTCTTTGTTTGATTTCAATAAGGGATAAGGTGATAGAAAATAATAATTTTCATTTACAACATTGTAAATTTGTGTTTTCCTTGTTTCCTTCAAAAAATTTTTAGAAGTTGTGGGTTTTTGGAGTCTTGCAACCTAGTCATCAGTTCTTTGAGCTCCTTAACCAAGTCATGGAGTTCTTAAGATTCCTAACCTCTCGATTCTCAAACTTGGAATTCCTTCTTTTGAGTTTTCAACCCCACCTAATTGTCTTTTTGGTTGGTAAGTCAAAGGTTTCCAAAACTTCCTAATCCCCAACTTGTGGTTCTAATGTTCCAATCTTTTGCAATCACATGATGTTGTAATAGATTTCCTAGTTTTCCAAGTGTCACCTTATCATCTTTTTCCCACAGAATAAATTAAATGTCACATTAATGCAGCATTAAAGGAACATCTTGTCGAATTAAAAGGCACGTCTTGTAAAAATAAAGGCATGGCTTGGGGTGACTTGGAGGGGAATTTTTTCTTGGGGGGAAATAAGTTTTTGGAGAGGAAAGAGAAGTTTTTTTTTGGGGGGGGGCATACCAAATGCAACCAGAATTAGCACTAGTTTTTTGAAGACATCTTTGTTTCAGGTGTAGCATTTAGGATTGAATAGGAGAACATGAGCTTCCTTTTGATTTAATATTTCACATGTTTGAATGAAATATAAGCTAGAGATTTCTCTTCCAAATTTTTTGTGTTTCTATGTATTTGCAACCTTCTTGTATTGTGTGTGTGAGGTTTTTTAATTAGATCCGAAAGGGAGATTATCCTTTCTTCTTAAAAAAAAGGGAATATTTTCAGCATTTCAGCAATCCCCAAATTCTTTTTGTTGCTGATATTCCATAATTTCTGTTATCTTTCTTCTCATTTCCAACTTTAAATTTGTTAAAAATATAAATTTATGCTTTTGAAAGCAAGCCCAAGTTCTTCTATAGAAAACAATAAAGAGATTTGGCATGAGATGGTACACCTATTAGACCAAACACATTGCTATGTATCAACTCTAAAATCAAATGCTTCTAGAGCTACAAGAAAAAAATTTAAACATTTTTTCTTTTCCAAACAAACAATGCTCACAAAAATTGAAAACAAGAGAATAATTACCAAAATCCTTAGCTATATCTTTATTCCAATGTTACACAAGGATGCGCCCCCTAGATTTTTTCAACTATTCCCATCCCTAAGATGTTTTGGGGACATTGGAATGGCTAGGAAACATCTCTAAAGCCATCTTGGGAGATTCTACAACATATTTTTAACCTTTATAGACAAATATAAAATTTTGGGAGATTCTTTTACATATTTTTAACCTTTACAATAATTTGTGTTCTCTTTTTTGTTTGTGCAATAGGGAGTAGTAGTCTTTGTAAGAGAAAAGGAAAGAGAAAAAAAAAACAATAGATCAAATTGAAGCATATAAAGAAAAAGACAGAGAAATTCATAGGAAAAGAAGATAAGGTATGGAAAATACTCAAGTTGAGGCTTCTTCTCCACTATTAAATGTTAATTCAAGTGAAGATGAAATATAATTTCAAAAATATTTTATATCATATTGAAATTGAAAGTGAAAATATTGAAATTGAAAATGAAAATGCCAATAACATTGAAAATGAAAATGTTAATAACATTGAAAATGTTGCCAAAAGTTTTCTCCTTACCAGTACTATAGTTCTAGTATTTTTGTAATTTTGCTTATATATATATATATATATATATATATATATATATATATATATTCAAGCCTTTTACCAATAAAAAAACACATTGAAAATGCTAAAAATTAACTTTATGTATCACCTAATTACTTGAGAACCCCTAATTGGTTACTTGAAATATATGAGAACATAATAGATAATCTTGATGGAAAAAGGTCATCACGAATGGTTCGGTTGTGGGCTACCAATGTATTCAATCAATACTTTTATGATAAGACATTAACCGAACAATGTCAATTTTTTGTGCAATTGCTAAAGTCTTACAAAATGAGACCATTATTAAGAAAATTGAAGATTTGTGTTACCAAAAAGTTGGAAAAAATAGTATTATTGTAACAATATTTTTAATGCTCTAACTTCTACTAGAAATACTAGTAAGGAAAAAGATAAAAGAGTTGCTTAGAGAGTGATCACAACCTCACTAGCAAGCCATCATTTCAAAAAAGACTTGTTTAATGAGACAAACTTATATTGATTTAAATTTAAATTGTAAAATATTTATTAGAGCACTCTCAAGAAGAGGAAGACTCGATAGTCATCTTAAAAATGATATGTGGGCTTTTAGTGGGAGGCTTCCACGCATTGATAAGAAGCTAACCAATAATATAAATATGAAAATTGAATAATTTTGGAACTCTCACTCTAGAGTATCACCAAATGTATATGATGTTTTAAAGTTAACAATTGGTAATTGAGATCACACACTACATCCTAAACATTTCTTGGAATGTAGCCAAACAATATTGTACAAATAATTTTGTGAAGCACATCCAAATTTGAAAATATCACAAAATTATTTTGAGTCTTGCAAGCCATTTTATTGTGTACCTATTAATATTTGTAATACATGTTGTAAATACCACATTGTGTTTTCAATTTATCATGAATTATTATGTTATATTCATTCTACTATGCATACTAACAAAATGTTGTAAGAGTGTCATGCAATGAAACTTCCAAGTCATACAGGGACTTGTTAGATTCATTTTTATGTGTTAGAGGTGATGGTTGCTTATTTTATAGAAATGATTGTTTAAATGAAACATGTTTCCAATGTGATGGTTTATCAAAGTTTGTAACATGTTTTCATGAGGGAAACAAACATGATTTTGATAACAATAATGTTGAGAGAAAAGGTTTTAGATAGTCAAATAAACATTGAAGAGTGGAGGTGAAGGTTCTAGATGTGAGTTGGTTACAAGAGATGTAAGTATTTCTAGGTTTATTTTTTATTTTAAGAAAAAAAATTTCTGCAAGTATACAAGGAATAGCCACAAGTCCCAATGGTTCGATTGACAATTCAAGATGTGTAAGGACTCTTTCTCGATTGTAACTATTATCTTTGTGGTTGATTTTTCTAAAAATTACACATTGCAACCAAAAAATGAGGTACAATCACAATATTACAATTCTATTCAAATTGCTATTTTTGTCCACATAGCATATAGACATGCCCTTGATAGTACAAAAGAGGATAGGAAGATAATCAATGAGCACTGTTTTTACATGAGTTATGATAGATCTCATTCATTTGAGTTTTTCCAACATTGTTTTGAATTTTTTTGAGTTATTACAAGAAAAAGGTATTGCAATGGGTCAACATTTCATTTGGTTAGATAATTTCATAGGGAAATTCAAGAATGCATGTATGTGTTATTGGTTGAGCAGGATGCATGTAGAGAGGGGCATACCACATATTTGGATTTTTTAAAATTTGGGCATGGAAAAGGCGAGCATGATGGCATTGGTGCATGTGTGAAGAGATTTTTGGTTAAGGAACAAATGAAGATTAGAGGTGGTGCAACATTCAATTTTTCATGTTCTATTGTTGATTGGCGTACTTATGCACTATCATGAGGGACACTTGATTCACAAGTGTGCATGTTATCTTGGTTGGTTGAGGAGGGCACAATGGAGAAAAATTTGAATGTCAAACAATTAGATAATCTTCAAAGATGCATTCATTTCAAATATTAGATGTGGGCGCATGGACCATATGGACACGAGAGTTGGCTTGTATTTGTTAGAATTGTGTTTTTAGTGTGATTAGGATCAATGTGAGTTAAGTGAGTGGGTAGATACATGGATTACACAATACCTAACCCCTTTATTTGTAGCACAATCCTCTTTAGAAAATGAAATGGAAAGTTCACTTGACTACAACCATCTTTCAAATCTTGTACAACTAGGACATGTCTATGTAGTTGTAGTATCATAGGGGAATGAAAAGGGATCAAACTATTGGTTGGCACATTGTGTATAAGGAAAGAAGAAGCTAACACAACCGATGATGGATGATAATGGGTTCATGTATCCTACATGTTCAGTTGTTGTTGCCAAAACTTGGTTGTGAATGCATATGATTAGAAATAATGGCATACCTACATTTGAATACTATGAGAAACACAAAACCATTCTCATGTATTTTCACCTTTTTATAGAAAAAAATGTCAAGTTATTGATACATCATGCTAAACCAAGAATAAAGGAACTATGGAAAATTAGTAGTGTTGATCATGAAGCATTACTTGATACTCTAAAGGTAAGAGATGACCCTTTAGGCACACTTGAGTAGTGGATCATTTGTTGTATGAGACATGTGTAGACACATAAAATTGACCTATGCTTGCAAGTTCCATTTTCTCCATATTTCTTCCTAACAAAATTAAAATATTTAGTTATATCCTATGCTCCAAATTTGATTATTAATTAAATAATTCACAATTATTTAATTAATTCATATATTTTATTCATCTTGACTATTTAAATAAAAATATTATATTTATTTTATTTAAATACATCGCTAATTTCCTATGTTCCTCTATAGTTAAATAAATTCCTAAATTTATTTAATTATTACTTATCCACTATTTCTTCTTGATTATTTAAATAAATTTAGGAATTTATTTATTTAAATATGTCATTAATATCTTATGTCCTCTTACAATTCAATAAATTCTTTAATTTATTTAATTATGATCCATCTTGGCCTTTTCCTAATTTTAAATAAAATTGTCCACTTTCTAATTTTCTCTCTCCTCCAGAAATCAAATAATTTTTATTACTATTTGATTTTCTAGCTATTTCTTTTTACATCCCATTCTTATCTCCTTGTCACATGCAACCTTGTCCCTTAAATCTCAACCATTCATTTCAAATTTCACCTTAATGTTCTCGTAACCCTAATTGTCGGTTGTCACATTCAATTTTAACCATTGTTCTTAGAGAATTTTTTAATCTTCAATCTTGGCCATTCATCCAAAATTGACTTTTCTATAAAATGTAATTTTTTGTCTCATTTGCATATCTCTTAATCTCTCATGCTCTTGACTTCATACATCTTGGCATTTCTTGACTTCATACTTAGACATTTTCATTGCTTTAGGTTTGCTTGATAGTTGCATTGTGTAGCATTTGATAGAATCCTTCAACATTTTCTTAGGACATTGGCATAGTCATAGGTTGCTCATCACAAATTTGAGAGAAAACATAATATTTCAGCAAATAGAGAATGTACAATGGAGGTTAATCATGGAGGTTGAAAACATTTGGTGAGATCTTTCATTGTTTTCATTTTTTGTACTCCTTTGTTCTTCATTGCTTTCCTTTGGGTTATTTTTTTTAAGCTCTAATTTTCTAACCTAGCATTTTCCCTAAGCTACATTGGTGAACCCGATGCCAAAACACTTGTTTTTGTAGATTTCCATATGACATTTTTGTGTTTTTGTAGGTAAAGGTACGAAGCGCCACATTTGCAATTTTTTGAGCCACATTCATTGCATTGCAATGCATTCACCATGCAAAATGACACATCTACTCTGTTGAGCTACACTTGCTAACTAGAACACTGCATTTACACTGTTGCAACACATCCATGGGTCTGAACAATGCATATGTAGGTTGTGATACATTTTCTCTGCATATTGATGCATATGCCTGATAAAATCTAGCTTTCTACCCTATGACACATTTTATCTACATATTGAGGCATCTTCCTAGTAAATTCTAGTTTTCTGCACTACAACACATTTGATCTATAAAATGACACATTCACCTAGTAAACATTTCCTTTCGGGTTTTTACTATATTTTCCAAATTTTTCTTTTCCATTTAGTAGCTTAGAGGTTTTTTGGGTTACTAATATTCTATTGGGAACATGTGGAAAGGAGTCTAATCTTTGTTTGTTTATTTTTATATTACTTTTCCAATTCCTTAATCAAACAAACAAACAACAACAACTTGCATTCACATTTCATTGGTTAAAATGAGCATGCATACTCACTCATAGGCTTAAAATGAACACAATCTTGCATTGAAACTCATAAGGTTAAAATTTAAATGCATTTTCATGTCATGGGCTTAAAATGAACTTTGTTTAAAATGAAAAAATCTTTTTAGGTGTTTTCCACACATCTTATTTTGGTTAATTAAAATGAACAAGTGTTTGTAGTTTGTATAACCCCAATTCAATAATAGAAGTATCATCTCTCCTTAAGAACTTGTGCAATCTTGGGTGAAAGAGAAATTGTTATTGACTCTAGGAATTGGGTCTTCCTTGGAGGTACAAATTACTCACTCCAAGGTTACTTAAAATAGCAACAAAGATCTTTAGTCAAGCTACTCCCGACCGGTATACAAATGTGATTCCTAATGGAAAACTTAGGATTACAAGTGCAGATGTGTCACACAAACAAATGAGTTCCCAAAAAACCTATTGAGCATAACCTCTTCAAGCTAAAATTCCTCCTTATTGGAGCTAACCTTGCCTCATGTTTGGCCATTCAAATGGGATTCCTAAACTAAAAACCTTTTTGTAGTTGCCAAAAACCCATCTATTCATTGGTGTAGCAATGGTTGTTGCCAATGCATACACATTCTCATAGTTCTTAGTAGAGGTGAAAAGCCTACCATGAGAGATTTATGGGGGCTTAAAGCTTGGTTGAACCAAGAAGTGAGTGCAATTTAAGGCGGAGCCTATGTGGCCAAGCTTCTAGATCACCCATTAAAAATAAGTGTGGTTGGGGAAACCCACGTGGAATCTAGTGGATATAGTTCTTGCCTAACCTAGGATCGTGTTTTCCTTCGTTGTGCATGTTTTCAAACATTTAAAGATAAAAAATTGTGTTTTCCAAGTGTTTTCTAATACATTGAACAAATAAACACCTTTTGCAAAACTGGAAACACTCCACTCAAACTAAAACAATTTTGAAAACTTGCCAAAATTGTAAACAAATCAGACCTTTATTTAGCATGCAACGTATCTGCTATTTTGTGCAATGCATTAATCATTTTGAACCAAATTCAAGATTTTTTGGGTTGCAATCACTCTACTAAGCCACATTTTCTATCCTGTACAATGCATTTGACTGGTCTAAACCGTATTTGATTTCCAAAAAATCACAATTTCTTTAATGAGCCAATTTTATGACCTATAATGATGCATTCACTAAACCTGCAATGCATTTGACATCCTACAATGTATCTATAACCTAAAATGATGCAATTTCCTATTATTAATAAAAAAACTATTACAATCCAAAACTTGAGATCAAACACCTTCAAACTATTGTCAAACATCTTTTTCTAGTGGCCTCTATCAAAATCCAAAAAAATAATTACTCAAATCTTTTATTTCTTACGTATTTTAGCTTGCATTTTTCTATAGGTTCATCCTTCCAATTTTTTAGTTGCACCCATAGAGTCCATCACCATCATTTCTAGCAATAAACAGTCTTTAGGTCCCCATTTTGAAAACTTTGGAATAGGAAAACTTACCATACCTTGCAAAATCTTTTCCTTCAAAAGTAGGTTATCATTGGACTTAGTCAAAATCATTTTCTTTAGTAATTGTCCTTTTGTGAGGCCTTTCCAACTCAAAATTCTAGTTAGGAAACCTCACTTCATCATCTTGTGATTGTTATTTAGTCATACCAACAAGTCCTTTGATTATACAAATTGAGACATAGGCCAAGCTTTGTGTGGTGGAGTAAACCTTTTCTATAAGTCCATCAAAATTTCTTATACCTTTTCATTTGCATACCTTAGAATATTTAAGTCATTTTAGTCCTCATATTTCATGCCTTTGATCTTATTCTTCATTTTCCTTTTGCATTTGACATTCCTTTTAGAAAAAATTGTCATTATTGCATTTCTTATTGCCAAAAACCCAAAAAATATAGTTACATTTGCATCCCTTATTCAAAAAAATCCAAAAATATATTATCATATCATTCCCATTTATAGACTTAGTTGGCATTTTCATCTTCCTCATTTGAGAAAATCCTTATATGGTTGAGACTAGGCTCCAAAGGAAAAGAAGACAAATGGACCCTTTTGGACAATACACCAACCCCTATAACTTTTCCAATGGCATGAACCAAGACACAAACATGGGAGAATCTTTTATCAATCCTTTTAGTGACATGAACATGCCATCTTCCTCACACAACCCCTTTGAGCCATTCATACTTAGAGATGAAAATGGGAATGTATTCATGGAAGACGTAGAAGCTCCTGCTCAAAATCGAGATGTGGCCTCCTTTGTGGAAGAACTTATCTTACAAGATTCACAGAGATATCTAGCCATGCTTTTAGACCAAGGGGCCAAATTTCCACATGGGTTTGACATTAACACTTTAAGAGTAGCATCTCCTGATGACAATGCCAAAAACAATGCAAACAATACCTCCAACACTAATCAAGCCCAACACAATGCAAACAATACCTTCATTGGTGCCAACACACAAAGTGCAAAAAACGCCATCAATGCTACCTCTAATGGAACCTCCAATCAAATGCTTCCAACACGATCAATATAACATCCATTGGAGGAACATCAACCATGTCACAAGCCACATCACAATCAATTCCTCTAATTTCAACAACATCCTCACAAGCAATTGGAACTACCATTGCATCGTCAACAGTGGGGGAAAGTTCTTCAAACCTTTTATTTGGAGCTTCGTCTAGTGCCATGGGAACAACCTCATCAAATCTTTAGTTGGGTCTTCAAATAATACCATGGGAACAAATTCATTCAACCCCTTTGGGAGAAATAAATGATGGATTTCCATTCCAGGAGCCCAACCAAATGTCAATACTTCATCACAACTTAATACCATAATCCCCCAAAGGAAAAACAACAACATTCCCTAGGGTCACATGTATCAATTTGGATAAGGCAATTAGATTGCACAACACATGACTTCATTTGGACACCAAAACACTCAAGGTAAACATATTCCACAAATATCAACTAATACTGTTGGAGTGCACATTCCCACATATGTGTCACACATCCATACACAACAACAAATTCCTAATCAAAATTCGTAATACCAAAAAATCCCAAATCAAAACACGTCACACATTCTACAACAATACAAACCAAATATGAACATATCTTCACAATAAATGGGGACTCGTGGAATACCTATCACTAGCATGTGCGACACTATGAAAAACCCCATAATTGATGCACTCATAGCTCAAATTGTGACCTTGCAAAAATAGATGGAGAACATGAAAATGCAACACAAAAATACTCATACATCATATGGCCTATGTCTATATCCTTTCGACACGAGTCTATACATGCCATAGTTTCCTCCTAGATATGTGGTGGCAAACTTTGCTAAATACAAAGGAAAGAAAAATCCCCTTAAACACATTCGATAATTTACAAATAATTGAATGGACATTGCCTATGAACATAATTTCTTGATGAAACTCTTCCCTAGGAGTCTTGCAAGTCCCACACTTGAATGGTTTGCCACCTTCCCTAAGAGAATAAAATCATGGGAGGAACTTGCAGAAAAATTTATGCAAAATTATGCCTATAACATTGACACTAAAGTCACCATTGTAGACACCGAAATCTGGTTTTTAGCCTGCGGCTTCTATATTCTTCATAATTCTTATTCTTCATGGTCTTAATTATTTAATTAATTCATCTTCTATTAATTCATATATTAATTAAATAATCTCAATTATTTAATTAATTCACTTTTCTTCATTTCTTCTAATTAATTAAATAAACGCTTGTTATTTAATTATCTTACTAATTAACCTTATTCTTCCGGTCAAATTAAATAAATCATTATTTAATTTATTCTTTATCATACTTCAACTATAATTAAATAAATTCATTATTTATTTAATTATTCATTTAAAATCCCCTTCGTCACTTAATTAAATAAATCTTATTTATTTAATTATCCTTCGAATATTGTCTCTTGAATTAAATGAATTATTTAATTCATTAATTCTATTTTAACACATTCTTCTATATTTTAGATAATTATGTGAGTTATCTAAGTATTCACTTTTACTCAACTCGACATCTATTTTAATCGTTTAGTCAACTATTGATTTAATGTCTGAGTGGTTGTCTCGAGTAATCTCTTCTTCAAACCATTCAATCATCCACTTCTAACTCAATTGCGTGTACATGCAGATTAATTAAATATTCTTATTTAATTGATTAAGTGTTGTGCGTGCATTCGAACAGAGACTTGCTTTAATCAATCTTCATCTTTGTCATGCAAAGATATTTCTTATGTTTTTGAATGCCGAACTGAAGATTAAATCATTTACTTAATCTTTAATTCTATTTCTAATTCGAATCACTCATGTCATCACTGTCAGTTAATAGAATGCATGACTAATCTGTCAATCTCAACCATCCGTTGATCTTTCAATCTTGACCTGTCATTCGAATAATCAATTTTCTATAAATTGATTTGTCATTCTTCATTCCAATCTCTCTCGCGAATTTTGTAACTTTGGAGAGCACTTTTGTCTTGAATCTTCGATATTTTGCTAATCACTATCTTAGGCTATACTTGCACGAATTTGAAAATCTGAGGGCAATTATACTACACAAGCAAAATGGAGAAGGGCAATCGAGATAATTCATGGAAATACGTTTGAAAATTGGTGAGATTGTTCTAGTTTTAATTACGTTTTTACTTTCCCATGTTCTTTGTTGCTTAACGTATGAATTTGCATTCTAGATTTAGTATTTGTATTGCATGTGTGCTTCTAACGATCTAATCTTCCTTGTTGTCTATTGTGCAAAAAGGCTTGTTTCATTTTCAGACGTTACATTTTGGTGAACCCGACGTGAAGACACCATCTTCGCAAATCCGTAGATCTTTTAATTTTCGTTTTTGTAGATTTTTCATATGGAATGACGCATGTGAAGTTTCTGCACCGCAATTGATTTTCCGGAACCGCATGTGAAGTTTCTGAACCGCAATTTAGTCTCTGAACCACATCTGACAGAGAAATGATGCATCTGACAATTCCTAAACCGCAACTGGTATCCCGAGCCGCAACTGAAAAAGAAATGACGCATCTGACTGGTAACGAAACGATGCAAAACGATGCAATTGACTGGTAAAAATTTTATTTCTGCTTTCAGCAATCTGGAATTTTCAATTAATTTTCGTGTTACTGATATTTGATTTTCAGCGTGTGGCCATTTGGAGTTAACAAGCTTTTGCAGGACGATTGACGAAGACAATATTGAAAATTACTAATGATATCTTCTGCAGGACGCTTGTCGAAGACCCTAGTTAAATTTTGAAATAGATTGTTTGGTAGCGTAGCAAATATTTTATTTGGATTAAAATTAACTAGTGTCTACTGTGTTTGGTGCGAAAGCACAAGTTTGGTCACCCTTACGATTTGGTACACCGAAGTATCCTCTCCCCTTGCACATCCGTATGATCCTGGGTGTAAGAGAAACGGTTACCAACTCTAGAACTTGGGCCTGTTCTCGGGAAAAAGTACTCACCCCAGAACCTCAGACCGGTAGCACCCTGAACCCGAGGGACTTCCACCCTGTGGGTGGGTGGGGAAACCCCAAGAATCATGTGTGGTTCTGATGAGATGGATCCGAAAGGGGACTCGCGCCATATGGATCACACCCCACGAACGGAATGCCCAAATTAAATACCCTTTGTTGTAGAGACCAACCTATTTGTGGCCATTGCTTGGTATTAGTGCAGGGTACAGTATCATGCCCGAAGATACTCACTACTGATCCCCTTGAGTAGAGATAGTAGTTCTTGGGAGGTCATTGCCCAAAGAATTTGAAATTAGTGTGCTTGAAAGACGTTAATGAGCCGTGGAGGGGAGCCAATGCCACCAAATTCCTAAGCTATCCGCTCTCAAGAAGGAAAGGTGTTCATCACCAATCCGGGGTATAACTGGTGGGCTATACCAAGTATACAAACCCTAGGCCTCTGGCCTATTAGGATGTGCTTGTCTGTTATCACTTTAAACGTTCTTTGAGTCCAAAATTGAAACTGAAAACACTTTGTCTTACAATTGTCTTTGATTGTCAGAATTTGATCACGGAAAACGGAGTCAGTTTAAATTTCATGTCACTGAAAATTCACAAAGAGTCGCAATTGTTCACCAGAAACACGCATCTAATTTTTAGAGTCGCATCTGTTAATTTTGAGTCGCATCTGTAATTTCTGAGTCACATCTGTAATTTCTGAGTCGCATCTGTTAGTTTGGATCGCAGTTGATTTATAAAGGTCGCATCAGGTAGTTTTGAGCCGCATCTGTTAAATTTGAGTTGCATCTATTATTTTGGCTCGCATCTATTCTGAAAACATCGCATGCGTTGTATTCTGAGTCGCATCTGTCAGTTTGAGTCACATCTGGTAATCTTGAGTCGCATCTATATGTTTGGACCACAACTGTTAAATTTGAAACGCATCTGTCTGATTACCAGAATATCCAAAATTCACAGTCACTGTCCAGTTAGTAGGGTTATACCAGTTCCAGTGGTCTTCATACAAACAGTCTTTGAAACAGAAACCTAAAATGATTTGCTCAATTTTGCATCCTTTAGGTTCATTTATTCATTACCATAGTTGTCTTCAGTTAGAGTTTACCTTCATCTTAGGGTACATATCACCTTGCATTAGACTTCTAGAAAGGTCACTTTTACAAACTTTAGGAGTAGTCCACCATCTATACTCTAGAAAGGTCATAGTGTCAACGAAATCTGTCATTGAACCTAGTCTTATCATCTTATATTTTGTCCTACAGAGAGTCATCCTAGCTCATCAGTCTAGTTAGGAAACTCAACTTGTCTTTGATCTTTGTCCTATGTTGGTTCCTTGACTTATCTAAATTGACACTTTGGTTTGACTTTAGGTAGTTGGTCCCTTCACCTTGGGTTTATAGAATTGATCATTTTAGGGTCTCACTTAGACTTCTTGCACCTTTAGAGTCTATACTAGTATCATCATAGGACATCCCTTATTTTGCATAAGAAAACCCCAAAAACATAGCATAGAGTCATACAGTTTCTAGATATAGTCTTGCATTTCCCGCATATTGAGCTTGTCTTACATGGTTGAAACTAGGTCTAAGAGAAGAGAGAGAAAACATGTCAAACCCAAGCGAGTTCATCAACCCATTTTCTTCAAGACCTCATAAGACTCTATTAGAAAAATTCACCACTAGAAACACTCAAGGACATGTTACAACAGAAGACATAGAGGCTGCCGCACAGGACCCTAAGTTTTCCTCTTTTGTAGATGAGTACCTAGCAAATGATCGTCAACGGTTCTTAGGAATATTGCTAGCTGAAGGTGCTACCTTACCTCCAGGATTTGATATCAGTACCTTACAAACTCAACCTACACAAGGGACAAATACTACGACTGCTAGTACTACTATACCTCAAGTCAGTATGACTATGCCATCTAGCACGTCTACACAGAGTACGACAGTCCATACATCCCCATTTGGTACACCTACCATGACATCGAGATTTAGTTTCACTACAGCGGCTTCATCATCTACTCCCTTCGGTCCTCTTAGTGGGATTAAAAGACCTAAAACATCAGCCCATACATCTTATGTCGGTGTCACAAGTACGCAATCAACAACCACACCTACTGCTAGCATTATGGGTACCTTACCACAGTGGATGGCCATACCTAGTGCTCAGGTCACTAGTACTATACCAAGGATTACACAAACAGGGGGCATTCCCTCCTTCCAATATGGCAATCAAAATCCACCTTTCCAGACTAGCAGTCAAAACCAATTTACATCAGTTCTGAATCAGAATCCCTTTTCACAGATTGGTAGTCAGAATCCATCTACCCAGATTCTAGGCCAAAACTATTTCACATCGGTTCCGAATCAGAATCCCTTTTCACAGAGTGGTACTCAGAATCCATTTACAAAGAACCTAGGTCAACACCAATTTATGCCGACTCCAGACCAGAATACATTTACCAACATTCTGAATCTGAATCCACCTCAGATGCCAAGGTTCAATCAAAACCCATCACAAGACTTTGGATTTCAGAACGCATACATGGATCCGCATAATCCTCCTAGCACATCTTTGACCCAAGTTGACGTCCTGCAAACACAAATGCACGCATTACAAACGCAAATGGATAACATGTCGGTCTCAACTAAGAAATCATTTTCACCAAAGGACATATGCCCATTCCCTTTTGATAGATCATTGTACATGACACCTTTCCCTCACAGATATGTCATACCAAATCTTCCTAAGTACAATGGCAAACGCAATCCAGTAGAACATATCAGGGAATTTTCTACCATATGCATAGATGTCACTTACGATCCAACATATCTTATGAGGCTATTCCCATGAAGTCTTGTAGGAGTGGCACTAGAATGGTTTTTAGGTTTAGATTCTGGCATTAGATCTTGGGGCGAACTAGTCGAGAAATTTGTGGAGCAATTCTCCTTCCACATTGACCATGAGATAAATATAGCAACCTTGTGCCACACAACACAAGATGAAGGTGAAACATTCATTTCTTTCTTCCAACATTGGAGAACTATTGCAAGTAGGTGTCTTGTCGAGATACCTGAAAAACAAAAGGTTACCATGTTTCAAGAAAACCTTCATCCAAAACTCAGAAGTAACTTAAGGGTACATTGTTGCATATCTTTTTCAGGACTAGTGGAAAAAGGGGTGATAATAGAGAAAGATCTCATTGAAAAGGGTGAACTGAAGATGATAACACCCAATCAAAACCCTATCGTACAAAATTCCCCCACCGACAGAAACAAATTATTGTCTCGCAACAAAAATGTCACCAATGATGGGGTGGTGGATGCTAAAACATTACAAGCAAGACCCCTCCTCACATTACAAGGACCTCATACTTTTGCTAACATGCTTAATGATGTCAATCAACCTCCTAACATGCTCTCAAATACTCAACGTCCACAAACAAGGAGATTCCAAAAACGTGAGTTCACTCCCTTAGGGGAACCCATTGAGTCGGTGTTCAAACAGTTGTTACAACACAACCTCGTACAACTGCAGGAACCAAGACAATACGATCCAGGACAGTTTAAACCAACTTGGTGGGATGACAATGCTTTTTGTGATTATCATAGGACTAAGGGACACAACCTACAAAACTGTCGACAACTGAAGAACATCATACATGATCTTGTTGACAAGAGAATCATTGAAGTTAGTGGACAAAAACAAAAGACATCGAACACTGATCATCAAGTATTTTCAGACCCACTACATGACCATGGGAAAGGAACTGTCCCCAGTTCGAGTACTAAGACCAATATTTCAGCCAATTATGTGAATATAAAACATGACTATGATAGTGGCAAAATCATTCATTTCCTTCGCACCGCCAATGACAACATCAATACCATTACTATCAAGGCTAATCCAGAATGTGCGGTCAATACTCATCGTACTAAGTTTGTTATCCAAGGCCCTCCATCACAGCAAGCATCACAACCTTCCAAGTTACAATATAACCTACTTGATTAGTTGGGGAAGACCCCAGCCCAAATTTCAATCTTGGAATTGTTGCGTATCTCCCTCGAGCATCGGTCTATCCTCGATAAGGCTTTACAGAATACCACGGTCCCTAATGACCTTGATGTCAATCGTTTCCAGGAAACGGTGGGCTACTTAACCAATAATCATCATGCCACATTCTTTGAACAAGACTATGCCACTGAAAAGATGAACCACAATGACCCTTTACATCTAGAAGTCCTTGTTGATGACACCAAAGTTAGACGAGTTTTGGTAGACGAAGGAGCAGGGTTAAATCTATGCACTTTAAAACTAATTAAGGCATTAAGTATTTCAAAAGCATGCGTAGACACCACCAAGAGTATTGTCATTAAGGCTTATGATGATGAAGAAAGAAAATCAAAGGGGGTGGTAACACTTCCTATCAGAATTGGTCCTGCGGTAATGAAGACAAAGTTCCAGGTCTTGGATCTCACCCTCCCTTATAACCTTTTGCTATGTAGACCATGGATTCATGCCGTGAAGGCAGTCCCTTCCACATATCATCAGTGTCTTAAATTCCCTTACAATGGCACCGAAATAACTATAGATGGTGATCCTGATCCTTTCCAGTATTGCACCAATCTAAAGGACATCCCTCAATGTCAAGTGCCGGTCAACCAAGAGGCCTCACCGTCTAAACCATCTTCTTATGTTGACCCGTCCACGCTCACTCGAACATCTATTGCACCTTCACTTCCCACTACTCCTAGGGTTGAGATCCAAGACAAGGGTTGTGGAGAGTATTACATGAAGACTTCTTATTGTGTTAGCCATTTGGTTTCTCATAAGTCATATGGTTTGCCTACAACAGGTAGGGGACAGTCTATAATCACTATACATGTTCCCCCCACAACAACTTTCACTAAATGGGGTGAATTAAGCAAAGAGGCTGTAGATATAGAAGATGTCACTTCCTGGCTGTACAAGGAAGATAATCAAGAACCCCTTTTACTTGCTCATATTCCTACAAGTCTATATGGAAAGGGTTTCAAAATCATGCAAAGTAAAGGATATGACGGGCAAAGTGGTTTAGGTTTAAACCAAGATGGTAGAGTGGAACCAATATTTGTTTCTCAATGGCCAAAAGGAGTAGGGCTAGGGTTTCAACCGATTCAGATTGGCGTTCCTAGTACTACATTACCCTTACTTGAGGAAGTATGTGCTTCAGAAGACATTAAGACATCTCACGAACCAATAGACCAAAATCATTGTAACTCTCCTGACTCTAATGATTATGAGTGGGATTCCTTATCCTCTACTTCTTCCATGGACCTTGACAAGTTATTTGGAGAACTTGACTTGATGCTAAGTTCCTCACCAAACCCCTTAAATTCTTGTCCACCAAATAAAATGACAAAAGAGGAGTGGTTTAAACACTACTATTGGGAATCACTTGATCCTACCTCTTGGCAACCTGAGCCACCTCTTTCTGATTGTCAAACCTTGGCATTAGGCCCACCTATTCCTCCACCTAGAACCAAACCCAAGAGCAAAAAGGACTTGGTACAAGACTTTTGTGACCACATGAATAATTCAATATTTACCTTGACCCCATTAGATTTTGATAACTCCGACGATGACATGCCCTTAGTTTATCCCCAACTCATAGATTGGGATCAACACGATACACCTGTCTTAGACACTTTTGAGAACGATGAAGCAATTGCTGAGTTCCTGGGATTACGTGAAGGCATACCTAATGGGGATCATAAAGCTGGTTTTACCATTGAATTGGACAATAAAGCATATTTTGGGGAATCTGTTCAACCCTCTAGTCGCAAAAATGAGAAAAAGAATAAACAAGATAAAAAGGACGAGTCTCTAGGTGAAAACCGCAAGGCACCTCTAGACCATGAAAAAGTAAAAAGAAAGGACGCATCCAAAGGTGAAAAACTCTCTGAGGCACCTAAGGATGGAGGTTTGAACATTCTCCCCATTGCACAGGAAAATTCACCCATGCTCGTGGAAGAATCAGTAGAAGTCAACATAGGCACAAAAGAGAATCCTCGATTGATTTATTTGGCAGTGTCATTGACAACACAAGAGAAATCAGAGTTCCACAACTTCTTTGAACAAAGACAGATTAATTTTGCTTGGTCATATGCCAACATGCCTGGGTTGGATCCTGAACTTGTTCTACATCACTTGCCTTTACAACTAGGTGCTAAACCAGTAAAGTAGAAGTTGAGAAAAATGCATCCACAAATTGCTTTATTAGTCAAGGCAGAACTCAAGAAACTCTTAGACGTTGGTTTCATCAGACCTATCGACTATGCAGATTGGATTTCCAATCTTGTACCAGTTACCAAACCAGCTGGGGGCATCCGCATCTACACTGATTTTAGAGATATCAACAAAGCTTGTCCTAAGGATGACTTCCCTTTGCCTAATATAGACATTATAGTTGACATGACAGCAGGATATGAGATGTTGTCCCTTATGGATGGATTCTCAAGATATAACCAGATCAGAATAGCCATTGAAGATCAACCTAAGACAACTTTCACTTGTCCTTGGGGAACGTATTGCTGGAATGTTATGCCCTTCAGACTCAAGAATGTAGGAGCAACCTATCAATGTGCCATGACCACTATCTTTCATGATTTAGTACACACTTGTATGGAGGATTATGTCGATGACCTTATTGTCAAATCCAAGACAAGGGCAAAACATTTACAAATTTTAGACAAGGTATTTCAGAGGCTAGAGAAGTATAATGTGAGACTCAATCCAAAGAAATGTGTGTTTGGAGTCAAGTCAGGAAAGCTGTTAGGTTATATCATTTCTAGACGAGGCATTGAAGTAGATCCTTCCAAGGTAAAAGCAATCATGGACATGCCACCACCCAACAATCTCAATCAACTAAGGACATTACAGGGAAGGTTGCAATCTATTAGAATATTTATAGTGCAATTAGCAGACAAGACGCACCCTTTTCAACATCTACTTAAGAAAGGAGTACCCTTTGCATGGACACCTAGGTGTGAAGAGGCTTTTCAACTGATTAAAGAATATTTACTTACACCACCTGTTTTAATGCCACCTGTTGAAGGGAGACCATTGATTCTTTATATCACAGCAACCCATTCATCACTCGGAGCATTGCTTGCACAGAATGATGATGAAGGTCATGAAAGGGCAGTCTATTATATCAGCCAGACTTTGGTTGGTTATGAGCTAAATTATAGTAACATTGAACGTGCCTGTCTTGCAGTAGTATTTGCTACCCAAAAACTGCGGCACTACATGTTAAACCATCAAACAATGCTAGTTGCTAAAATCGATCCTCTGAAATATCTTCTTAGTAAGGCAGCATTAACAGGACGACTGGCCAAGTGGGTCGTGATACTTAGTGAGTATGATATACAATATGTAGAGAGAAAGGCTATTAAAGGACAGGTCATTGCTGATCAGTTAGCTGATGCACCCATACAGGAAGATCACCCATTAGTGGTAGACTTTCCTGATGAGTTCATATTCACATTTGACACAGACATAACATGGAAACTGTACTTTGATGGTTCACATACAAATCATGGTTCAGGGGCTGGGATATTGTTTATCACACCACAAGGTGATTCCATCCCTAAGTCATTCAGGATTGCATTCCCATGCACTAACAACATGGCAGAGTATGAAGCTCTAGTGACAGGGTTACACATGGTGGTCAAGTGGAAAATTAAGGTTTTACAGGTATATGGTGATTCTCAACTAGTAATAAGACAGGTAAATGATGATTATGAGACTAAGGATGAGAATCTTGCTCTGTACAAGCGCATGGCTGATAGTTTTAAAGAGTACTTTGACAAAGTCAAGTTTCATCAGATACCTCATGTTTTAAACAAAGTAGCAGACACTATGGCTACAATTTCCTCACTCCTTGACATTCCTAACAACGTGCCTAAGTTTGAGTTCTTGGTCGAACAGCTTTTGGTCCCCGCCTATGATATCCTAGATTCTGAAATGGTGTGTGACATTGTTGGTCCTGATTCCCCATGGTACAAAGAAATCTATGATTACCTTCATGCCGAAGTCATCCCCATTGGCCTATCCAATAACCAACGTAGAACATTCCTCCGCAAGTCAGCCAAATATACCATCATCGGAGACACCTTATATAGATGTGCCTTAGATAATACCCTGTTGAGATGTCTTGATTCTACTGAAGCACAAGCAACCTTGCATGGGGTGCATGAGGGTATATGTGGTTCCCATTCTAGCGGTCCTACCTTATCCAAAAATATTATGAGACTAGGTTACTATTGGCCTACTATGGAAAAAGACTCATATGTCTTTGTAACAAAATGTCGCCAATGCCAAGTTCATGGAGATTTGATACATGCCCCAGCACAGGAGCTCCGTCCTATCACATCACCATGGCCTTTTTCCCAATGGGGACTCGAACTCATAGGTAAGATCCACCCCACCTCATCTAATGGACACAAGTTCATTATCACTGCCACTGAGTACTTTACGAAGTGGATTGAAGCCATTCCTATGACATACATTACCGGCACACAGATTTCTAGATTTATCTTAAACTATATCATCTGTCGGTATGGTGTCCCTCAGTCCATAATCACTGACAATGGCCGCCCATTTAAGAACCAAGAAGTCCACCATTTGTGTGATCAATTTCATATCCAACATCACTTCTCCACTCCATACTACCCCCAAGGTAACAGTCAAGCAGAGGCGTCTAACAAGACCATCATTAGAATCCTCAAGAAGACTATCAATGATGCTGGTTGTGACTGGCATTTACAGCTAAACCATGCCTTATGGGCTTATCGTACAAGTATCCGTACTCCCACTAGTGCTACCCCATATTCACTTATCTTTGGATTTGAAGCCATTTTACCTATTGAGGTCGAGATTCCATCCCTAAGGGTATCACTGAAGGGCCACATTGATGATGAAGAGTACCAAGTGTCGAGACTCCATGAGTTAGAATTCCTGGATGAGCATAGACAGAAGGCATTAGACCATCTCCAAGCATATCAGAACCGCCTTCATCGTAGCTATAACAGGAGGGTTTTAAATAGAAATTTTGACATTGGTGACTTGGTTTTAATGGAGAACCCAAAGAATCAAGCAGAAAGAGACAAACCAGGAAAGTTTGAACCTAATTGGTTGGGACCTTATGTTGTTACAGAAGCTTTTGGATCAAGAGCGTACCAACTCTCTACTCCTGAAGGTGAACCATTGTCCTCACCAATCAATAGTATGCATCTGAAGAAGTTCTACGCATAGCTTCTGGGAGCCTTTGTCTTATTTAGCAAAAATACAAAAAAAAAAATCAAAAAATCAAAAAAATCGTTATCAAGGTGAAAACCTGGCAAACAGGCGTCTTGATAACACCAAAAAATATAATTAATATGGAAAATAGTAAAGACAAATCAATCGTCCAATGGTGAAAATCACTTCGGTGGTGCTTTGGATAGGTACCATGGTGAAAACCTGGCAAATAGGTGCCATGTGTACTCAACCCTGCTCCTTTGTCTACTATTATTCTAATCTATCTTGTACATACACCACTTATTTGAACATAGCCTCTACCGTGTACATATCCCACTTCCCTGTACATAGCCTCTATCGTGTATATAGCCCACATCCGTGTACATAGTCCACTATTCTATACATATCCCTTACCTTTTGTGTCCATCACTTGTATATATCATTCCTAATAAGTGGTAGTCTTTTCTATAGCTTGGAACGATTGACATCGAGAGCATTTCATATCCCCCATCTCACCCTATTCATAATCAATTGGTCTTATACTCGACTGGGGGCAAATACTTGACGTGCGTCATATTGATTCTTACATTGGCTATGTGGAAGATGAAATATCATGGAAAATCCACGAACATCACAAAATGACCTGAGAAAACACAAAAACATCAGAAAAATTCAAAAAGACAAAAAAATCAAAACATTTCAAAAATCCAAAAATAGAGTCAGAGTCAATCGCACTTGTCAGTCTTTGTCATTAGTCGAACTACGTTGCCTCTGCGATTGGACGTAGGCAAGGCCATCTGCCGATGTGCCCCCGAGGCATTAGGTCAGTCCGTTTAGGTTTGTCTGTATAAATCATGCGTCAATCCATATGTCTATATAACAAGGTCATTGGTAGTGTCAAACTACGAGGTCTCTACGTGTACAACGTAGGCAAGGCCATCACACGATGAGCCCCCGAGGCTGCACTAGGTCAGTCCATTAGGGTTCGTCACATTCACTTTCACACATGTCTTCTATTTGTAGTCAGTCTTGTCAGTCGCAATCAAGTCGAACTACGAGGTCTCTATGTGTACAATGTAGGCAAGGCCATCACACGATGCGCCCCCGAGGCCGCACTAGGTCAGTCCTTTAGGGTTTGTCATCACACATAGTCAATTGTCTACACGTCATATCAAGTCATGCATTACTTTGGTGAACAAGTCAGCAATGTCTCTGAGTCATATCAAACAACTTGCCAAACAAAACAATTCAAATAGATCAACCAAAAGTCTGCTCCAGGATGTGTCCTTCTTGGAAACAGACGTTATCAAAACAATCAACCTATGTCTTATTCAGGATGCGTCCTTCCTGCGTAATCGACAAGGTCAAAACAATCAAACATAGCCTTACACAAGTTATCACATCAATGGCATCTGACTCAACATCTTATACGATACATGTTTTTCTGAAACCAGGCTTTGTCATGCCTTATACAGATAGTCATAACATCGAAACCAGACTTACAGTCTTATCTGGTATGTGTATCTCCTGAAATCAGGCTCTACCAATCAATCTTTCTATCAATCAAACAAATCAAACAAACAAATCATGTCTTGGCAAACATTTCATTGGCTTATTGACTTTATGGCTTATTTATCTTATCATTTATCTTGAATTGATGACTGGGATTCATGTTACTAGCTTTCTCAAGGATGTCCCATGAAGGATTTAGAGAAGCAACGATGTATCAGAACTCTATTTTCTTTGACTATTGTCTGTTGACTGTCTTTTCAATTTGATTTTGAGTCATGTTACTAGTTTCCTCAAGGATGTCCCATGAAGGATTTAGAGGAGCAATGACGTATCATGACCCGTCTTTTCTTTCATTTGCTATCTATGGTTTGTCTTGACAAAAAGACTGGGGCAACTTGTGCCTTTAGTATGAGTTAATGACAATCCTTGTCTGCGACTGTCTGTTATTTAGCAAGTGGATGACCTTGCACACCTTGATTCATGTCATATCCTAGTGTTTTTCTCCATTTGTATTAGTCCCGCCCAATGATGATAAAGTGCAATACCTTTTGTGATATGGTAAAATATCAAAGATTCCTAACACTAATATCTATCTTCCGTCTTCTCCTTCTTTGTCGATCTTTCTGTTCGCACTAACAAGTTCTTCTTTCTTGCATTATGATGAAGTCCTGTGACACAAAAATGGTATACATCATCCTGCATCAACATACATGTTAGAAACATACATATATATAGGCATATTTCACATTTAGATCATCATGGCATAATAGACAATAATCATCATTTAACACTGCATATCATAAGCAATAAACTGTAAATACATGCATCACATTACATTTATATAACATCACATGTCATTATACATATAACATCACATTGCATCTCATAATCATATAGAATCATATGTCACATAGAATCAACATTATCGCATTAGTTGCATAAACAACATAAAGTACATACAACCATCCATCACATAGGCATATCATATGAACATCACATGTATCAAAAAAATAATTGCATAATCCATAAATACAAATGCATATCATAAGAATCGCCGCCAAAATCATATATATATAGCTCAAATGTGTCACATCACAATGTCATAATGTATCATAAATACATGGAAGCCCGCAGGCTATCAGATCAAAATACAATGTCTCAAATGGACCTCAAATAGTATCTCTATCTGGAACTGCCACTGCCATCATGTCGGGAGTGTGTGGGAGACTGATGCTGGGAACCGGCTGATCTCAGAGCTGTGGGAGGTCTGTCATAGGGCCCTGCTCTACGTGGCTGATCCACTCCCTCCGTACTCACTGTCCATGTGTGGGTCCGGGTCTGGGACCTACTACTCTGTGCCACTAAAAAACTGGGAGCCCGTCTCTCTAGGGGAACCTCTGCCTCATACAAGTCTCGGTAGTATCTCTCCCTCTCGCCACCTCTGACCAACTCTCTGGAAAATGCTGCTAATGGTCCTGTACATAATGACCTGAGCTCTGTGAATCTCTACTCAGTCTCCTGTCGCCGGGCTACTGCCTGATCTCTCTCTATCAAGGCTCGGTCTCTCTCCACTCTATAGGCATCTTTCTCTGCCATCAACACTCTCATCTACTCCTCCAAGGAGGCAACTTGGGCTCGTAATATATCAGTGTCGGGAACCTCTGCCTTTGTCTCATCCTGATGGACCCTATCTCGTCCATCCTCCTCCTCATCCATCTCCTCTAGGATCTGATCCCTGATCTCTCTCTCGTGATCATCCTCCTCATCATCCTCCTAGTAGGCACCTAGCAATCGAAGGGCATCGACCTCTGCCTCCTCTCCCACTGCCTCCTCTCCAACGGCCTCCTCTGCAACTTCCTCCTCGGCACCTACCTCTGCCTCTGCTGGGATGTCAAGGATGTCTGGGATAACTGCCTCTACCAGCTGCTCCTCCTCACCACCTCTGGCCACATCTATCATGGCCACATCCTCCTCTCCTCCTCTCTCCTCTCGAATCGGTGACAAGGATGCTCCTCATCCCCGTTGACCATGCCTCCCTCTCCTGCCTCCACATTGGCCACCTCTACCATCATCCCCACCATCCCCTCGGCCTCCTCTGCCTCCTCGGCCTCCTCTGCCTCGTCTGCCTCTGGGACCTCTAACCCGCCGCTCTACTAGTGCTGGCTGCCCTGGATCTGTCAAAGGAGTCAGCCTGTGTAATGCCCACCACTGATCATAAGCTGGAGTCGTCCCTGGATCTGCAGGTCCACCCCTCTATCCCCATGGCTGTGCTTGTAATCCATCAATATCCACCTCTGCAATGGCGACTAGAATCTCTGGCCCCCATAGCAGGACCTCCCGTGAAGACCGAGCAAACTCTGCTTTCCCTCGAGGTACATCCTGTACCTCTCCATACTGTCTCAAGACCCAGTCCGGCAACTATCGCTCTATGATGTGCATATGGGACACTGTCCATCCCACCAAATACTATGTCTGTTGACAAAATGGCAAATGCTCGCCCTCATCTGACCACACCTCACAGCCTAGGTACTGTCTCCATGTAAACTCCTGCATCAGGTCTATAGTGTGTCTATAATAGCCCGTGTCTCCAATGTGGTGTTGTGTGGTGGCTCCCACATACCGAAAGGCGTATGGCACTCCATGAGCTAGATCTACTGTCACCGGTGGTCTAAAAATAGCAATATGCTCCCACGCCCATACCATCAAGAGCGTGGTGTCGTAGCTCATCGACTGTGCCTCTCTATAGGCAATGTCATGAAGGTGGAAGTATAGCATCCCCAGCACACACGAACCCCAAGCATATACAACTCGATGCTCCAGCATGCCCACTAGCATCTCACCCCATCCCACAGGGAATCCATGACCTTGGCGATCAGGCAGTATAATACCACCTATCAGTGTCGCTACTAGACAGTCTAACTATCTATATCTCTGGGCCAATACCCGCCATCTAATCTCATAATCATCCACCCCTAGCTGTCTAACGTCAGCATGGGGGTAATATCTACACATCTTAGCTATACCCCTTTGGGTATCATAAACTACCCGTGTCCCTCTAATTGGTAGTCTCAAAATCCTATATACATCCTCCAAAGTCACTGTAGCCTCTCCAGTCGGAAGATGGAATGACGATGTCTCTAAGTGCCACCGTTCACATAGTGTTGTCAGCAATCCCTGATTTGCCCTAATCTGGGGCATATCGGTCACGTGCAACAAACCCAAATGCCATAGAGTCCGTTGCTCGGCCGGCCGTAGGCTGTCTCTGAATCAAAACGTCGTGGGTCTCGACTCACGTGTGTAGATAGGGTCAAGAACAACCTACAACAAAATGCCTCATGTCAGCCTGAATCATCTACCCTAGTGAAAAATGAATGTTTTAACATAGAATGCAAATGCGTCACTTTTTTAACACATGCGTCGCTTTTTACAAATGCGGTTCTCAAATTACAAGTGCGTCATTATTAATCAAATGCGGTTAATTATTCTCAAATGCGTGCTAAAATTAACATTTGCGTTGCATAATCTCAAATGCGTTTCTAAATAAAAAAATGCATATATTAAAATGCACATGCATAGCTAAATTTCAAATGCGTATCAAAATTATCAAATGCGTAGCAAAAGAAACACATGCGGTTATTTTCTAAACCTGTCCAAATTTCTTGGCGTTAAAATGAAAATGCAGCTTTTCGCAAACAGATGCGTCATTCACGCATACACATGCGGTGCAAAATGAAAAGTGACGCATAATGAAAAATGCAATAAATACCTTAAAATACGCGCAAATTAAAAATTTTCAAAAGACAAGTTTTAGGTCCATATCGGGGGGTCCGCGCCGGCTGGTCTCTGGAATGTCCTGATCCTATATGCACAATGATGGGTGGCTGGAACTGGAGACATCCTCACTGAAAGTCAGAGCAAACTTTTCAAATCTCTAAGCTGGGTGGGTGCAAATGAATAGTTTTTCACCCCAATTCAAATATATACCTAGGGCTTAGGTGGCATTTTCTTCCTACTGACCATGTAATCTTCCATTTTCTATCATCCCGTACCCGTCCCTCCCATTTCCGAACCCACTTCCGTCAACTGCATTGCATTTCTGCCTATCTACTGGACTAATTGGGTGCATTTCCAAATTTTTTCTGAACATGTCAGAAATTTGTCAATTTTCCCGAGGGGGCATACCTTCACCTTCAAATCCAGAGCTTGACTGGGGCATATTTTCATTGACTTTCTTTGACACAATGCCTAAATGACATTGAATCAAAGAGGGGCAAATGTAGACACCGAAATCAGGTTTTTTAGCCTGCGGCTTCTATATTCTTCATAATTCTTATTCTTCATGGTCTTAATTATTTAATTAATTCACCTTCTATTAATTCATCTATTAATTAAATAATCTCAATTATTTAATTAATTCACTTTTCTTCATTTCTTCTAATTAATTAAATAAATGCTTGTTATTTAATTATCTTACTAATTAACCTTATTCTTCTGGTCAAATTAAATAAATCATTATTTAATTTATTCTTTATCATACTTCAACTATAATTAAATAAATTCATTATTTATTTAATTATTCATTTAAAATCCCCTTCGTCACTTAATTAAATAAATCTTATTTATTTAATTATCCTTCGAATATTGTCTCTTGAATTAAATGAATTATTTAATTCATTAATTCTATTTTAACACATTCTTCTATATTTTAGATAATTATGTGAGTTATCTAAGTATTCACTTTTACTCAACTCGACATCTATTTTAATCGTTCAGTCAACTATTGATTTAATGTCTAAGTGGCTATCTCGAGTAATCTCTTCTTCAAACCATTCAATCATCCACTTCTAACTCAATTGCGTGTACATGCAGATTAATTAAATATTCTTATTTAATTGACTAAGTGTTGTGCGTGCATTCGAATAGAGACTTGCTTTAATCAATCTTCATCTTTGTCATGCAAAGATATTTCTTATGTTTTCGAATGTCGAACTGAAGATTAAATCATTTTCTTAATCTTTAATTCTATTTCTAATTCGAATCACTCATGTCATCACTGTCAGTTAACAGAATGCATGACTAATCTGTCAATCTCAACCATCTGTTGATCTTTCAATCTTGACCTATCATTCGAATAATCAATTTTCTATAAATTGATTTGTCATTCTTCATTACAATCTCTCTCGCAAATTTTGTAACTTTGGAGAGAACTTTTGTCTTGAATCTTCGATATTTTGCTAATCACTATCTTAGGCTATACTTGCACAAATTTGAAAATTAGAGGGAAATTATACTACACAAGCAAAATGGAGAAGGGCAATCGAGATAATTCATGGAAATACATTTGAAAATTGGTGAGATTGTTCTAGTTTTAATTATGTTTTTACTTTCCCATGTTCTTTGTTGCTTAACGTATGAATTTGCACTATAGATTTAGTATTTGTATTGCATGTGTGCTTCTAACGATCTAATCTTCCTTGTTGTCTATTGTGCAAAAATGCTTGTTTCATTTTCAGACGTTACAACTATTACCAGCTTATGCACACTTACTCAAGAGGAAACTGGCGAGACCTTTATTACATTCTTCAAAAGATGGAGGATTCTAGCAAGTCATTGCCATGTAGAGATACCAGAAAAAGAAAAGGTATACATGTTTGTCCAAACCCTTTTGGGCCCATTGAAATATAATTAACAAGTTCATTGTTGCACCACTTTCATAGATCTAGTCAGAAAAGGAGTCCAACTCAAAAAGGCCCTTATTGCTAAAGGAGAACTCAAATATGGAAATAAAACATGAACACAAACCCACCTACTCACAAAAATAAATATTGGGTCAAGAAAAAACAAATCACCAATGATGGCATTGTTGACACTAAGGTGGTAAACAAAATAGGTCTTGTACTCACCCTCAAAGGACCTCAACCACAAAATTCACCATTGACCACACTGAAATTTTCTGCAAATTCCATCCAAAATAATCAAAACAATCAAAATCAAGGGCAGCCATACCAAACTAGACAATTTCCCAAGAGATGCACATACATTTCCTTGGGTCAATCTATTTAAGAGGTCCTTAAGAAGCTCCTCCAAAACGGTTTCATCACATTATAGGACCCTAAACCATATGACCTAGAAAAAATCAAACCATCTTCATGGGATGAAAACACATTATGTGATTACCACTGTGCAAAAGGGCATAAGACTTCCTCATGTCGAAAATTAAGAAATCTTGTATAGGATCTCATTGAAAATTGCATAATTGAGTTAGGTTGTTAGCAATTTGCTTCAAACATGGACCATACAATTCATAAAAAATAACTGTAAGACTATGGTTCAAATAATCCCTCCACATCATGTCTAAAGAATAATAATAATTGAGCCAATTATACTCGCACCACCTTCGACTATTCTAGTGGACCCATTATTAATCACCTTTGAGCTATTGACAAACATGTCAATACAATTACCATCAAGAAAACACCTGAGTGTAATATCACTACCCATGGAAGAAAAGTCACCATAGATATTCCTCCTCCTCCTAGACAAATAAAGATTATGATACCTATTCCATATGTCAAACAGTCACAATCTGGTCCATCTACTAAATAGTCACAACCTAAGGGACAATTCAGTCTCATTGACCAATTAGAAAAAACACCTACTTAAATATCTAGACTCGAGGTACTACACATCTCTCTATGATGCAAAGACAAGGTGAAGATCACTCACAACAATGGAAATATCAACCTTAAAACAAATAACTCTTCTTTAAAAAGTTTTTAGCTTGCTAGGCATCAACCCACCCTCAAGGATCTCAACCCTTCAATCTTGCAAAAAAACTACAAATATTCACCAATTTCATTAAAAATCCTTCAGCATGCATCTAATGACAAATTAGATCATTTGAAAACAATCTTCAAGTCAAATTCACTGAATTCATCAAAACTCATCAATTTACCATATTTCCCTTATAGTAGTGGAAACCTAGTTTTTTAACTTTTTTCCCAGATCTTTCCAAAACACCTTAGGAACCATTCATGGATTTAGATGCCCATTTCAAATATGCATAACATATTAGAAAATCAAGTACAATTTCTTCAAACCAAACCCCTCAAATTTAGGTTTTTCACTATTCTAGGCCTCAAATTAGTCCATTTTTCCAAAGAGACCACCCTTAGATTTTCACCCCAGACTCCTAAAACCAAAAATAGTATTAAAGAAGCTTTCAAAAATTAATATTTCACAACTTTCAGGTCCTCACAATCTCACTTAGACCCTCTTCCCTTAAACCCTCATTTTCCACCTTTTCAACTAAGGCTTATTGATTTTCCCATGTCCAAAACTCTCACTATCCTAAAACCACTTAAATCCTTCATGATTTTTCCTATTTATTCTTGTAACATCATCCCATCAAACTACCCCCATGTCTTGCATACACTTCCTTTGGAAATCACCATATTTTCACTTTGTATATTTTTCACCCTTTCACAATAGGGTTTCAACCTTCTATTAAAACTAGTCCTTCCTCAACCTCTCAAACTCTTCCAATACACCAAAATACACCTAGCCACTCAAGAAAAAACAAGTTCCAACTTTTTCTTCAACTAGATCTCGAAATACCATACTCTAGCCATGTACAAATGGCACAAAAGTTAGCTTTATGCAAGGGCAATGTGGTTTCTTCCTCCAAAAGTTCTCTCAAACCTATATAAAAATTCCTAGCACTAATCCTAACCTAACAAGGCTCATTCCACCTAGGTACAACAATTACAGAAGGGTGGAATGGCCTTTTTGGCTCATGTTTTCCCTCAAACCACTATGCTTTGTTATAGACTAGTTTGCAAACTTCAGCCCCTAATTTGCTTTATACACCATGAGATTCTTCAAGAATAGATTAGAATGGAATAAAAAAGCATGCAATAATAGTTTCAGATCATTTGACAACCTATTCCTATTGTACCGGCCCGTACACAGGAAGAAAAGAAGGAAAACACAAAAATTTATTGAAATAAACAAGATTTTTATTGATTTCTTCAACTAAGGATGATTCAACAACCCTTGCACGAGCCTTCAAGAGGCGTTAAATAAAATTTTCAACCAAAAACCAACCATGAAATTCCTATAACTACTCATCCAACCACCTAGACCCTTACATTGCCTAATCTTGCATTATTTTGACAATTATGACATGCATTACATTATTATGCAAACTTTGCATTCTTTTTGCACTAACCAACATTAAAGACCCCTAATTACATTATTAATGGGATCAAAGGCCTTATTCAACATGAAATGACTCAAATACCCCCTAGATTCCTAATTCCTTCCTCCAAGGATGAATTTTATAATTGTGTGCTTTGGGTGCTCTTGCACCATACACCCTAGTTTAAATATTCTTCCAAGTCCCTTGGAAGCCTTCACCTGCAACAAATATGGATCTCCATCCTCTGATACTCCTTGTAGTTGCTTCATTTTTACCTTTGGCTTAGTTTTGTCGATGTTCCTCATTCGTTGGCTTGCATTGTTTCCTTGAACATGCACTATCAAACTCAGACCTGCACTTACACATCCCATCTAGCTACTCTTAACATTCTCAACACATCTTCTCAACAACACATTATACTCTTCACCTTTCATCTTGACTTTAGGCTTTTCTTTCATCAGAAAAATTATCAAAACAAGGAAACAACATAAGGCTTCCTTCATCCTCTAACTTCTAACTCCTTTCTTCACTCTCATCCTCAATTTACCCATGTTGAAAACCAACTTCACAGTAGCATACATCTACCACACAACCAATGACCAATCCATTTCACTTGCTTCCTTCTCCATCATAGTTGGAGACTTCTCAAATTCTTTTTCTCTAGCCTTCAATACGCTTCTCTCTATCAACTATTCGTTTCTAGGTTCTCTTGGAACTTCACTTACCCACTTTGCTTGATTGTCTTCACCATTCAAGGTCACTACAACCCTCTCATCATCTACACACTCTTCTATAAACTCATTCACTACCAATTGAAATTATTTGTAACTCACTACCCTTTCTTATAACTTACCTTCTTTTCATCCAAGAAGTCTTCATGAGCATCCTCAAAGACATATTCTTCTCCCTTCATCTTCTCTACACCTTCAAGTTCCTTAACATTTAGACTTTGCATCAATACTATTACCTTACTGACCTTTGTACCCTTTGTCATGCAGTCCACTATATTCACAATCTATGTCCTCTTATCACTTGCATCTATTATTAAGGGACACTCCACTACCACAATCATGATCTTTTCATATTTTTTAAGCCTTTCATGGCTTTCCCTAATCTTCTCACTTGTCTTGACTGTATCTCCTCTTTCACTCTTAACATTCTCAATCTTCAAGATCTCTCTATCATTATATCCTCCATCCTTTATGTCAACATACTAAAGCTACAACTCATCTCTATCTTTATCAGTCTTGTTGATGGTCCAAGTGGCACAACAATAGTTAAACAAAATATTGCTATTCTATTTCTTCTGAAAGAGGAAGACAATCACATGGATATCTTAGCTCCCAAGGTCTTGGTAGTTGTTTCTCAATTGTGCTAATGTTGCTCAATGGTCAATGTAGCAGTAATATTCAAGGGGGCCTACTGGTGTTAGCTACTCGATTGTTCTGAGATCAAACATAAACTTAAACCTATTCTAACTAGGGTTTTAAAGAAATAGAAAAAGATGGATCAAATCTTGGAATCAAAAAGAATGAAAATTCGTCTAACTTAACCAGACTTGTTATCTTTCAAGGAATTTGTTAACTAAAACTGCATAACAAAATTAACTTGTGATTAACACAAAACTTCCTTCATTCACAGTGCTAATTCAAATAACAGGTTGCAAGTTACCATCTAAACAAAGCATGAAATAAGACTTCAATCCTTGAAAGCTTGTCAAATTGAATGATTAACTCTAGACAAATACCACTCAGAAACACAATGTGAAGTAGATTAAAATCTGATTGCTTCTACTGTTAGTGAAATAGATAAGAAATATTTACAAAGCTAGCACAATCACCAGTGTACAGAAAAATCTATATCTTCAGACTGTTTCCATCTATACTAAGAGAACTTGAAAAATACATTGTAGTCTATGTTGAATCTAACTCTTAACTAAGAAGACAAAAGAAACTCCCATTACAAAGAATCAGGATGTAGCTTTGTCTCCCCTATCCTTCAGAAGATTCTTACTCTTGAAAATCTATCTCTAAACTTGTATACTCTATTATCTCCTCTAACTATCTCTATTTCTTCTAACTTCTTCTAATTTCTTTTCTTAAAGAGGTCCAAGGCCATATATACAGAATGTACAAAAAAGGAATGCGCTAGTCTCTACTTTAGGGCTTACAAAATATCTCACCCCAGGAAGGTTGGACCTCAGATCCTTTGAATAGAATTAATGTTGCATTCATTGGGAAGCCCTGCTATCCATGTTGGTGATGGCTTGACCTCAGGAAAATCCTTCCGATCTTTTTGTAGCTACAGCATTTACTTCATGCCTTCGTGTCTATCTTCCAACTTCAAAAGGGGCTGCCTTGAAGGCTCTAAAGTATCACCATTAATAGCGATCTACCCTTTTTCTGCCAATAGACTCTAGTTGTTCCTGAGACTTGTGGTTGTTTCTTTCCTTTAGCATTCCTCATGCTCTAGACCCTTCTTTCATTGACCATCTCTTGAAGCATCATCAGGCCTCCCTTTAGATCTAAACATCATCACCTGAGTTGATCCATTTCCCTTTTGATCTTAGAATGAGTCCATCTCATTTGCATTCTGTTTGATCTTCTTCAAGGTGGTAGTCAATCAGTCAATGGCCCACTTTAGTTCCTTTCGATTGGGCAAACAAATGCCACACCATAGGTAGTCAAAAGTGGTCCATATTAAATTGCATGTTGGTGAGACACTAATCATGTCTCCCCGATGTGATTATGCCTCTTCTAGCAACTATTGGCGTAACATATGATAGTTGGGAAGACCATTTAGTGAGTAGTAGAAGTCACAACGATACCACAAAAACCATCGGTAAGGCAATCGCTATCGGTCAGAAGTAACAACGAGCTCCATTGGTCATACCAATATCCTTCTCTATTGTTGAGACCTCTCTTGTCGGCGGAACCTCATGCCGAGCGCAGATCTTCCACTCATAGTCTCCCCGATCTCATCCTTATTCTCCGAGCTCGAGCCCCTTTTCCTTTCAGCAAGACTCCTTTAATTAGAAAAAGGTCATGGTGAGTTTTCCTCGATCATACAGATATCCCCTTTTATTGGAAAATCCAGTGCTTTCGGCAAGACTGCATTCCCCCGGTGAGACCTCTTAGCGAGCCTTTCTTTCTTTGGCAAGCACACCCATGTCAGGGAGACCTCCATCAGTCGGTAAGATGTTGTGGTGATATCACTTTGTTTTAGTGAGACAAGCTCCCTTCATCGAGACCTTACCCTAATGCAAATCCCTCCTACTGAGACCTTCATTTTATGTTGGCGAGAGTCCCACTAGTCGGTCAGACACTATGGCGAAGGGATAACCCTTTCATCGAGACCTTATTGTATCGGCAGGATGCTACGCCGAACCATGAACCTTTGGCGAGACCTTATCCTTTTTTCCAGACACTATGCCAAACACAAATCCTCCGCTCGATGCCACTTCATTTCGCCAAGACTCTGATGGATCAGCAATAGCTTATGCCAACACTACCTCATGTTGGTGAGACTTTCCTCCTTCGTCAATACCTTATGCCAAATGCGAAATCTTTTGGTGAGGGCTCCTCCAGTCAGTGAGACACATAAAGACTCACAGCGACAGGGATGTTTAGGCGACCTGTGAGCCTCAAATGAATAGAATGCACTGCCAACTGGCGAGACAACTACAGGATCTTGTTGACTTTCTTCTTAAAGGAAATTTATGACCAACTGGATTGAGGAATGCCTTCCAACTGAGCTCCTTGAGAAATATCATCACGTGCACAATCTAATCCTATGAAACAAGTCTCCATTAGTCCTTAGAAGCATATAAAATATATCATAATAAAATACACTATTGCTTATGACTATTTCATTCAATTTATTAGCAAGAAGAAAACCAATTCAAACTAAGAGAGAACCAAAATTTGACAAAAAAAGAAGACAAACTCAGGAGGAAAATAAAATAACTCCCAAGAGTAAAGCAAATAATAGAGGCAAAGAAACCAAAAAAGAAAAGGGGGGACCCATTTTTCTCTATAATAAAATGGGGTGGTTATGCAAGGCATAACAAATGGCAACTTGGCTGGGAAAATGGTTTAATCATTTTTAAGAAACCAAAGGGTTTAGCTACCCAAAACTCCTAGTTTATGAACATTGTAACTCTAGGTGGGTTAGTTTTAGTAACCAAGGCTGAGCTAGAATCTCAAATGTAAATCAATAAATGGTTACCCTTGAATCTATGTGTGTGCTTGATGGTGCAGCACCCATTCACAAAGTTTTCATCTTTTGAACAATAATGTGCAAGATTTGTACATAAGTTGATTCCCTTTAGAAGTCGTGCAATGATATCCTTGGCATTGCTCTGCTACCAGTCAGGCGTCCATAGCCCCAATGGAGATACCTCTAGTTTTCTCACAGTAGTGCTCTACTACCAGTCAGGCATCCATAGCCTCGGTAGAGATACTGGAATCACCAATTCATATTGAGTCCTCCTCTATGAGACAATTGTCTCTTTTCTTTATTCCCCCCTTTTTTTTTGGAGTCTCAGATATTTCATTCAAAAAAAAAAATTCTCAATATGTTAGATGTTTAGCCATCCGTTCTAGGTTGAAAACTACCATGGACCTCATAACAACACTTGGGAGATTGGATTTTTCACTCAAATCTTACAACACTATCATCCTAGAACAAATATACCATTACAAAGGAGATGATCTTAATGATTTGTGAAAGATTCAGATGATCTAATGAAGGTTATATACTTTGCACCTCGCTTTCAAGACTCTCCACAACTCTTATTAACAATGGGCATAAAGCAAAAGTTTAGGAAAAAATCACCTAATCAGCAAACCTGAAAATACCTAAACCACTTCTCTCCTAATGACCAAAGTATACTTTAGATAAAAACCCACTATTTCAAGATGGAAAGAATAGATAAAACCCCAAAGAACAAAACAAGACAGAAATCAAACAACAAAGGAACAAAAGAATAGAGAGAAAGAACAAGAAAAGGAATAAAAGATCAGAGAGAAAGAACAAGCAAATAATAGAAAAAACTACTTACATATAGAAAAACAAATTATTCACATAAAGAGCAGCAAACTATTCACATATAGAGAACAAAACTACTTACATACAGAGATCATTTGCAACCAAAAACACAAAAATTATTTACACAGATGCATCGCCCAACAGAAGTACCAACTTCATGACTCAAAATAGTGTTTAAGAAATTATCCATTGATAGGAAATGGAACAGGTTCTCTAGTTAAACTACTCAATCAAAAAACATTTTCCCATAGGATCTCTACAACTTGATAAGGACCTAGCAAAAGTTTGTCAAATTTCTGGTCACTGCCCTTCTTTTTACTAGCTTTATCCCATAACAACATGAGATCAGATATTCTGAAAGCATTGATTTTGGCTCTCTTGTCAAACCAACGTTTGACAATATCCTGGTGGCTAAAGAATTGCTGCAAGGAGGCATCCCTCTACTCTTCTAATTTCAACGAGGTGACTAATCTTACTTCTATCTTATCATCACTAGAGTATAATTTATGCATGAACTCAAGGATAGGTATTTGCAAGTGAATAGGGAATACAAGCTCTTGTCCATACACTATCTTGAATGGTGAGGTCCTTAAAGCAGCCTTGATCCTAGTCCTTTCTGCCCATAGCATGAACCTTAGTTGGGTGTGCCAGTCCCTAGGGTTATTTTCTAACAGTTTCTTAATTACCCCTAAAAGATTCTTATTGTTTGATTCTGCAACTCCATTGCCTTGTGGGTAATAATTTGAAAAATAATTTAATACAATTTTGTGATCATAATCCCATGAAATGAATTCAGTAGAAGAAAAGGAAGGGCCACTGTCACATACCAACGTGAAGGGTACCCCAAACCTGGTTGTGATGCATTCGATGAGGAACTTAATCACTGCCTCTATTGTGTTGTTCTTGTAGGGTATAGCCTCTGTCCACCTTGTGCAGTAATTAGTAGCAATCAAAATAAACTTGTTTCTTGTAGAAGAATTTGGGTTAATTACCCCAATAAAATCTAATGCCCATTGGGAGAATGGCCTCACCTCATAGACAGGCTGCAATGGCATGGCTGAGTGTCATTCTTTTGATGTAGAAATCTAACATATGCGACATGTTCTCGCATGTTGATGGGAATATTTGAACATGTATGGCCAATAATAACCAAATCTGAGGATCTGATGTGCTAATGAGTCTGTAGATCCATGACCTGTGCCATGTTTCCCATGAAATTCTGCAATTACATGCTTAGCCTCTTGTTGATCAAGGCATCATAGATATACTCCCTCAAAATTCTTCCTGTATAAAAATCCTCCTTTGAACATATAATGGGAACTCTTCATTCTTAGTGCTCTCCTTTAAGTTGCATTCATTCCCTTTGGACATCGATTGCTGAGAATGAAACTGATGATATGAGCATACCAAGGGTTGTTGGAGAAGGATTGAGTTGTGTACTGCTAACAAATGATGTTGTCACCAATGCTCGCCATGGACTTGGATAGGCCTATGCCTCTGACAAGTTTCATAGGGTGTATCTCTATATCGGACTCTTGCAAGATGGCCATCCATTTCCCTCTTCTTTCTCCTAGCTCGCTCTGCATGATTAGGGACTTCACAGCTGCATCAGGGACTACAAGAATAATTTGACTTTAGAGAATGTAGTGTCTGAACTTCTTGACAGCTCTGACCAATGCAAAATCTTGTTTCTCAAGAGGTGGGTATTTGATCTCAACATTCTTAAATGCAAAGCTCATGAAAGAAATCGGTCTCTCCTCTACCTTTTCTCTTCGTTGAGTTAGTACAATTGCACAAGAATGTTCAGAAGCAAAGGAATAAATATAGAATGGCTTCAAGTAGTTAGGACTGGTGAGTACTAGCGCTTCTAAAATGGATTACTTGACCTGTGTAAATGCGGCCTTCGCCTCATCACTCCATTATGTTTTAGCATCTTTCTTCATCATTTCATTCAGTGGTTTTACAATTTTTGCAAAGCCCGTGATAAACTCACAAAGTTGATATTTCCAAAGAAATACCTCATTTCTTTCTTGCTTCCTAGCTTGGTGATATTTAGAATGGACTCAACTCGATTTGGATCAATTGATATTCCTCTTTTAGAGATTACATGTCCCAAAATCTTCCCTTCAGAAACTCTGAACACACACTTTTTGGGATTCAGGGAGACGCCATATCAGATGCATCTTTCAAGAACTTTAGCTAAGTTTGTAGCATGGTTCAGTCTATCATTGGAGAACACTATCAGGTCATCCATGTAAATGATAATGCATTTACCAATTAGATCCTTGAATGCTATGTCCATGGTGCGCTGAAAGGTTGCCCCTGCGTTTATCAGATTGAATGACATCCTTTTGTACACAAATGTTCCCCACTTTGTAGTGAAGGTTGTCTTCATCCTATCTTCATAATTAACAATTACCTAATTATACCCAAAATAATCATCTAGGAATGATATCATCTGAGACCCATTGATAGTCTGCAAGACTTCATCGAGAGAAGGAAGTGGGTAGTTATTTTTTTCTAAAGCTCTGTTCAAATTTCTAAAGTCGACACATAGCCTAATCTCACTGTTTTTCTTATGGACTGGAACTAAGTTAGCCACCCATGTTGAATGGCGTACAGGGAAGATTATCCTTCTAGAAAGCAATTTCTAAAATTCTTTAAAGATCAATGGTTTCAATCAAGGCATTGACAAGGCGTTGTTTCTGTCGAAATGGCTTAACTTCAGGTTTCAAAGGAATAGTGTGAGTCATAACAGAAGCATCGAATATTTTTAAATCCTCATATCCCCAAGCTATTGCAGCAATATCTTTCTTAAGTTTTATGTCTTTTCTAATTGCTTCAGGGTAGGTTTTCCCTATGTAGACATTCCTTTCAGGGCCAAAATCAGCTAGGTTAACAATTTCATATTCACCTCCTTTATCTCTGGCTGACATCTTGTCTCGAGCCCTGGGGTTTGAATCAAAAAACATTTCTAGGGCCACCATTCCCTTCAGAATGTTATTATTCTTTAAATTGAGGACCCCTTTTGTATCACAATCTTCAGGGTTCCAATCTCCTTGATCCCTGTTGGACTCATCAATGTTCTATCTTTTGAAAACATCTAAACTTGCTAGGAAAGAAAGGATATTTCGATCATAATCAAAGACCTAAAAATTATTGATATTATCAGGAACAGCTGGGGTGGATATCAATTCTACTAAGAATCTTTTAAGGTTGGAGCCTTGCACAGGTTCCAAGCTACTTTCAATAATAGCTAATGAATTGACTATTTGATTTTCTTCTCTAGGGATCAAGCTAATCCCAAAAGCATCAAAATCTTCAATCAAATTCCATACCTGATTTCTATAAGCTGCCAGCCTTCTATTGTGACATGTTTATTGGCTGCACACTTGCTTGATAACAATTTCTGAATCTCTTTTGACCACCAAGGCAATGACCTTCTTATGTGCGAACATCAGCCCCCAAGCTAATGCCTCATATTCTGCTACATTGTTAGTGCACCCAAACTGCAACCTATAAGAAGCTAAGAAAGTTTTTCCTTTCGGGTTAGTTAATTCAATCCCAACACCACAACCTGTCTTGGATTTAGATCCATCAAATGTGAGGGTCCAAAGCTGGTCATGAGCTAGAGTTGATCCTTTTGAAGTTGTTATGGACAGTTGGATTAGATGAGCCATAGGTGGGACTACTTGATCTTTTGCATTACATATAGGGAATGGGTGTTCAACTAGTTCCTCAGGTGTAATTTCCAATTCCTACATAGATATATCATATAATATGTGGCTATCCTACTGACAGTGACTTGGCCCTTCGGTCAACCCCTTAGGTTTTGGTATACTCATGAGTGTAGAGGTGTTGAATAAACCTTGGGGTTGCCCCTCATCAATATGCAGATTCATAAATGTGTTTGGGGTAGGTTCAATTAGAGAAGGAACTTCTTTTGAAAGTATCTTATCCCTGGTTAACATTACTCAATCTTTGGCTTCAAATGAGAAGTGATCTGCAACATTCTCAAAGTGACTTGGGCTAGTCTCTTCAGCTTGGGAGACATAATTCAAAATGTTGATGCAGGGTTGGCAAGTCCATTTAGAATGATTTTGGTAATGCTCCCTACACCAATTAGGGAGTAGAAGACTTTGCAGATCTACATCTTCTCCTAAGACCAGCTGATCTTGTTGTAGCTTCTTGATTAATGCCTACTAATTTTCATTAATCATGGGATCAGGGAACTTTTGTATTGACATGTCTTTAGAATCAAGAACTAAAAGGGTTAGAATTTCCTCTCTTTTATAAACCCCTATCTTGGCTTTGAAATAGGCTACCTCATTGGGGCAATCATATTCAGTGATGACATGCTTGAGGTGAGGCTCACTTTCAATCCTAATCTATGTAAGAATTCCTCTTCATGGTAGCCACATATGTGAAAATTCAAGGGAGAGATACCCCCTATACCTTTCATCAAATCTCTGGTCAATAGCATACCATAAGTCTTAGGAATGTTTGCCACTTGAACATTTATATTGGTTTGAATCCTAGGGTTTGACCCTACTTTCACATCTATGTTTCTCAATTCCCCAACTACATTAACTTTTGTTTTATCAAGTTGGATGACCTTCTTGTTTCTTTGGACAAGGTTCAACCCCAATTTCTTACATATAGAAAATGGCATAACATTGCCTAAAGCCCCTGAATCTAGCAGAAAATTATGTAGATTATTCCCAAAAATTCTTAAACTCAAGAGAAATGGTGGAGTACCCACCTTGTTTATATACAAGGCTGTGTTCATGTCTGCAACAGGTCCCACCTTGTTTTTTCCTTTTGATTTATCAGCTTGCTCTAAAGCTTTTAGCACTATCTCTCATTGAGTAGGGCACCACTTTAGGATGTCAAAGTATGACAAAGAGTTTTTTTGTCTCTGAATCTTAGAAACAATATCAAATTCTATGTTATAGCTTGTGTTGCTTTTGAAAACACCAGATGAAATACCCTTGTTATGGGAATCAGGTGGACCCTTTGGTGGAGGAGGGTTATTGTCAGCACCTTGATTCAGAGGCACCATGTGATTAGGTGGTGTTGATGTAGTGAATGGACCCTTATTCTGATTTCTTAGGAAGTGTCCTCCCTTTGTCTGAAAATCTTGGGCATCATACACATCTTCCTCTGGTTCATTCTCACTTTGCATCGGGAATGAATGTTCTTCCTCAAAGAGGTCATAAGTCATTGTTGTATCTACTGAGTCACCTCCTTTTTTTGAATTCCCTTGGAACATTTGGGCATCTTTCAGTGCCATCTTGACAACTTTCTCCATTTTAGGGCAATTTACCTTGGAGTGAGTGGCAGTATCATGTAGCCTGCACCAATTAGTCATAAAGTTGAGGTCAGCCACGTTTGCAGTATGTGACCTATCCTCACTAGCTTGATAATTATGGGAAACTCCACCATTTTTGGGCTCTATATTCCATTGTCAGTTGTTATTTGGTCTCTAGTTGTATCCTCTATTTTGATTTTGATAGCCTTGGTTAGAGGATTTTTGGCCTTGATAACCCCTTTGGTTGTAATTGTTATGATTCTAATAATTACCCTAATTTTGAGAAGGGTTCAATCTAAGATGAGCCATTTCATTTGTAATTTGAGATAGTGTTTTCTTCAAGGTCTCTACCTCGTTTGTGAGTTGAACTATCTTTTCACTCTTAATAGCCTTAGCAACAAGTGGTTGACCACCATGATTTGGTGTTCCAGTTTGGTTATGATGACCATGGTGACTTTGAAGAACTGGTGATTGTTGAAAAAATTCAGGAGTTCCATTAGCAAAGAAGGGAATAGGAGGTTGAGTCTACAATTCTGACATAGGTCCATAATGGGAAGGAGACATTCCTAGGATAGTATTGAATAGAGGGGTTGGGCTATGCATCTGATATCCTATTGAAGGGAAACCTCCCCCAAGCTTCCTTGTTGAGAACTAATTTTTTGTTACAACATGATAGCCAAATGATAAACTTTAGATAGAGAATCAATATGAGCTAGTTGATAAGTCCTCTGTAGGAACAAGCCAAGAAAGGGGTCTATAACTCTAAAGTAAGCCTGAATGGCACTATTATCAGCGACTAGATAGGGGTCTTGCAATCTCCTATACATTCATTGGAACCTGGTATCAAACAAAGGAAAGGGTTCACCTAGCTCCTTCCTGATAGTAAAAAATTGGTGGAATAAGATGGCGGGATCCATGTAGATTCTAAACTGATTAATGATAGCATTATGTAAGTATGTCCAACTCAAAATAGAATGTTGAGGGAGATTCAGGTACCATTTGTACACCATATCCCATAAGGAATGAGGAAACAACCTACAAACTACATCATGGTGAGCTATCTGAGCTCTGGTACAAGCATCCTTAAAAGCTTGTATGTGCTCCTCAGCACTCTGTGATTCACCATGAATGTACTTGGAACAAAATTTCTCATGATTCTTAGGCATATCATGAAAACCTCCAGGAATAGTCCCCAATGGAGAGGGATTATTTTGAAAGAACACCATTGGTGGTGGTGGTTGAGCTAGTTGTTGGATGGGTTGGACTAGCTGTAGTGACAATTACGATGGATTTGATGATGGGTTGATAGGAATCCACTAGGGTATTGGTGAAAAACCTGGTGGGGTGAGTGGAGTTGACAAGGGTGGTATGATGGTTTCCCCAGTTTTGAAAACCTTGTGTCTTACTGGGGTCATGAGTTCTATGAAAGGTGACAGATTTTCAGCTGATCAAAGAACTCTGTGGGGCCTTTCTGGGGAAGAAAACTTAGTTTTATCTAGTTTTCCCTTCTAGGCCCTCCTTCTAGCACTAGCTCTTGTTGATGGTCCAAGTGGCACAACAATAGTTAAATATAATATTGCTATTCTATTTCTCCTGAAAGAGAAAGACAATCACATGGATATCTTAGCTCCCAAGGTCTTGGTAGTTGGTTCTCAACTGTGCTGATGTTGCTCAATGGTCAATGTAGTAGTAATATTCAAGGGGGGCTGCTAGTGTTGAGCTACTGCATTATTTTGAGATCAAACATAAACTTAAACCTATTCTAATTGAGGTTTCAAATAAACAACAAAAGATGGATCAAAGCTTGGAATAAAAAAGAATGAAAATTCATCTAACTTAACCAGACTTGTTATCTTTCAAGGAATTTATTAACTAAAACTGCAGAACAAAATTAACTTGTGATTAACACATAGCTTCCTTCATTCACAGTGCTAATTCAAATAATGGGTTGCAAGTTACTATCTAAAAAAAAGCATGAAATGAGACTTCAATCCTTGAAAGCTTGTCAAATCGAATGATTAACTCTAGACAAATACCACTCAGGAACACAATGTGAAGTAGATTAAAATCTGATTGATTCTACTGTAAGTGAAACAAATAAGCAATATTTACAAAGCTGGAACAATCACCAGTGTATAGAAAAATCTATATCTTTAGAATGTTTCCATCTATACTAAGAGAACTTGAAAAATACATTGCAGTCTATGTTGAATCTCACTCTTAACTAAGAAGAAAAAAGAAACTCCCATTACAAAGAATCAAGATGCAACTCTTTCTCCCCTATCCTTCAGAAGATTCTTACTCTTGGAAATCTATCTCTAAACCTGTATACTCTATTATCTCCTCTAACTATCTCTATTTCTTCTAACTTCTTCTAACTTCTTCTAACTTCTTTTCTCAAAGAGGTCCAAGGCCATATATGCAGAATGTAAAAAAAAGGAATGCACTGGTCTCTACTTTAGGGCTTACAAAATATCTCACCCTAGGAAGGTTGGACCTCAGATCCTTTGAATAGAATTAATGTTGCATTCATTAGGAAGCCCTATTGTCCATGTTGGTGATGGCTTGACCTCAAGAGAAGCCTTCAGATCTTTTTGTAGCTACAACATTTACTCCATGCCTTTGTGTCTATCTTCCAACTCCTTCAAAAGGGGCTGCCTTGAATGCTCTTAAGTATCACCATTAATAGTGATCTACCCTTTTTCTACCAGTAGACTCTAGCTATTCTTGAGACTTGTGGTTGTTTCTTTCCTTTGACCTTCTTCATGCACAAGATCCTTCTCTCATTGATTGTCTCTGGAAGCATCATCAGGTCTCCCTTTAGATCTAAACATCATCACCCGAGCTGATCCATCACCCTTTTGATCTCAGAATGAGTCCATCTCATTTGAATTTTGTTGATATTCTTCAAGGTGGTATTCAATCAGTCAGTGGCCCACTTTAGTTCCTTTTGATTGGGTGAACAAACACCATGCCAGATTCCTAAGTAGTCAAAAGTGGTCTATATTAATTCACATGTCATTGAGACACTAATCGTGTCTGCCTGATGTGATTATGCCTCTTCTAGAAGCTATTATCGTAACACGTGATAGTCGGTGAGACCATTTAGCAAGCAATAGAAGTCACATCGATACCACAAAAACCATTGGTAAGGTAGTCGCTATCGATCAGAAGTCACAGCGAACTCCATTGGTCATACTGTTATCCTTCTCTATCACTAAGACCTCTCTTGTCAGCAGGACCTCATGTCGAGTGCAGATCTTTCACTTAGAGTCTCCCTAATCTCATCCTTATTCTCCAGGCTAGAGCCCCTTTTCCTTTCAGCAAGACTCCTTCAATCAGAAAAAGGTCATGGCGAGTTCACCTTGGTCATACCGATATCCCCTTTTATTGGAAAATCCAGAGCTGTCGGCAAGACTACATTCCCTCGGTGAGACCTCTTAATGCGCCTTTCTTTTTTTAGCAAGCACACCCATGTTAGGGAGACCTCCACCAGTTGGCAAGATGTTGTGGAGATATCACTTTGTTTCGGTGAGACTAGCTCCCTTCACTGAGAACTTACCCCAATGCAAATCCCTCCTGCCGAGACCTTCATTTTATGTTAGTGAGAGTCCCACTAGTCAGCCAGACACTATGGCAAAGGAATAACCTTTTCACCGAGACCTTATTGTATCAACAGGATGCTATGTTGAACCATGAACCTTCGGCGAGACATTATCTTTTCGGCTAGACACTATGTCAAACACAAATCCTTCACCCGATGTTGCTTCATTTTTTGAGACTCTGATGGATCGGCAAGAGCTTATGCCAACACTACCTCATGTCGGTGAGACTTTCCTCCTTTGTCGAGACCTTATGTTGAATGCAGAATATTTTGGTGAGGTATCCTCCAATCGGCGAGACACATAAAGACTTACGGTGATAGGGATGTTTTGGTGACCTGTTAGCCTCAAATGAATAGAACACACTGCCAATCGGCGAGACAACTGCAAGGTCTTGCTGACTTTCTTCTTAGAGGAAATTTATGACCAACTGGATTGAAGAATTCCTTCCAACTGAGCTCCCTGAGAAATATCATCATGTGCATGATCTAATCCTATGAAACAAGGTCTCCATTAGTCCTCAGAAGCATATAAAATATATCATAATAAAATACACTATTGCTTATGACTATTTCATTCAATTTATTAGCAAGAAGAAAACCAACTCAAACTAAGACAGAACCAAAATTTGACAAAACAAGAAGATGAACTTGGGAGGAAAATAGAAGAACTCCCAAGAGTAAAGCAAATAATAGAGGCAAAGAAACCAAAAAAGAAAAGGGGGGACCCATTTTTCTCCAAAATAAAATGGGGTGGTTATGCAAGGCATAACAAGTCTCTTGTGGCTTCTCTTTACTCTATCCATTTAGTGGAAATTGATTTTCACTTTTATTGACCTCTCTAGGCCTCCATTGTCAACTCTTCTTCACTCTTACCTTTCTCCCTTTGAGGGATCTTTGGCTTAAATATTCTTTTCCCAAAAATCATTGTAATATACTTGTTCTTGCTTGTCTTTACTTTATTTGTTTGGTCTCAACTTCCTTAGCCTTTGCTTCCCAAAGCTCAGTATCTTCTTTGTGTTGATCCCATCTTTCAAACCTATCTTGAACCTTCAAAGTCTTTTCACTTCTTATTTGCACTATCTCATCCTTCTTTACCAATAATTTATCTTCTTTCTCTTTCAACATAGCATCCCCACCAATGCTTATTTCACCCTCACTTTCTTTCTTTGCAGTAGCGCTTCTTCACCATTTTTTCTTTCCCATGCCTCATGAACATTTTACTACCCCACATTAGTATTCTCTTGGACCTGCATTGCTTCTTACCTTCTAACAAAGTAATCAAATCAAATGAAACTCCATCCTTCTTAATTTTATAGCTATTTTCCCTTTCATTATATAAAGAAAATATTTCACATATCCATGGCACTCCAAAAAAAATATGGAAAACACTCATAGGAACAACATCACACAAAATTGTATCTTTATATGCACCTATTTGAAAATCAACCCAAACTTGTTCCTTGAAAAGCAAAGCATGCTCACCATTTACCCAAGAAATAGAATAAGGTGACTAATGAGGTATCCTTTCTAATTGAAAATTATCTACCATTTCCTAAGTTACCAAATTATCCAAACTACCTAAATCCACCATTACTTTACATACTTTTCCTTGGCATTTACATCTAGTCTTGAAAATGGCATTCTTCATTTGCTCTTTCTCATCCAGCCTTCTGATGGCCATAGTGTCTTGTATCTTCAAATGATTCTCTTGAAATATTCAAGAGATCTACTTCCTAACTCTGATACCACTTTGATGCAGATCCAAGGTGAAGATCACTCACAACAATGGAAATATAAACCTTAAAAAACATAACTCTTCTTTACAAAGTTTACAACCTGCTAGGGATCAACTCACCCTCAAGGGTCTCAACCCTTCAATCTTGAAAATAACTAAAAATATTCACCAAGGCCCTTACAGAGCCTTCAACATGCATCTAATGACAAATTAGATCATTTTAAAACAATCTTCAAGTCATATTCATTGAATTCATCAAAACTCACCAATTGACCATGTTTCCCTTATAGTAGTGGAAACCCAATTTTTCAACTTTTTGTCCAAATCTTTCCAAAACACCTTAGGAACCATTCATGTATTTATATACCCATTTCAAATATTCATAACATATTAGAAAATCAAGTACAACTTCTTCATACCAAACTCCTCAAATTAGGCCATTTTCCAAAGAGACCACCCTTATATTTTCACACCAAAATCCTAAACCCAAAAATAGTCTTAAATAAGCTTTCAAAACTTAATATTTCACAACTTTTAGGTCCTCACAATCTCACTTAGACCCTCTTCCCTTAAACCCTCATTTTCCACCTTTTCAACAAGGGCTTATTGATTTTCCCATGTCCAAAACTCTCACTATCCTAAACCACTTAAATACGTCATGATTTTTTATATATATGCTTGTAACATCATCCCATAAAACTTCCTCCATGTCGTACATACACTTCCTTTGGAAATCACCTTATATTCACTCTTTTTCACCCTTTTTGAATAGGGTTTCAACCTTATATTCACATTAGTCCTTCCTCAACCTCTCAGACTCTACCAATACACCAAAATACACCTAACCACTTAGGAAAAAACAATTTCCAACATGTTCTTCAGCTAGATCTCAAAATCCCATACTCTAGCCATGTATAAATGGAAAAAAAATTAGGTTCTATGTAGGGGTAATGTGGTTTCTTCCTCCAAAAGCTCTCTCAACCCTATATAAAACTTCCTAGCACTAATCCTAAACTAACAAGGCCCATTCCACCTAGGTACAAAAATTACAAAAGGTTGGAATGGCCTTTTTGGCTCATGTTTGCCCTCAAACCCCTATGCTCTGCTATAGACTAGTTTGCATACTTTAGCCCCTAATTTTCTTTATACACAATGAGATTCTTCAAGAATATATTATAATGGAAGAAAAAAACATGCAATAATAGTTTCAAATCATTTGAGAACCTATCCCTACTATATGAACCCGTACATAGGAATAAAAGAAGGAAAACACATAAATTTACTAAAATAAACAATTTTTTATTGATTTCTTCAACTAAGGATGATTCAACAACCCTTTCATGAGCCTTCAAGAGGCCTTAAATAAAATTTTCAACCAAAATCCAACCATGAAACACCTATAACTAATCATCCAACCATCTAGACCCTTACATTGCTTAATCTTGCATTATTTTGACAATTATGACATGTATTACATCATTATGAAAACTTTGCATTTTTTTTGCACTAACCAACATTAAAGACCCCTAATTACATCATTAATGGGCTCAAAGGCCTTATTAAACATGAAATTACTCAAGTACCCCCTATATTTTAAATGCCTTCCTCCAAGGATGAATTTTGTAAATGTGTGCTTTGGGTGCTCCTGCACCACTCTAGCACACAAGGCCATACTTGGAAAAAAAATATAGGAGTCTTCCATCCCTCATGGAATTTATTTCAACAAAAACCATCTCACAATGACACACTACATATCAAAGTCTTCATCCATAAACATAAGGTTAGACGAGTCTTAGTAGATGGTGGAGCAGGACTAAACATATGCTCCCTAAAAATGGTTAAATCTCTAGGCTTCTTTCATACTCATGTAGATGCTACCAAGACTATTGTTATAAAGGCTTATGATGATGAGGAATGCTCCTGTCGGGGAATTATCACACTTCCTATGTAAGTTGGGCTAATTATTGTGGATACAACATGTCAATTCCTAGATCTTGAGCTACACTACAATATCTTACTTGGTCAACCTTGGATCCACACCTTAAAAGTTTTACCATCCACTTACCATCAATTCTTGAAGCTTCCTTTTGACAGCACCAAAATCACTATACATGGCAACCCCAATCCCTTCCAGTATTGCACCAATTTGAGGGGCATTTCAGAACATCAAGTGCTAATTGATTGTGAAGCCTCTACATCCTCTTAATCCAAATACATCAATCCATCCACACTTACCAAACCATTATCCACATCCACTCCTTTGACTTCCACCATACCATCTCCCTCCATCCTAAAACCTAATCCAAGTGTAAAGATCCAAGACCAAAGTTGTGGAGAATACAAATTGAGTATGGCCTACTGCATCACTAAAATACCCAAGTCTCCAAAGGCTTATGGTCAACCTTGTTTCAAAATGGAGCCCAAATAAATTTTTAATGTTCCTCCAACAATGATTTTTACAAAATGGGGTGTGTGATAGGTCAACTATAAGTGTTAGAAAATGAGCAACAAACTAAAGAGTGCAAATAAACACCAAAACAACCTACACCTCAAGATTAGCCTAAGTTGGAATCAACACAAGATAAAAGCAACAAATGGAACTTTATACCTTGTCTCGAATCAATCCTTTGGTTGGCCCTTTGATCTTTGATGTGTATGCTCCTTGGATGGCACAAGATGCAATCTAGATGATGATGTGAGGATGGATGGAAATGGATGAAAGTATGAAAATGGCTAAGTGTAGATTGAGAAACAAAATTGCAAGAGTTTGACTAGCAAAATGATCTTCCCCCAAATGAGAGAAAAGAGGGGGTATTTATAAGAATTTTGGAAATCTCTAGTGAAATGGATGGCCAAGATTGAGCCACCAATGATCAAGATTTAGGGCCAAGGTGAGTTGAGAACTCACAAGCCCTCACATCTTGACATGTGGCATGTGATATAGCCCTAAAAGGTGAAGTGGACATGAGGTGGAAGGATAGTACATGACATGGAGGGGGGTACAAAGTACCTTGGGATTGGACAAGATCTCCTCATAAAGGAGGTGCTTGTCCCTATGTGGGTGAGATGACATGTGAGGAATTAAAAATTCCTCAAATATCCTCATGGGGAGAAGTGAAAGAATAAAGAATAAAGAGAGACATGTGGGAAGAAGTGAAGGAATTAAAAATTCCTTTTGAGTGCATTGGGGGATTAAAAGTGAATTAAAAATTCACATGGGGAAGTGGAGTGCCTTGTCCAAAAGGAGAAAGCCTTTAATAAGGTTGACCAAGGACACATGTTATAAAGGACATGGGGAAGAGAAAAGGAATTTAATATTCCTTGAAAGATGAGAGTGGAATTAAAAATTCCTCAAAGGACTTTGGGAAGACAAAAGGAATTAAAAATTCCTTGGGGGATGGGAAGAGTTGACTAAAGGGGGTGATTAGACAAGTTGATGAGGGGTTAGAGGAAGGTTAGGTGGCTAAGAAAGATTAGAGGCCAACTTGCAAAAGTTGGAGGATGTGACACATCCTAATCAAGGATTAGGCATGTGCACATCCCTAATGATGGGATTAGAAGATGGATTAGGATAAGATAATAAAATATGGAGGATGTGACATGTGAGAAATTAAATAAATGGAATATTTATTTAATTTATTTGATGAAAGGGGAAGGTATTTAATTATTTAACTAGATACCTTAGGGATTAAAAGAACTTTAGAGTGATTAATTAAATAATAGTGATATTACTTAATTAATGCGGATAAGGGGAAGCTTAGATGAAAAAGGATAAATTTGGATAAATTAAGTGTCCAAATTTAGCTATCTGCATTTTTCCCCTCTTTGAGATGGTGTTATGAAGTAGCATCATTTCAAAGAATATTAAAACATAGAACCTAGAAGAAGATGGTTAGATTGGGAAAGATGCCCCAACCATTCAAAGAAGTGACTAGGAAGGAAGATGATGGGGGTGAAGATGAAAGTTTGAGGTGAAGGGGATGAAGAATACCCCCTCGAGAGGACATGCGGGTTCAAGAGAACACGAGTGTGCTCTCGAAATGAAATGGATGAGATGATGCAAAGGGAGATGAAAAAGATGATGCAAAGTGAGATGAAAAAGATGATGAAAAGTGGGTGAGAAAGGATGAAAAGGCAGCACGAGATTGGGAGGGGAGCATGATGAAGGATGAATGGATGGGGGGGATTTGAGGATGAGAGATGAAATGCAATCTAAATGCAATTTACCATCAATGGAGCACTGAGTTTTGCTATAGCATAAGACACAAGATGCCAGGGTATGAAGAATTAAGGCCGATTAGTGTCTAATGCATGAAACAAACACATCAAACAAGAAGGCTATCCCAACACCCCAAAGTCATAATGAATTTGGTCGGGCCAAGTATTGGGATAACCACAAGCACACAAGGATGCCCAGCGTAACACAAGACCTCAGAGATCTTGGCGGGTACTATGTGGGACAACCGAAAAGACAAAGAAAAGATCAAGATACACCCCTATGTTGACTAGTCAAAGCACACCATGATATGATGGACCAAGGCGACCATGACAAGTGATGATAGAGAGCTCAAATGATAAAAAAAGGCCAAAAGAATCAAAAGATAACAATTAATTTCAAACGTCCTTTTCCATAGGATCACAGGGATGGATGGGATTGATGACGTCTGTTAGGAAGGATGCATCCTTTTGAGACCAATGATGGATACTAAACTGAAAGACCGATATGACACAAGATACTCAAAACTAATTGGATTTGATGATACAAGTGGATCTTGTTTGTTAAGATCCAGCTAGATAAGGGCATCACTTAATGACACAACACAAGAGACATGACACAAGGTAAGAGACTTCGATGGATGGTAAAAATGGGACAGACAATAGGAACAAGAGTTGAAGACTAATGATAGATGATAAAGGATCAGATGGACAAAGTAGAAAGACTGATGATGGAACCCCGGGGGTGGATCAAATGATCGACCATGCCTATGTGAAAGCGCAGGGGAAATGTAGTTCAACGAAAGATCAACGATAGACAATGGATGAAGGATGATGAGAGAACCCCAGATAAGGGGATAAAATGATTGGACCAACATGATGGGACAAGATAGACTTATTGGATTGGATCGAAGGATGGTGACTACACAAAGCTTAGGGATGGGATAGTTATCCAAAGCATCAAAGATGAAGTGGGAGGATGGCATGATGGCTAGTTGAATGATGAAAAAGGATAGGAGATTGAAAAGATGTGCAAAAAAAAAGAAAAAGTGATGATGATAAGATAAATGACATTGGATTGCATGGGGAAAATCCTATAGCTAGATACCAATGACAAGGGATTATGAGATGGGATGAGGGTAGAGGATGGGGGGGAAGATGATTGTTGGGATAGACGATGAGGAAAAGGTGGCTAGATGGATTGATGACAAGGGATTCTATGATGGAAGGATAAGAAGATAGGGATGGGGAGATGGAGGGACATAAGAACCCAAGATGGACAGAGTGGATGAAGGATGGGGAAAAGGTTACCAAATGAATGGATGAAAAGGGATTCCAAGATGGAAGGAATGATGTCTCCAAGGACTATATCACAAAGGAAGATAAATGCCCCCACTCTAGGTATGTCATGTATAACGAGGCATGACAGATAGAAGATGGGAAAATAAAGGAGATAACTGGAGGAGGATAGGATGGGTGATTTAGGGATATGATAGAGCATGTGTGCAGGGAATGTATACCAAGAGGTGTCCAAAGCATGCATAGATAGGTGCCCCTATTTGTTTTATCAAGATCATAAGAAGGATGGAGTGACGAGATAAATGAGATATGCCAAGTAGGATATGTAAGATAGACAGGATGGAGGGGATGAATGAAGAGGACGTATAGCAAGAAGACAGGTGCATAGCTGGAAGCATAGCAATAAGCATAGTGGATGGAGGGAATGCATAGCAGGAAACTGCCCCAAGTGCAGATAGGGATTTATGCATGATGCCTATTTGCCATGTTTTCATCATGGTACTTATCCAAGGTGCTTGTTTTCCAAGTTTTCACCATTGGATGAATTATTTCTTTTTACTATTTTATTGTTTGATTTTTTTGATTTTTTTGGATTTTGAACTTTTTTGGATTGCTAGACTTTTTGGATAGCATGCAAAAGGAGATGGATAAGGATAGGGAGGTGAATAATTGGATTTAGAAGACATGCGATAAGGATATGGATGAAGGACTCAAGCATCAAGTTCCATACAAGGTATTAAGAGCTCATGTTTGAATCGACTGTTGGATGTTGGTACAACCTTATTAGGAGAAATGGATTATGCAAAAGGATGAATTAGAGGGATTTGATGGGGGAGATATGTAGGGTAATGGATGGGATGCTGGAAAGGGTATGGATAGAATGATGTGGTGGATGGGTGATGGGGTGGCAGGTTCAAGACCAACATTGGCACATATGGTGATGGAGGTGAAAAGATAAGAGGATTGATGGATGGAGAATGTGGGGATAATGGAGGAGATGGAATAGTGAATTTCAGGACATAGGGACCCAAAATAGAATTAGGAGATGAAAGGTGGGTATGATTAGCTTTTGGATTAGCAACTTTGGATGTTCTTACAGATTTTTCATTTGATGGCATTACATCTTTTTTCTTTGGGATCCACATGGTTTTGATTTTTGCTTGATGGGTTTGATTTGGATTGTGGATTTGATTTTTCTTTTCTTCAACATGTCATATAGAGGGGACATGGGGAGCTTTAGATTCATGTGGATGTTTGGATTTATGCATTTTTTATGTTAGCATCCAAAGTTCTTTTATTAGAAATGGGATGGGTGTGAGGGGATGGACAATGTGGAGCAATAGAGGTAGGAGTATGGGGATTATGTGTAGATGGAGGATGTTTAGGTATGTGCCTTTGTTGATCCTAATTATGAGATATGCGAGAGGGATTTTTATGATGGATGCCACGGATAGGTGTTGGATGGATGAACGGATGAGATGGAGGAGGTGATCTTGGGATATATGGACCCAAGATGGATAGAGTAGATGAAGGACAGGAGATGGTGGATGGAGGGATGTAAGGACCCAAAATGGATGGAACAGATGAAGGAGGAATATGGACGGTTGTTTTGAGGTGATACGATAGAGGAGGGATTGCAACATATGATTTGGTGGAGCGATGGGAAGAGCCGGCATTTCTTTTGGAAAAGGCTCGTTGAGGACATCTAGAGGTTGTACCAACGTGTTTAGATAGTGAGTATTGGGGAATAGATCCAAGACCTTGCATGCACATTTGTTCTTTGACTTGGATGGGCTCTAAAATACCTTGCTCGTGAAGGCCTAGACCTTTTCCTTAATAGTTCATGTTCTTGAGCATTCGATCCATGATAGGATTTTTGTTATTCTGAAAACATGATGCAAGTCCATTATTAGGTGGGGGATGGTGGGTGGGATATACACTGTGTTTTTCTTCTACAAGGAGGCCACCATGGAAGAATGTGAGAGTACCAAGGGGATATGCAAGCGGTGTGGGGATAGCATTTTAAGGTGATGATGGGGGATCCTGAGAAGGAGATGATGGGATAGCAACATTTGGCTGGGTGGTATCTAGAGAGGGAGTAGGGGATATGATAGGATCTGATTTTGTGGTAGCAGGGACATGCAATGGAGATGGAGATGGAGCAGTAGAATCTTGAATGTCAAGAGGATCATGGGATGGAATGGATGGGGGACTATGATCTTGCGGTAGACTAGATGGGATGGGAGGATCATGATCTGGAGGAGGGGATATGTTGTCATGCTTTGGATCAGGCTCTTGGCATGACTCATCGTGTGCAGGAGGCATGATAATGGAGTCATGGGGGGACTCTTCAAGTGGGGAAGATGGAAGGATGGAGGATTCAAAATATTCCTAGAAATGGATACTAGGAGTGGAAGAAGTGGATTGGATTTGGGTGTCATCGATAGGTTCAACGGCTCTCGGAGTAGGGGGTGGGTGTTCAATGGATTTGGTAGATGTGATGGTAGGAGATGGGGACTTAGTGGATTCAGAGGATGTGATGGTAGGAGATGGGGACTCAGTGGATTCAGAGGATGTGATGGTAGGAGGTGGGGACTCAGTGGATTCAGGATGATGGTATCATCAATGATAGGTGTTGGATGGATAAGGGTCTCGTCACTAACGACCATGGATGATGGGTTGGGATGGTATGGTTCCATGACTGAAATGTGTGGAGTGGGGGATGTTTCTTTTGTTATAAGTCCTTGGAGAAACTTGAATATGCTAGGCTGAGATGGCGAGGTAGGAGTGGATGAAGGTTTATGGATTAGTGGACTAGGATTAGATGGAAGATTAAGATTGGATGGAGGATTAAGGTAAGGATATGGGCATGGGGAATTAGGATAGGATGACATGGATGGTGGATTGTTGGTAGAAGATATGGGTGGCGTGTTGTAATAAAGGTATTGGGATGGTGGATTAGGATGGGAAGATGCAGGTGTTGGATTAATATAGGGAGATGCGGATGTTGGATTAGGGTAAGTTGATGGGTGTGTTTGACTTGGATAGGAAGGTGTGAATGTAGGATTAGGCTGAGCAGATTGGTATGGAAGATTAGGGTAGTGGGTACATGTGGACGAAGGATTGAGATAAGAGGATGTGGATTGGGAATTGAGATAGGGGTATTGTGACGGAAAACTAGGATAAGGGGATGATGTAGATGAGGGATATGATGGATATGATGGACATCCCTTGTCAAAGGTAGCATAAGGAGTGTGATTAGGCATAGATGAAGACATGATGGGATAACTCAATGGGGTGATTGGATTTTGCAATGTGGGTGGAGAAAGCTTACTAGCAATGATAGTGTCAAGGGGATCTATGTCATATACCTCTTCATCAACAAGAATTTCATTATCATCGTTGACGTAATTAGGGTTTCCCTTGACTACTATTGATGGAGAATAAGGATTCATAATGATGAAAGGGATGGAGGATGGTTTAAAATATTTTGGATGGCAATGGATTAAAGCTCAAATCAGGATTTAGGTCAAGCTCAGATTGGGATTGGATTAAAGCTTAGATTAGGATGATTGGATGATGTGGTGGGATTGATTCTGACGACTGACACTGAATCTGCTTCAAGATAGAAGTAGATTGATTGGGTCAAAGGTGATGTGGTTGGATTGGATTGGATTGGATTGGATTGGATTGGATTGGATTGGATTGGATTGGATGAGGTTGATTGATGATAAGATTGACTGATGGATCAAATAGGATGATGAGAGGGATTGAAAAACCCCATTAAGAGATTATCCTAGGTGACTTAGGATGTTGATTGATCAGATTAAAGGATAAATGGATGATTGTAGCACCGAATCCACCTTGAGATTGAAGGTGAACTGATTGGGCCAGCGATGATGATTAACTTGGGACGGATGACAATACTAAGCTAATGTTGATGATGATGATCAAATCAGACACTTAGGTCAATTTGGATAATAACCCGAGACGAAGTTCAAGGGATCTGGATGGGGAAAATGATGATTTGATTAGAAAAATAGATGATAGAAATGGATGAACGTTTGCTCTAAACAAGTAAATGAATGATCGAGACAGATGAATGATTACTCAGAATGAGTAAATGATTACTAAGAATAGATGAATGACTCTCGGAATGAGAAGATGAAAGCTCAGAATGAATGATAGATTACTCGGAATGAGTAGATGATTGATCGAGATAAATGAATGACTACTTAGAATAAGTAAACAAATACTCACAATGGACAAATGATTCTTAGAATGAGAAGATGAAAGTTTGGAATAGATGGAAGATTACTCGAAATGAGTAAATGATTGATTAGGATTGTTGAATGAGAGTTCAAAATGACGAAAGGAGGTGTGAAATGGATGAATGTTTACTCAGAACAAGTAAACGAATGATTGGAATTGCAGAACGAGAGTTTGGAATGATGAAAGGAGGTGTGAAATGAATGAATGTTTACTCAGAATGAGTAAACGGATGATCAGAACGATAGAACAGGAGTTCAGAATGAGGAAAGGAGGTGTGAAATGGATGAATGTTTACTCAGAACGAGTAGATGAATGATCAGAATGACAGAAGGAGAGTTCAGAATGAGGAAAGGAGGTGTGAAATGAATGAATGTTTACTTAGAATGAGTAAACAAATGATCAGAATTACAGAATGAGAGTTCAGAATGACGAAAGGAGATGTGAAATGAATGAATGTTTACTCAGAATGAGTAAACAGATGATCAGAACGACAGAACGGGAGTTCACAATGAGGAAAGGAGGTGTGAAATGGATGAAAATTTACTTGGAACGAGTAAACGGATGATCAGAATGATAGAACGAGAGTTCAAAATGATGAAAGGATGTGTGAAATGGATGAGAGTTTACTCAAAATGAGTAAACGAAGAGAATGGTAGGGTATGCCCCCTTGAGGAGGCAGATGGGGAAGAAAAAGGTGCCCCGGTCAACTTCTCAAAAGTAGGGAGTGGTATATGTCATCGAAAATAGCATGAAAAAATGAGAAGAATTGCTTTTGAACGGAGTCAATCAAATAAACAGTGTGGAAATGGTGGGGCATATACGGTTGCCTGTCAGGGCAAATTCGCCACAGCATGTGGTCAGGTCCGCCATAACATGAGGTCAGATCCACCATAGCATGTGGTTAGGTCCACCAAAGGATAAGTTTAAGCTTGAATTTTTGATGGATGAGTAAGGAAAAGGACCCAAGATATAGCAAACAATGATAAAAAGATTTGGCTAAACTAAAAATGACTGGTTTTGCATGAGAAAGATAATTCAGACAGCACAACCCTAAGATTAGTAGAAACTGGTATGGCCAACAAAGTCTTCTACTCTAGGATGAACATGGTTGCTAAGGAGTCCTTGATATACACCCAGTACGTGAGGCCCAAACCGTGAACACCAACCCGTTACAAGTGTGAGTTGGGCACCTTAGCAAGATACTAAAGGCTCAGACCAACTCTTCATGTCATCCCGACGCTTTGCCAATTACAACATGGTTGGATTGAGGTATAGCTTTCGCTCTCCCCCCTTTATATACCCCGCCAATACACATGGTTAGAATCATCTCTTGGGGTGATGAAATCCCCAAGCAGGTCCCACTAAGAAAATGAAAATAGGGTGACTCAAAGGACTTGGAAAGCTACGATTTCTCGTCACCCAAGATCACCAAATGGTGTAAGGGGATTGGATATGTCAAATATCCTTCCACAAGCATGCCAAAAAAGGTTTGTTGACCCCTCTAATTAAACTATGTGCCTAATTTACCAAAGAATAATTGGAAAAAACTTGAAATTTCACCTTCGGGAGGTCAGGTCCGCCACCAGAGGTCAAGTCCGCCACTAGAAGGTTAGGTCCACCACCAGACAGGTCAGGTCCACCACCAGAAGGTCAAGTCTACCACCAGAAGGTTAGGTCCACCACCAGAGGTCAATTCTACCAACAGAGAGGTTAGGTCTACCACTAGAAGGTCAGGTCCACCACCGGAAGGTCAAGTCGGCCACCGAAAGGTCAAGTCCACCACCAAAAGGTCAGGTCCACCACCATAAGGTCAGGTCTGCCACCAGAAGGTCAAGTCCACCACCAGAAGGTTAGGTCTGCCACTAGAAGGTCAAGTCTGCCACCAGAAGGTCAGGTCCACCACTGGAGAGGCCAGGGTTACCATCGGTAGGTCAGGTCCACCACCGAAAGGTCAAGTCCACCATCAGAAGGTCAAGTCTGCCACCGAAAGGTCAAGTCCACCACCGAAAGGTTAGATCCACCACCAAAGGTCAATTCCACCACCGGAAGGTCAAGTCCACCATTGGAAGGTTAAGTCTACCACCAGAAGGTCAGGTCCACCACCAGAGAGGTTAGGTCTGCCACCGGAAGGTCAGGTCCACCACCGGAAGGTCAAGTCTGCCTCTCTGTAACTTGAACCTACAAAAATGCCAAAAATAGCAAATGTGAAAGGAAAAGACCCGTTTGTGGGTCCCACTGGGCGTGCCAAAAATGTGATAGGTTGAATATAAGCATTTGAAAATGAGAAACAAACTAAAAAGTGCAAATAAACACCAAAACAACCTACACCTCAAGATTAGCCTAAGTTGGAATCAACACAAGATAAAAGCAACAAATGGAACTTTATACCTTGTCTCGAATCGATCCTTTGGTTGGCCCTTAGATCTTTGATGTGTATGCTCCTTGGATGGCACAAGATGCAAGCTAGATGATGATGTGATGATGGATGGAAATGGATGAAAGCATGAAAATGACTAAGTGTAGATTGAGAAACAAAATTGCAAGAGTTTGGCTAGCAAAATGATCTTCCCCCAAATGAGAGAAAAGAGGGGGTATTTATAGGAATTTTGGAAATCTCTAGTGAAATGGATGGCCAAGATTGAGCCACCAATGATCAAGATGTAGGGCCAAGGTGAGTTGAGAACTCACAGGCCCTCACATCTTGACATGTGACATGTGATATAGCCCTAAAAGGTGAAGTGGACATGAGGTGGAAGGATAGTACATGACATGGAGGGGGGTACAAAGTACCTTGGGATTGGACAAGATCTCCTCATAAAGGAGGTGTTGTCCCTATGTGGGTGAGATGACATGTGAGGAATTAAAAATTCCTCAAATATCCTCATGGGGAGAAGGGAAAGAATAAAGAATAAAGAATAAAAATAGGACATGTGGGAAGAAGTGAAGGAATTAAAAATTCCTTTTGAGTGCATTGGGGGATTAAAAAGTGAATTAAAAATTCACATGGGGAAGTGGAGTGCCTTGTCCAAAAGGAGAAAGCCTTTAATAAGGTTGACCAAGGACACATGTTATAAAGGACATGGGGAAGAGAAAAGGAATTTAATAATCCTTGAAAGATGAGAGTGGAATTAAAAATTCCTCAAAGGACTTTGGGAAGACAAAAGGAATTAAAAATTCCTTGGAGGATGGGAAGAGTTGACTAAAGGGGGTGATTAGACAAGTTGATGAGGGGTTAGAGGAAGGTTAGGTGGCTAAGAAAGATTAGAGGCCAACTTGCAAAAGTTGGAGGATGTGACACTCCCTAATTAAGGATTAGGCATGTGCATATCCCTAATGATGGGATTAGAAGATGGATTAGGATAAGATAATAAAAGATGGAGGATGTGACATGTGAGGAATTAAATAAATGGAATATTTATTTAATTTATTTGATGAAAGGGGAAGGTATTTAATTATTTAACTAGATACCTTAGGGATTAGAAGAACTTTATAGTGATTAATTAAATAATAGTGATATTACTTAATTAATGCAGATAAGGGGAAGCTTAGATGAAAAAGGATAAATTTGGATAAATTAAGTGTCCAAATTTAGGTGTCTACAAGGTGAACTAAGAAAAGAAGTCATTGAAGACATATCAGCCTAGATTTACAAGGACGCAAAAGATCCATCCCCATTGCCAATCCAAATATATGACAAAGCTTATGGCATGGTGAAGGAAAAATGGCTATGATGGAATTAGTGGCCTTAGAAAAAACTAAAATGAAAGGTGAGAACCTATAATGCCATCTAGAAAACCAAAGTATCTTGGGTTAGGTTTTGGGTTACCTGAAACTGACAATCAATGTACCAATGTGCTTTCAGGTGAGTGTGAATGCTTCTGAAAGTGTTGAGACTATTGAAGATTCCCTTACCAAAATTAATTCACATGAGTGGGAATTTGGTTCCCAAAGATCCCTATGTGACTATTTACTTGATGAAATGTTTCTAGAACCTGGTGCACTTTCTTTTGATGAATGATTCAAACAAGTGTTCAAGGTTGATCCTTTTAACTATCCTCCTAAAGTCTCATTGAAAGGAGAAGGGGTAGGAATCTTTTGGCCTCGTAATGATGATAAAATTGCACCATCATATGATCATATTGACCATCATTCTGACACACTTATCTAGCCATCTAATGCTAATGACCATCATTCAGATCCACCTGACTCACCACATGACACTACTGATCATGATTCCAATCTATGTGTCCCCTATTTTTCCAATGACTTTGACTTTTCTAAATCAAGTGAAGAAGAATATTGGATAGAATTTGAATGGGAGTTAGAGGATGAAAATTTCATCTTTACCCTTTCTAAATCCATCTGCATTCTTTCTAAATCCTCCCCACCATTTACCAACACTAATGATGGTATCTCCCTTGTCTACTCGCAACTAATTGAATGGGATCAACAAAGCCTACCAGTTATGGACATATTTCAGAATGATGAAGCCATTGTAGAATTCATGGGACTCCATGAGGGCATACCAATTGGGGATCAAAAGTTTGGATTTTCTATAGACCTAGATTATGCAACATACTTTGGGGAGACTGTGTAATCCTCTAGTCACAAAAGGAAAGACACGTCTTTAGATGAAAACCAAAAGGCACCTTTTGATGATATAAAATTAAAATTAAATGATGTATCCAAGGGTTAAAACCTCTTTGAGGAGCCCAAGGATGGAGTATTGAAATTTCTCCCTGTGACATAGGAAATATCAGTGATGCTCATTGAGGACACCATGGAAGTTAACATAGTCACAATAGAAGATCCCAAAATTGTTCTCTTTGCAGCATCTTTGATAGAAGAAGAGAAACTTGAATTTCAAAAAATCTTCTCAGAATGTAAGATCAACTTTTCTTGGTCTTATGTTGATATGCCTAGGTTAGATCCAAAATTAGTCTTACACCATCTTCCCTTACTTATAGATTCCAATCTAGTAAAACAAAAGCTACAAAAGATGCATCCACAAATTTCCTTGTTAGTCAAAGTAGAGCTTAAGAAGTTGCTAGATGTGGGATTCATAAGATCAGTAGATTACAATAAATCTATTTCAAATCTTGCACCTATCACTAAGCTGAATGATCAAATATGCATTTGTACAGACTTTCATGACTAGAAAAAATCATTTCCAAAGGATGACTTTCCACTACCCAACGTAGACATCATAGTTGATCTTATAGTAGGATACGAGATGTTGTCCCTCATGGATGGTTTCTCATGTTATAATCAGATTCAGATAGCCCTAGAAGATCAGCATAAAATATCCTTCACTTGTCCCTACGATACATACTATTGGAACATCATACCTTTTGGCCTCAAGAATGTAGGTGCCACATATCAATGAGCTATGACGACAATCTTTCACAACCTCATGCATACCCTAATGGAAGATTATGTGGATGACATTTTGGAAAAGTATTTAACATGCAAGGATTGCCTTAATGTGCTAGACAAAATTTTCAAAAGACTAGAAGAGTACAAGGTCTGCATAAATCCTTAGAAGTGTGTCTTTGGTGTGACATCAAGAAAACTTTTGGGATATATGGTTTCTCACAGAGGTATTCAAGTCAATCCCACCAAAGTCAAAGCCATATTAGACATGCCTTTTCCAAAAGGAATAAGTGATCTAAGTAAATTGCAAGGAAGATTATAGTCTATTTGATGCTTCATTACATAGCTAGCAGACAAGTGCCAACCATTTCAATATCTCCTACACAAAGATATCCCCTTTATATGGACTAATAAGTTTCAAATGGAATTCCAATAGATCACAAAATATTTATTGTCACCACCTATCTTAATGCCACCTATTGAAGGAAAACCTCTATTTTTTATATCTCAGCAACAACTTTAGTAGTAGGGGAATTGCTCGCATAAAATGATCATGATGAGAAGGAAAGGGAAATATACTGCATCAATTGCACATTGGTTGGATATGAACTTAACTATACACCTATTGAACATGCTTTCCTTGTAGTTGTCTTTGGAACCCAGAAGTTAAGACATTACATGATGAATCACAAGACACATCTAGTGGAAAATATTGATCCCTTGAAGTATCTCCTAAGTCAAGCAGCATTGATAGGGTGGTTGGAAAAGTGAGTTATGATATTGAGTGAATATGACATACAGTATGAGAAATGAAAGGCCATAAAAGGACAAATGATATCAGATAAACTAGAAGATGCACCTATACAAGGTGATCATCCACTAGTAGCAAACTTCCCTGATGAATCTATATTTCATACTAAGCATAAATCACCTTGGAAACTTTATTTTGGTGGGTCTCATACTAGTCATGGATCAAGAGAAGGTATAATGTTTATCACACCACAAGGAGACTCCATTCCTAAGTCATTCTGTATTGATTTTCCATGTACAAATAATGTTACAAAATATGAGGCACTTGTCACAGGACTCTAAATGGCCATCAAATGGAAAATAAAAAAAATCTAGTCTTTAGAGATTCTCATTTGGTCATCAACCAGGTTAACAATGAATATGACACAAAGGATGAAAAGTTAATTCCCTACAAATGCAAGGTTGATAGCTTTCAATCATATTTTCACATCATTTCTTTTGATAAAATTCCTAGGGCACAAAATAAGGCAAAAAATTCAATGGCAACAATTGGATCTCTCCTAGACATTCCCAAAAATGTGCCACAATTTGAGTTCTTGGTGGCACAACTTTTGGTTCCTATATATGACATTCCAGAGTTAGAAATGGTTTGTGAGCTTGTTGGTCCCAATTCTCCATGGTATCAAGGCATCTATGATTATCCCCAATCCTAGACTCTTCCCCCAAACCTTTCCAACAACCAAAAAAAAATATTTATCTACAAATCCGCCTGCAACACCATCATCAATGACACCTTATACCTTGGTAGCTTTGAAAATACCCTTCTTTGTTGTTTCAACACTAAAAAAGCATGAACAACCTTACATGAGGTACATGAGGGTATATGTGGATCTCATTCAAGTGACCCTACCTTAGCTAAGAAGATCACGAGACTTAGGTATTATTGGTCAACTATGGAAAAAGATGCACTTGATTTTTTCAGAACATGTCACCAATGTCAAATACATAGTGATTTGATTCATGCACTAGCACAAGAACTTCATTCGATTGTTTCTCCTTGGCCCTTCACACAATGGGGACTTTACTTCATGGAAAAAATCCATTTCACCTCTTCTAATGGCCATAAATTCATTACCACCACTACTGATTATTTCACTAAGTGGATCAAAGCCATTCCCCTCACATACATAACCAACAAACCAATTTCCAAATTCATCCTCAACTACATCATTTGTTGGTATGGTGTCCCATAGTCCATCATCATAGACAATGGTTGTCCCTTCAAAAATCAAGATGTCCATGAGTTGTGTGAATGCTTCCACATCCAACACAATCTCTCCACACCATATTACCTACAAGGAAATGGTCAAGCTGAGGCATCTAATAAAACAATTATCAAAATTCTTAAAAAGATCATCAATGACACTAGTCATGACTAGTATTTACAACTAAACCTTGCTTTGTGGGCTTATCACACCAACATTCACATGCCTACAAGACCCACACCTTTTTCTTTGGTCTTTGGAGCCAAATCCATTTTTCCCATCAAGGTCAAAATTCCCTCTCTCAGAGTCTCCCTAAAAGGCTTGATTGATGATGAAGAGTATAGACAATCATGACTACATGAGCTGGAAATGCTAGAGGAATGTAGGCATGATGCCTTAAATTATTTATAGGCATATCAAAATTTCCTTTTTTGTAGTTATAAAGTGATGGTCTAAAAATTTGACATTGGTGACTTGGTCTTAATGCAAAATACTAAGAATCAGTCTGACTGAGACAAACTCAACAAGTTCGAGCCCAATTGGCTGGGTCCTTATATCATCACTACCTCATTTAGTTATGGATCATGCTAGTTAGTTACTCTAGATAGCGAACAATTGATAGAGCCAATTAATAGTCTACATCTCTGAAAATTCTACACATAGCATCAGAGAGCTAGCTTGAAAACCATAAAAATACAAAAAAAAAAATTGTCACCCTGATGAAAACCTAGCAAACAAGCATCTTGGTGACACTGAAAAAATGAAAAAAATGAAAAAATTAGTAAAGAGAAACAATTCATCCAATAGTGAAAACCTAGTAAATAGGTGCTTTGGATAAGTACCATGGTGAAAACCTGGCAAACAAGCACCATGTGTAGTCAATTTTTGTTTTTCCATCTACTTTCACTCCATACCTTAGTCCATAATAAACACTCACTTTTCTAACACTATCATGATATCCTATCACAAAACCCTACCCTTTCTCTCCATGACTGACAATCGTTGACATCATGTCTTACATACTATCCATTTGTCATCGCAAGAATCCCTTTTCCCATATCCTTTGAACTTGGCTAGTCTTTGACCTGAGTAGGGGCAATCCTTTATCACTTGACTGCAGTGGGTATCACACATGGTCTTGTCAATCGTAAAAGTCCTCAAAAAAACTTAAATTTTCTAAAAAAGACAAAAAAATCATAAAATGTCCTAAAAAAGACAAAAAAATCATAAAATGTCCTAAAAAAGACAAAAAAATCATAAAATGTCCTTAAAAAAGATTAAAAAATCATCAAATGTCCTGAATAAAATGACAAAAAATATAAAAAATTTCCTAAAGAAATGCAAAAAAAATAAAATATGTCAAAAACACAAAAAAAATCCAAATAACACTTGAAAATCCCAAAAAAAAGAGTCATAACATTTCAAGTCAGTCATATCAGTCAGTTATCATTGTCAAACTACATTGTCTTTGTGCATTTACTACACAAGGAAGGCTCATCTTCAAGCCCTTGAGACATTAGGTTAGTCCTTTTAGGTTTTTCCAAATAAAATCATGACTCAATCTCTAGTCATCAAGACAAAGTCATTGGTCATGTCGAACTACAAGGTCTCTAAGTGTATGACATAGGTAAGGCCATCAATCGATGGGCCCCATAGGCCACACTAGGTTAGTCCATTAGGTTTCATGACACTGCACTAGCACACACATCAATCAAATTATTCTAAAACATGACAACTCCTAAAAAAAACTTTGGCATTCATTTAAACAATATTTCAAAATCGGCATGTCAATGTTGGCATGTGGTCAAATCAGTCATCTAGTAAAACTCAATCAAAACAAGTCAAACTATTAATTCTTGGTTACTCTCCAGATGTGTCATTTTGAAGAGCAACCCCCATCATGTATTTATGCCTTAGGATGTGTCCTTCCTAGGCATTGTCACTATCATTTGGTATTTTGAGGGATTATCACAACAATTTAGGATCGATCCTTTCAACATTGACATCATTTAGGATGTGTCCTTCCTAAATTTAACATTACCTAGCATTCATCACCTAGAAATCATCAAACCTAGCATCTCAACATCAAAGAACTTGACATTCAAACAAACTTGGCAAACACTATCTTGTCATTTTTTCCTTTGATTTTTTATCATGCTACTAGTTCCTCAAGGATGTCCTAACAATAGGATTTAGAGGAGCAGTGACATATCATGATGTTTGTCTTGTCTTTTCCTTTTGGATAGTCATATGGCTAGTTCCTCAAGGATTTCCTAGCAATAGGATTTAGAGGGGAAATGATGTTTCATGGCTTGTCTTTCTTGTCTTTCCTATTTGTGGTTGGTTGTGACAAAAAGACTGGGGCAATCATGCTCTTAGTATGAGTCATGATCATCCTTGTCTATGACTACTTATCTCATGTGATGGTACAAACTTACACACCATTGATCTATGTCATATCATGGTGTTTTTTGGCCATTACAATAATCCACCCAATGATGATTATAGAAACAACTATTAGTTCTTTGGCAATATATTGAAGGATCTTGTCTCCACACTAACATCCACCTTTTTTCTTGTAGTTTCTCTTCTTCAGTATCCTAATGTTATCCTCTGACATACAAAAATATAATTGTATACATGATTATATATACATTTCATTAGTTCATCACACATTTACATATATCCATTCACTTAGTTGTATTACACGTTAAAACATTCATTAAGGCATACATTAATTAAACATCATTAGCATACATATATCGTTTGCATTCATCCATTTGCATTCACATAACATATAAGTTCATTTAACATTTCCATACACTATCCATATCATTAATGCATCATAACATAGGGTGTCACATGTTGCATTATCCATACATATATAGTCATATACCAATGCAACCATCATCATAAACATGGAATTCACTAGAATGAAAACATTATGCATACATATAGGACTTCATCATCATCTAACCAGCATACATAACATAATGTCATAATGGCATCTCATCATAAATAACCATCATAAATCACATCACATAGACATAATAAAAATCATAATGCATCATCACATAACACTAGCACATAGGCCGCACCAAAACTGCATCATATATAATCTCAAGAATCATGTCACTGGATAGAGTCACGAGGTATCCCAAAAATAGAGCTCGCAAACTTGATGGTCAAAATATAAACATCATAACATAATATCTCAAATATAACAAGATAACAATGAAAATTCCCTAGGCTATGCTCTCCTCATCCCCTCAAGGAGAAGACTAGGGTGACTGATGCTCTGTAATGGGAACTAATGGAATTTTGGACAGGGTAGATTGAGTCTATGATGTTGAGGGATCTATGACTAGTGGTTGACTATGCTTTGACCTATGCCTTGATGCAGATGACCCATGGTTGTGACTAGATGTGTGGCCCAAAGATTTCCTATGATGGTGTGACCTATGCCCTAAGGAATGCCTTGAGTTGGTAGACCCACCCAAACTACTTTGGCTCTGACTAATATGGCTTCTACTACTACTACCTAAGCTACTACCTATCCTAGTCCAAGACCAAGATAAACTAGTATCTTGTTGATATGTCAACACTTCCCTCTCATACAACATCTTGTATTGTACCTGGCTCTCACTCATCCTAGCAACGTCCCTGGAAATCTCTCTGACTGGCCCTATGCATAAATGTGCAAGCTCCAAACACTAGTTATGTGCCTCCCACTAAAAGATCACAACTTGGTCCCACTCTACCCATGTCACCTCTAACTCTTCCTATAGACTTCTAATCTATGTCATGGCCTCATCCAATCAGCTATGCATATCTATCAAACTCTAATAAATTGTGGCATCATGAGGCAAAGGTGGCCTCCCACCTATGTCCTCTCCATCCACCATGCACTCTCACAGCTATCTCTCTACCTCATCCATGTCATCATCCCCACCAATTTCTATCTCCTCGTCATCATCTTTGATATCCTCAACCCAAACTACCTCCTCCCCTCTAATGAAATCTAGGTCCACCTCTCCTATATGCACCTCTTCCTTTGGTTGCTCCACTTCTTGCCTAGCCTTTTCCTTTGGATACTCCTCTTGTCTAACTCCTTCATCTCTCTCCTCCTCCTCTTCCACCTCAGGGTTCAAGTCTAATTGTACCCTCTCAACATTTTGGCATAGCCTCCTACCCTACCTCTCACCATCTCCTCCTCCTCCCTCCACCCACACCATCTCCTTCGCCACCTTCGTCATCTCCCCCTCCACCTACTACCATCTCTGCCTCCTCGACCTCCTCAGTGAACTTGTGGTATAACTAATCATCAATCAATTAGTGTTGGCCTATCTAGGTCTATCAAAGGTTGTGGCTTGTGAGTCTTCCACCATGTATGGAACTCTACAATCATCCCAAAATTTGTCGAACCCACACTTGAAGCCCACAACTATGCCACTAGTCCATCAATCTATTACTCTGTAAAAGGAGCTAATATGGTTGGTCCCCACATCATCTCTCATGAAGATCTAGCATACTCTACAATCCCTACTGACACATCTTGTTGCTTGCTAAATTGACATAATACCCGCTAGGGTAGGTACATCTCAATAATGTGCTACAACTGAACAATGTGACCAATCAAATATCTAAGCTACCTACAAAATTCCAAATGATCACCCTCTCCTTCCTACTATGCACAATATCGATAGGGCCTCCAAACAAAATCCATCAAAGTATCAATTCGATGTCACCAATATCCTATCTCTCCAACTCTAGTCTATTGTGGGGCACCCGCACACAAGTATACATATGGTATCCCCTCAACAAGTTGTGGTCTTTGAATCAAAGGATGAAAGATGGGAATATTCCCCCAAGCGTAGATCATTAGTATCATCCCACAGCTAATATTGTGTGCACCTTTGTATGCCACCTCATGCAACTGATGATAAATCATACCCATTAAACATGGACCCCATGCAACAATAGTCATGTCTCGCCTCATCTTCATGAGCACATCTCCCTATTTGATAGGGAGCCCATGTCCACGGTGATCTGGAATAATTACACTGACAATCAACATGCATAGCATCACATCCCATCAAATCTTGTATCCCTTGATGCCCAGTCCCACACCATCATCAACCTCATAGTACTCTATAATTGCTTGCTATCCCCATTATAGATCATAAACCACCCTCTCTCCTCTGATTGGAAGGTGCAAAATCATATACACATCCTCAAGTGTGATAGTGGCCTCTCCCATCAATAAGTGGAATGAACAAGTCTTTGAGTGCCATCTCTCGACCAATGCTATCAATAGTCCCCTATTTGCTTGGAAAATGGGCATATAGGTCACATAGTATAGTCTATCTAAATTAGTCGCGTCTGCTCCCTATCTCATAGCTGATCTATGAATGCATATGTGGATGGCCTGAATTCGCACGTGTAAATAGATGGTAATCATTTTAGCACATGCAAAAATTAGAGTTAGCACATTATTGAAAATCATTGTTACCATCTATCTAATCAGAAGTACACAGAAATTGAGCCTAAACAAAATTCAACCCTGGTCAAATTCAAATGTGTCGCACCAAGTCAATTGCATCATTTGGAACTTCATTTGCATTGCAATGTGGTGTATGCATTGTTTCATTTGGGAGTTGCATCTCAATATGGAATTTGCATTGCAAAAAATCACAAATGTGTCATCTTATAGCACTTGCATCATTGTAAAACAAATTTGTTGCACAGCCCCACATTTGCACTTCAACATTGCAATTGCATCGCTAGACCTATTGTTTGTGTTGTGACATGGTGATTGCATCTCACTAGCCTACAAATGTGTCACTGTAAAACCTAGACTACCCCCATCCCTTGCATTTGTGTCGTGACACATCAAATGCATGCAACATGAATATGAATGCATCTTTTGTGAATGTAGATGCATCATAATGCATCTATTGACTTGACTCTAAACCCTAAAAAAGCACACAAAAGGATAAAATTATGAGGTGGGTATGGGGTACTTATTAGTGGCTCTATTCCCTTTGGCCATTTGAAGGTCTGCACAATGTAGCCACGATGCTCAATCACTAGAATCACCATCATTGTGAAATCTACTCTCTCTCTAAGCTCTCAAATTTCAAAAAGTAAAAGTGAAGAGGAATTGACTTTTTACCTATTTTGAACCTATTTATAGGATAAAAGTGGGATTTTCTTGAAAATTTTATTATTGGAGGCTCTTTTGACCAACTTTGACCAACCTGTTGTCTGCCTTAAACATGTCAAAATCCAAAACTGATTGTGCCATTGATTTTCTTTATGATCATCACATTGACTTATTGGGACACTTTCCAAATTTTTCTTTTGCTGAGCCAAAATTTGAAAAAAATTCTGAGGGGGCATAAATACTTTGTACTTTCATTGAGGCATGACTTGAACTGAATTTTCTTTGTCAGAATATGCCAAGTTGCATTAAGACAAATAGAGCCAAAATGTAGACACATAAAATTGACCTAGGCTTGCAAGTTCTATTTTCTTCATATTTCTACCTAACATAATTAAAATATTTAATTATGTCCTATGGTCCAAATTTGACTATTAATTAAATAATTCTTAATTATTTAATTAATTCACATCTTTTATTCCTCCTAACTATTTAAATAAATAAATTATATTTATTTTATTTAAAGACATCACTAATTTTCTATGTCCCTCTATAATTAAATAAATTCCTAAATTTATTTAATTATTACTTATCCACTATTTTTTCCTAATTATTTAAATAAATGAATTTTATTTATTTATTTAAATACGACATTGATATCTTATGTCCTTTTATAATTAAATAAATTCTTTAATTTATTTAATTATGGCCCACCTTGGCCTTTTCCTAATTTTAAATAAAATTATTTATTTAAAATTATCCACTTTCTAATTTTCTCTCTCCTAGTAAATAATTCAAATTAATTATTTATAGTCACATGGCCCCACCTTTTGTATTAAATTAGTTTTTAATTCAAAATGAAAACTCTTCTCCATAAATCAAATAATTTATATTATTATTTGATTTTCCAGCTATTTATTTTTTTGCCATTCTTATCTCCTTGTCGCATGCAACCTTGTCCCTTAATTGTGGGTTGTCACATTCAATTTTAACCATTGATCTTAGGGAATTTGTCAATATTCAATCTTGGCCATTCATCCAAAATTGACTTTTGTATAACATGGAAATTTTGGTCTCATTTGCACATCTCTTAATCTCTCATGCTCTTGACTTCATACATAGAAATTTTCATTGCTTTAGGTTTGCTTTATAGTTGCATTGTGTAGCATTTGATAGAATCCTTCAACATTTTCTTAGGACATTGGCATAGTCATAGGTTGTGCATCACAAATCTAAGAGAAAACATAATATTGCAGTAAATAGAGAGGGTGCAATGGAGGTTAATCATGGAGGTTGAAGACATTTGGTGAGATCTTTCATTGTTTTTGGTATCTAAGGGTAAAATTCAGGTTAGATAATCAATTAAAAGCATATGAAATAAACCCAAAGAGATATGAAGCACAATGAAAACTTAAAAAAAACCAAAATGATTATACCAGATTCACAAAGCTTCCATGAATCACCTCCATAACACCTTCTAGCTTGCAGCATATGATTAGTGCCCTTAGATCGAGTGTGTGAGCAATTTGACTATGCCATTGTCCTATGCAAGTTTTGAAGGATTTAATTATATTATGCCTATGCCTATATGATAAAATGAAAACAATGCTATGAATATTAAATGACTATATAATGCCTCTAATAATGAAGTGGTCCCAGAATTATGAACAAAATTGTCTTTTATAGAAAACACAATTTTGAGTGGACAGATGAGATCGACTCTTGATAGAAACTTAAAATCAGAGGACAAGATTTCACTTGATAATCCCTAATTAGGGTTAAGTAAAAATCCTTAAGTGAGTGGTCAAGATGTTATAGAAGAAAATTGAATCAGTGGTAGAGAAAAGAGGAGATAATTAATTTTCAAAATAAAGATTTTCAAAATTGAGAAGATAAAGATAGCCTGCTTTGTGAGATCCATAAAAGATGGACTGAAAAGAAAATCTAATAAAATCAAGAATCTGCTTGCTTTATTTGATTTTTGGAAGAAAGCTACCATTTTGAATTAAAATAATTCAAAATATGGATTTTGTGAGACAATGAGTGATTGATTTTTGAAATCAATTACTAAAAGAAGAATCAGTTAACCATATAAGACATTTTTAAATAAATTGCTTTATTTAAAAATAAAGAAGTGTCATATACAACAATTAAATAATTAAAATAATTATTTAATTTAGAAGAAGTGGTTAATTAATTAAATAAATTAGCAAATCTATTTAATTAAAAGAGAGGACTTAGGAATTAGTGACATATCAAATAAATATATTAAAATATATTTATTTGATAATCAAGAGGACATTAATGACAAAGATTAATTAAATAAAATGAGAACTTTATTTAATTATGAGTTGACTTTTGACAATTAGTGACTCATTAAATAAATATGATTTATTTATTTAATAATCAAGAAGAATAGAAGACCCTAAATTAATTAAATAATTGTGAATTATTTAATTAATAGTTGAATATGGGTTAGGCACATAATTAAAGTGTCATAATTATGCTAGGACGAAAAGTGATAAAATAGAGCTCACAGGCCTAGGTCATTTTTAGGTGTACATTTTCATGTTTTGTACTCCTTTGTTCTTCATTGCTTTGTTTTGGGTTATTTTGTTTAAGCTCTAATCTACTAACCTGGTATTTTCCTTAAGCTACAACATGCATGATATTGTTCATCTTATTTTGATTCATGTTCATAATATTCAAATTGCTTGATTTGCTAAGGTTCATCATTTAGGTTTGTTTAGAATAATATAGATTTGTTATTCTAAGCATCATTTCTAGTTTCCATTACCATTTCATTATATTTTTTGTTTTTTAATATAGATTTTTTATTCTAAGTATATTTAGTTAAACAAAGAAACTAATGAAAGTGTTAAAAACTAATGATTATATAGCTTTTTATTCTAAGTATATTTTGATGTTCCTCAAATGATGGACCATGGAGTTGCTGCAACAATAATTATTTTTGATGTTTTGATAGAGGTATTGACAAATTAGTAAATTTGACATTATGGGTGATCCCACAATAGTGGTTTACAATTTTTGGCCAAACTGGACATTGAAATAATTTTTTTATCTAAATCTTCACTTTCGGGCACCAATAGTGGCTAAACCATGAGGAATTTGAAGATGATGCAAACTAGAGTTTTGTAAAATTTTGTCTGTAGATTCTAAATATATTTTTTTCAAAATGTTTAGAATCAGATTCCACTTATTTTTCCATCTCCCTCAAAAACTAATTTTTTTCAGAAAATAACATTTTTAAAAAGTAACGCTCATCGTATAACACAACTTTTTTTTCATGAAGGATAAAATTCTAATTCTTTCAAATTTAGATTTGTAACTCCAATATCTAGTGCTTGCACTTGGTTAGATAGTTTTTATTGAATATTTTTTTCTTTAATCAATTTTCAAAGTCAAACCAATTAGAATTCAAACATAGCACGACTGTATAACGTATAACTTTTTTTGTATGTATCAAAATTCAATTTTTTTTTTTTTGTTGGATCAAGGACTTCAATATCTAGTTTACTCATATTTTATTTTATTTTTTGGAAATCTTCTATTTTTCCACATGTGCAAAACAAAGAGTTTGATTTTTGATGAAAAACCTACATTCACAAGAAATAAAAAATAAATATAATAATAAAATTAAATATATTGAAAATTATACTTTTTGGGAAGCTTATAATAAGGACTACATACTTACAAAAAATAATTTTTAAATGAAATCATTTGATCACCCTAAAGGTAAATCAAAAGTTTTTTTTATCAACATTTTGATAGGTGTAAAGGAGACTCTGTTATAGGTATGGTTTAAAACTAGCAGGGTTCTATCCAAGGGGGTTTGATCTAAGGTAGTTTGATCAAACCCTCTTTAATTGGAATGATTTAAATATAACTTTTTAAGGCTTAAATCATTATAGTTTCTAAAAATATGTGATTCAACAAAAATCAAAATCTCCTATAAATTGTAAACTAGCTTTGTGGGATCACCCTTATATTTTCTCTTTTATGATCTATTATTGAAATTTTTCATGATACTTGTATGTATTTTAATTACTATATTGATGGTTGCTACATGTTCTTATCACTCCAAATCATTAATGTGCTATTATTGTGGAAGAGTGTGATTATTATTTATTTGTGATTATTTTGTTATATGCCATTCCACAATTTAGTTTCTATATATTAACATATATATTTCTTATTGTATCAGTTGCATCTCTAGATGAGTGAAGAGGGGAGGACTAGTGGGAACATTAGAAAGACAAAATAATCAACAAAATATCCATCCAACTAACTATGAAGTAAATGTGTCGTTTATTTCCTTCCCTAGTGGGAAATGACTATGTATTAGGGTTGTTTGTTGTATGTGTACATGGAATTTTGTAAATCCTATATTTGATAGCAATTCTTGAATGATGATATCATGCATATTGTGTAAATTGTATCTTGAATTTTGTAGGCATGGATTTTTATCATGACTTGTGACTTATTACTTACCTATATTCAAGTGTATACTTTACAACTTATGATAGAAACCAAGATCAGATTTGCAAACCAGAATATCCTTCCACAAAAGAGAAAAATAGAAAAAGAAGAGAAGTTGCAAAAAGATGTGCAACATAATATTATTTAGGAATTTAATAATTACAAGATAATGATTTTCTTTATAAAAGCAAAGATGCATAACGCTAATCTTATCTTGAGCAAAAAGATAGCTCAATAAGATAATGATGAGAATAAATAAACCTAGGAATTGAATATTACCTAAGTAAAGCTATGCAAGTGTAATTAAATATTAATTACACTAACGCCCCCCCATAAGTGCAACTTAGGGAGACTAAAAAAGCATGCACCTAAAACTAAGATGAATGCAAGAAAGCATGAATGAATGGGTCCTAGCAACAAGGCCTAATCAGGTACCCATGTACAAATGCAATAATGAGGTAGAGAAGGAAAACATAGTGGCACAAAGCCCCCCTAAATTGAGATGACTGCTACAAAGAAGCACTGGAAGAACACTGTGGAGTAACACTGAAACCGTAATCTAACAAGCAAGGAAAAATACTTTTGTCTACAAATGAAACCAAAAATCAGAATCATGATAATGTGACAGTAGACCCGATGCCATGGAACACTAGAAAACTCACAAACTTGAACAACATTGGAATCTGTGAAACAGTAGTAGAGGAGATGATGACAGAATCTGGAAACTGTGTATCTTAATGGTGATGCCAAATTGTGACTAAAACTCTTCCATGGGAAGGACTACCAAAAAAGACTCTGGAACATTAACCATAAAAACATGGCCCTCAAACTAAGAAGAATCTAAACCAATGTGGATCAAGAAACATAATCTCTGAACTAAAGTGTGAACCAATGAATCTAAGATGTGTCAAGCTATAGCAAAAAATGTTGCCAAAAGAAACTAGGAAACGAGATAACCCATATGAGTTGCCAACAAATCAAAATAGATATGGAGATCAAAGTGAATGCACATCCAATTAGATTTATTATGCAAGAAACCCCCCTTATGGAACTTTATCTTAGTTCATTTATTACAATAACCCAATGATTGTAAAAGGAGAGAATCCTAAACATGCATAAACATAAAATAAAATGATGTGGTACTAAAATGAGGTGCAAATATTCAAGTTTCACCTTTCCAACTGCCAAAACATCCAATTAATATCCAAAACACCCATCGGGAAAAATATGGAATAATGATAAACTTGGGACAAATACAGAAAAAAGTGCATGGACAAAAAAATAGAGCTCCTCAATACCTTTCTAATGCCGCAAAGAAGACAAAAATCAGAGATTGTGGCAAAAAGTTATGAGCTCGGAAGCCCAAAATGAACATCTGACTTCAAACAAAAATAAATGCCAATAAACATAAAAATACTAAAAAAAAATATACCACAAGAGTGTGCTCGGAACCATCTTTTTGGTGATATCTCATTTGCCCAATTTCAATACCATATGCCCAAGTTATGACCAAAAGAAAAATACTACTCCTTGAAGGAAAATTGGGGTTAGGAGGGGGCTTAGAGTGCTGTACGGTCACTGACATCATGCTAACATCATCAGTTCATGGGAAAAAATTGACAGCCATTAGGCCATTGGGGCAAAAAATGCCCCCTTGCCGGAAAAAAATTTTGGCCACCAGAATATGCGCTGGCTTGCCAGAATATTCCCAAAGGCTACCAGTATATTCTGGGGTTGGGCTGGGGGTTTTCTCTTCCATAGGATCAATAGCCATACAGGAGAAGCCCTCAGGGGCTGGTGGAGGCCCCCTGGTCCTCAATGTGACTGGAGTGAGAGCCAGGGAAGCCCTCAGGGGCTGTGTAGGGCCAGTGGTGGACCGACGGTGGAGGTCGGCAGCAGTGGCAGATGGGCGGCCACCTAGTGGCCACTGGGTGGTAGAATCCTTGTGAACTGGAGGTGCTAGCGTAGTAACTAAAAAAGCACACTTTTATTAATTTTTTTCAATTTTCGTGCATCAAAAGGTGTGCTAGGGAGGTCGTACAGCCCCCCAAGCAAAAAAAATTGCCTTCCGGACCAACTTCACCAAAATCAATGAAACAAAGGGCAATCTTAGGGTTTTTGGCTGCTGTGAACACGATGGTGACTTCCGTTTCTGCTCAAACTACTATAAAAAATCTGCTACCTCTAGAACTTGCAAAAAATCTCCTAGCTTGAAACCCTCACAGATCTGGCAAATGATGACCAAAATCTGCAAAACAAAAGTCAATCCTATTTTTTTCCAGCATTTTGAATCCAATGGTGAAGCTTGATCTTATCCAAAATGCCTCATAGATGAACTTAAGGCATGATACCCTCGAGGAATCTCGAATGAACCCTGCAATAATTTTCTCAAAAATATGAGAAGGGGTTGCAAATCAAGGCTCTGATACCATGTTAGAAACCAAGATCAGATTTGTAAACCAAAATATCCTTCCACAGAAAAGAAAAATAGAAAAAGCAAAGATGTAAAAATATGTGCAACATAATATTATTCAAAAATTCAATAATTACAAGATAATGAATTACTTTATAAAAGCAAAGATGCATAACCCTAATCTTATCTTGAGCAAAAAGATAGCTCAATAAGATAATGATGAGAATAAATAAACCTAGGAATTAAATATTACCTAAGTAAATTTATGCAAGTGTAATTAAATATTAATTACACTAACAACTTATGTGTATACTTTGTGACTTATGTGTATTCCAATGTATACTTTGCGACTTATGTGTTTTCATGCATATACTTTGTATTCATGTGTTTACTTCATGAATTATGTGTATTTGAGTACATATTTCACTTATTCATTGATTCCTAGCATAAACCTACCCATTTAAACATGTTGGAACTATTAGTTTAGTCACATGATGAACAAAACAAAAGTTACACTACCTTCAACTTTACACTGCATACATCTAACCCTTTTTCCATCAACTAAAAACTTGACACCACAAGAAAAAGTCTTATAGATATCAAAAAATGAGAGAGATTATTGTAGAGGTGACCTAGGTGATCTCATAGCCTCTAACATATTGTTTCTAAGTGACATGGTTTCTAAGTAATAGCTCATCAAAAATTGTCACCTTTTTGCACTTTACTCTTATGGGATATCATTGGTACAAAGTAGCTCAAACTATTTTGGTGTGTTTGGGTGTGAAATAGGACCATAAATAGTATAAAACCACTAATTTAGATGTTTTGGAACTGTTGGTTTGGTCACACGAGGAGTAAAATGAAATTTACACCCCTTTGCAACTTTACATTGCATGCATATGACCCTTTTTCCATCAGTTAAAAACTCGAAAGCATAAGAAAATGCCTCAAATATATCAAAAATTGAGAGAGGTTATTGTAAAGGGCCCCTATGTCATCTCGTAGCCTTAGAAAAATAATTCCTAAGTGATACGATTTTTGAGTAAAAAACTCATCAAAGATTACTACCCTTTTACACTTTGGAATCTTAAGGGATATCACCCATACAATGTATCTCAAACTATTTTGGCATGTTTGGGTGTGAAACAAGACCATGCCTAGCCTAAAAATACCCATTTGGATGTGTTGGAACTATTGGTTTGGTTGCACAAGGAGTAGAACGAAAGTTACAACCCTTTGCAACTTTACACTGCATGTATTTGACACTTTTTCCATCAATTGAAAACTAGGCACCATGCGAAAATGCCTCAAAGATATCAAAAACTAAGAGAAGTTATTGTAGAGGGGCCCTACATGAATTTGTAGCCTCAGAAAAACTATTTCTAAATGACATGATTTTCGAGTAATAGCTCATCAATGATTACTATCTTTTTGCACTTTGGACTCAAAGGATATTGTTGGTACAATGTAGCTCAAATTGTTTCGGCATGTTTGGGTATGAAACATGACCATTCCTAGCCTAAACATACATGTTTAGATGTGTTGGAACTATCAGTTTGGTCACACAACAAACAAAGAAGAATCTACAAATGCACCTTCGTCAACTTCTTGAGAGCAAGAATAATCTCTTCATTGAATACATTGTATATCTCATTCATTTTGGTCTTCTTCTTTTTCAAGTGTTTTTAGAGTAGACTAACCTTTTTGTCATTGACAATAAAATCTTCTTATATTTCAATTCCTTTTCTAAGTGGTTAATTTTAGTCTTTAGTTGTTTTGATTCAATTTCAACACTTCCAACTATTGCTTTTGCATCTACAACTTGACCATCCACACATTTTTCCTCATCTCTACTACTATTACTTGTTAACACCACTTGTTATTCCTTTTCATGATCTTCTAACTTCTTTTTTATATCTTTTAATTTGAGCTTTAGATCAATTGCCCTGTCATCAACGCTTAGGAAAAAAAAATCCCTTTGTTTGATAGAGTTTTCAATGTCTTATAGTGTTCTCAATGTGTTTATTCATGCAAGTTGATTATGACTTTTTGAGTGAAAGTTCTAATAACATATATGCCACTAACTTGTATGGATTTGAGTTGATGGTTACAAATTATTATGTATGGAATATTTTTGAAAGTTTCTTATTCATGCATTATGGTTGAGTGAAATTGATGCTTCTAAATGTCTATTTGACATCTTCATGAAGGAATTGATGATATATATCATTTTTTTGTATTTTTGGTTTTGTTGAAATATTGTATTACATTTATATATTATTATTTGAAGATTGCATCAAACTCATATAGCAAGTTTGGTGTGGGTCGAGGTTGATTGAAATATATGACAATATCATATGAGTGTTATTTCTTTTGTGTGAAGTGTGCATTATGACTAATGTGCATCAAGCCCATATGGTATGCCTAGTTTTCTTATTCATGCATTATGGTTAGCAACATTTATTGTTGTGCATTATGACAATACAAATTACATGTGGAAGGTCAAATAAAATTTATGTCATGGAGTTGTATTTATTTTTTTAATGGTTGTATCACACTCATATGGTGTGCATATATAGTGTTTGTTCATGCATCATGGTTGAGTGATTTCTTATTTGTTGATCATGATTATTGTATAGATTTCACATGAAAAATATAATTAACATGTATCTTGTTCAATTGTAAGGAATTATTTTAAAGGTTTCATCAAACCCCTATGGTTTACATAATGTTCTTGTTTATGTATCATGGTTGAAAGATAGTTATTCTTATTCATGATGATTTTATATCTTTTACATGAAGGATCTAGTGTTATGTCATTAATCTTGAAGGTTTTAATGGCATGAATGTTGAATTGAATTGTAATGGTTTTGTTTGATGGTTGCATCACTCCTATGGTTTGTATAGAGTGTTTAGCACCACTGAGTGACATTGATTTTTATCAAGATGATTATATTAATTTTGAATGAACATTGTAATGACATATATTTCATTAATTTGTATGGGATTTTTTTGAAGTTTTTTTAATCAATCAAAAGAATTAATGCCATGAGACTACCATAAGATACTCTTTTCATCTTTATTGCCTTGTCTATGAGACCACAATTCTTTGAGGTATTTTTTCAAACAATTCTTCTCAACAAATATTATGCAGTGCTTCTCATATCATTTTTCATTAATTTTACCTTCTTTTGAAAAAAATATTGCCCACTTAATTACAAGAGTTCAAAAAAAAAATGTCAAATGTAAATTCATTCAAGAGAGCTTAAAATCATATGTATCCTCAAATTGAGTGTTCAACATTCAACATATGGAGGTAATCAAATATTTGAAAACTCTATTACTCTCCCTCTTTTTTGGTACCCCTATGAAACTTTTCTTGCAGCCACATTGGTAGTCTTAGCTCAAGTCATTCATATTATGTTGTTGATGTCTACTAGCTTGTTCAAAAGCACCTATTTTAGGCTTTTAGCCATAGAAAAAATGTAGTAAACTAATTGATAAAATGCTTTGGTAGACATGTATGAAAAATTTGGTACAATAAAAAAGGTAGTGAATTGTTTGAAAAAATTCCTCAAAGAAATGTGGTCTCATGGAATGTAATGCATGTGAACCTTAATATGAATGAACTCTAATATAGATGGATTACCAATTATAATTCATAAGTTCTATTAAAATACAATTTCATTAATTTACAACATGTTATTGATCATAACTTTAAACGATTCTAAAATAATTATACATTCCATTTTAAAGTTTCAAAGTAGAAAGACATGCACACGAGGAACAAATTAGATCAAATATCAATTCTTATATATCAAAATGTTGAATAATTATGTTTTTGCATATATAAATTTGGCATATATGCCTACTCAAAACAAGTTTTACAAATTTTGGCATATATACCATCTTAAAACCTATCAAACAATAAATGTATCAATCTCCATCAAATCCTCATCCTGTGTTGGATCATCAAAATCAAGCCTCCTTAAAGAACTTAGTGGCTCTAAATTTTCCTACACAATAACAATTCAAACCAAAAATTAAATTAATTATGTGAATGGTTGACAAGATATACTTGTAAATTGAAACTTTTATACTTGTTGTCTCTCAAAGTTGCACCCTAGCTAAGTTGCAAAACTTAGCACTTTGGAGGAACATGGGAACATTCTTAGGTTGTGGGTAACCTAAAGTTGGAATGGACCTCTAGAGAAGGTTGTTTCCTAAATGGTAATCACCTAAACTAATCTAATGATTTTCAGAGGAAAAGGTTAAGAGGAAGCATAATCTAAAAAAATGAAAGCTTTAAAAGGTGATACACCAAACACTTACTACACTTGAAAAAAACTTGCATACATAGGTTATCAATTATAAGCTTGATGAACACAACACAATATTGATATGTTTTGCATCAGTATTTTGTAAGAAGGAAACAATGCACATTCCTAGAAGGAAAGAGATCTTTCACAACTTGAAACATCTACAACACAACACAACTTACAACCTACAATTGCATATAATTTCTGTTTAAAGATTCCACTAATGAGACACAAAACTAGAAATAATAAAATTCACAAGTAGTTGCATCAAATCATCCAAATGCATACAATGAAACAAAAAAATGGGAAGGTCAAACTATTTATCTCCATTGATCATCAAGGTATGAATTGATATACATGTTCAAAAGAGTTACAAAATATGCAATATCTCTCTAAAGGACTTTAAAATATTCACTAAGTAGAAGCAGAGCATAATCAGAACAGAGTAAAAAATGAGTCAACAAGTGACTATAACCATCCTCCTCCAAGAACCACCAAAATAGGACCTAGAACCTTCTTGGTCGTATGCAACAATAAAGGAAAAAATATAGCTCCTAAATATCCTCCAAAAAGGCTCCAAGATGCTGAAAAATCCAACTTTGACCAAGTCCATCGTGAAGGCACCCCAAAAATGCTCCAAGTTGCTCCAAAAGACTTCAAAATGGTCACAATAGTTTCCTATATTCCCTCCATATGTTTGTAAACCTCTCCAACCTCCATTATATTGTTGGAACCAAGTCATAAGTCTTCAAATTGCCCCCTTGGACCATATATTGAAACAACACCTCTTATCTTGCATTTTCATAACATGTATTAGAGTGATTTATAATGCATCACTTTAGCAATGAT